>OY288110.1:57704677-58092177 GCA_958431115.1 Syrphus vitripennis | reverse complement strand
TTGATGAATCTGACATATCATCAGCGATAGACAGTTTGAAAGTCGAAAAAAGTGCAGGATGTGACGAAATTGAAGCCGAAATGCTGAAATATGGAAAAGACTCTCTAACACCGATCCTAACAAAAATCTTTAACGCAATTTTGACAACACAACAGATACCCAGACAATGGCAACAAAGCACAATAATACTGCTACATAAGAAAGGAGACAAGGATAACATAAACAATTATAGACCGATAAGCCTAATTTCTACAATATACAAACTTTTCTCAAAGACAATATATAATAGGACTAAAGCAGCACTTAATGACAAACAACCAAGAGAGCAAGCAGGATTTAGAGAAGGTTTCTCAACCACTGACCATCTTCAGACAATTAACCAGCTCATCGAAAAACATAACGAATTTCAAAAACTACTTTACCTCTGTTTTATTGACTTCGCAAAAGCTTTTGACACCGTGGAACACAGCAGTATATGGACGGCACTAAGTAATCAAAACATTCATCCTACTGTTATCAAAACGATGAAAAATATATACAAAAACAACACAGCCAAAATAAAAACCGACAAGCTTGGACGAGAATTCCATCTAAAAAGAGGAGTAAGACAGGGTGATCCTATGTCGCCGCCATTATTCTCCGCTGTCCTGGAGGACATCTTCGAAAGACTGAAATGGAGAAACAACAGGCACGGTATTCAGATCTACGGAGAATACTTAAATAACTTAAGATTTGCGGATGACGTCGTTCTACTTTCGAACTCACCTACAAAGATTCAGACAATGTTGAATCAACTCTCAACTACCTGTAAAAATGATGGACTATGTTTAAACTTGACAAAAACAAAAATTATGACCAATCACAAAAAAGACGATATATTCCTGGGAAATGATAAAATAGACTATGTAGAGGATTACATGTACCTGGGACAAATAAAATCATTTGAAAAGCAAGAAGATAAAGAAATAAATAAACGAATAATTAACGGATGGAAACAGTTTTGGAGTTTGAATGAAATATTGAAATCGAACTTAAGCAGTGACACAAGAAAATACGTAATCGACTCGACAATATTACCTGTTTTGACTTACGGGCTACAAACCCTAGGACTAACCTCAAACCATCATGAAAGACTGAGAATATGCCAAACAAAAATGGAACGAAATCTTTTGAACATACGACAAATACAAAGAATAAATAACGAAGAAATAAGACGAAGAACAAACATAATAGACGTAATACAACGGACGAAACAATTAAAATGGAGCTGGGCAGGTCATATATCTAGAACAATAGACCAAAGATGGACAAAAATCGCAACAAAATGGACCTTTTTTGACGAGTGCAGGCCAAGAGGGCGCCCGAAAAAAAGATGGGTTGACGATCTGAACCAATATAACAATAATTGGTATAATGATGCCAAAAACAGGGCTATATGGACGACAATGGGGGAGGCTTATGCCAGAAATTGAAAGACACATTTAAATTGAAAAACAGATAGAAATAAAAATATATTTATGTACCGAAATATTTAGAATGATTATTTGTAAGATAAGTAAATATTATTTAATTTTTATATTTTATAAGAACTATGTATATATATGTAAAATTTTAAAAATTGGCAAATAAAGCTTCAAATAATAATAATAATAATAATAATAATAATATGATTGAATCTTTTATGTATTTTCAAGATGAGTTCGTTTGCTTCATCTGTCTTCAGATCTTTGAGTATTTTCATACTCCTATGCAGTATTTTTTTATTTAAAGTATTTTCTTCTTTCCAAATCTTTTGGACTTCATTGAGGATTGCGTCATTTTTTATGTACATACTATTTAAAATATTGATGTCAACTTCTTTAATAATATCTTTAAATGTTACTAAAGTGGGATTTGTGCACTTAAATGTTATGCGCCTCTTTCCAACATGCGGATAACAAATGTCTTGAGTTCCATTTTCGTTGGTATCAAGTACGATTTGTCGACTATAGTAGTTTATAGGTCGTTCGCTAATAGGAATAAGAGAAATATTATCTGATTCAGCACTATGTTGAGTTGCTAGATCATCATTATCATCCTCTAATACGTTTATTTTTACTCAGAGCGTCGGCTACTCTATTTTCTTTGCCCTGTATATACTCTATCTTGAAGTCGTATTCTTCAAGCGTTCAAGCCCAAACTATAGCTAATAGTTCCTCCTCTATAGTGCTGTAATTGCACTCATGTTTATTTAGGGTGCGGGAAGCAAATGAGAGAGGTCCATGTGATTGACTTAAGACCGCACCGATCGCGAAATTAGACGCGTCTGTCGTTAGGACGAATTCCTTACTAAAGTCTGGATGTCTGTTTATCAGATCATCCGACATTAATTTTTTCAGTTTGTAAAATGACTCTTTGTATTCTTTATTTTCAATGTTTATTATAGCATCCTTTTTGAGGCAAATGGTGATTGGCTTTATTATCCTTGCATAATCACAAATAAATTTCCTATAGTAGCCAGTCAATCCGAGGAAAGACTGAATTTCTTTTACGTTCTTTGGAATGGGGAATTTTTGAATTGTTTCAATTTTCGTGGGATTTGGTTTAACACCATTTGGAGTCACTACATGACCTAAGAATTCTGTTTCTTTGCGTAAGAACTCAGATTTGTTTAGAGATACCCTCAGTGTTCTCAAAATCTTATGGAGCGAATCCATTTGTTCTTGCAGGCTAGCTGAGAATATGATGATATCAGTGAGATATACATAACATATTTTCCCAATGTAGTCTTTCAAGACTTCATTCATAAGTCTCTGAAAGGTTGCGGGTGCATTCTTTAACCCGAATGGCATCCGTAAAAACTCATAGTGTCCCGTTAGAGTAGAGAAGGCTGTTTTTTCTCTATCTTTCTTTTCTACCTCAATTTGGTAGAAAACTTTTGTCAGGTCTAGTGTCGAAAAGTAGTTACAATGACCTAATTTATCTAATATTGACTCAATACTTATTAGGTATAGGATATTTATCTTCTTTTGTAATAAATATCAGTTTCCTATAATCAATTACAATTCTCCATTCTTTACTTCCAGTGTGGTCCTCTTTTTTCGGTACCACCCAGATGGGAGCATTGTAAGGTGAACTTGAAGGTTGAATTCTGATCGAGCATCTCTATGATTTGCCGATCTACCTCTTTTTTATGAATTTCCGGGTTTATATGGGTGAAGTATGTTCTGTTGGAATGCTATGTTTAACGTGATTTGTAAATGACAAATCATCACCCTTTTTGTAAAACGCATTTTTATTTTCTTTTATTAATTTTAATAATTTAAATTTTTCTTCCGCATTTAAATGGTTTGTTCTTAAGTTTTTTTCGATATTATCCTCAAGAATAGTATTTTCTGGAAGCATATTATTCAAATGACTAATGGTTTCATTATAGTCAGAGTCACGTTCCTCGTCTAAGCTGAAGAACAGAGGTATTATTTCTCCATTAAGTGTCATAATCCTATTTAGGTATTTTATTTCAGCATTATTTGGAATTACAATGTTATTGCCTATAATTCCGTTATAATTTTTACTAAAATTATGAACTTGAAATTCGCATTCTTCTTTTACTGGAAGAGCAAATTTTTCTTTGGGTATTATTATGTCTTTTGTTATTGTTATAGGGCTACCTGCGGTTTGTATTACTAAAGTTTTCTTTCGATTTCTAATGTAATGCTTAGGAGCGTCTTCTTCTCTTAGAAGGCTATTGGTTGCTCCGGTATCTATTAAAAGCCTAATAGTTTTACCATTTTTCCCTAGTTTAATATAGGGTAATCTGGGGCTTCCGAGGCTGAAGGCCGAAAATTTGCCTCAGACCCAGTTTCTTTATTGTATTCTTCCACATAGTTAGTAGCTTTGGGGGCTCTCCTAAGTTGAGAAGAGGTTGGATCTTGTTCCATGGGTTCGAACTTTTGCGGAAATTGCCGATAATTATGGGTATTATAATTATTATTTTGAAAATTATTGTTTTTTTTTTGGAATGTATAGCTTTGGATGCCAAATTTGATTATTGCTGTTTTGGGTATTATCTCTAAAAGGATTGTTAGGATTCTTAAACATTTTATGTGTGTTTGGATTTTGCTTATTTATTTTTTCAGTGCCTAAAAATCCTGCATTACTTGACTCGTGTAAGGCTAGTTCTATCGTGCTTGGTTTAATAGAATATAGAATGGTTCTCATGTGGATTGGCAATCTTTCTTTAAAAATTTTAAGCCCGGTTTCTGTATTTTTTGGGATGTCTAGGAGATTATTTTCCTGTAGGCACTTTTGATTCAATAATGAGAGAGATCTTTGGATGTAATTATAAAATTTTATTACATCGCCGCGGTATTGCGCTGACCTAAGCTCTTCGTACAATTGATCACTATTTTTGAAGCCACCAATATTTTCTACAAGCATGTTCTTTATTTCAGACCATGTAGTAAGGTGAGTATGTATCTCAATGGCTAATCTAGCTCTACCTATAAATTTTGATTTTAAAAGATTTATGCACATTTTTTGGCCCTGCTCGTCATACTCGTATGTTAGCAAAGTTGGAATTATATCATCCACATTTTGTATGAAAATAGCTAAATCTTCTGTTCTACCATCAAATTTTTCAAGTTTCTCTATATAATGAATTGGATTTATTTCCAAATTTCTTACAACTACATTACCATTTGCTGCAGGTTGAGGTGCTGCTGCTGCTGCTTGATGCATCCTCGCCGCCATTATTTCGATTTGTTGTTGCCGCTGTTGTAATTGCTCTTGCAGTTGGATGTTTTGTTGCTGTAAAGCTGCAATTTGTTCTGGATCCATGTTTGATGTATTTCTGCAATTATCGTACCTATATATGATTGATCGTTTGTGATGCTGTCTTAATTGTGCTTCACTTTCAGCTCGTTGCGAATTCTTTTTGATTCGTTTTAAAATGTTTTTCATTTATTTAAGAATACTTTAAATCGATGCCACTCTCCTTCTTCACTCAATTATCTTTCCTCTACGGAATTTGAAATATTTATCATTTGCACTGATATTGATTTCAGATAATTTTGGCTTATGAAAAATATTTTTATTCAAATACACTGAATTTAAAAAAAAAAATATTTATTTATCCTGATTTTCGTTTAGGTTTTTCTTTTTTCTAAATATAGTTCAATGCACCACCGATATTCGTTCGATAGCTAACACTTTTCACTTTATTTGGTTGAGTATTTTCGTTACTCGATGCAATCAACGGTTTAGTTGTGAGTTTGTAAATTTTAAACACTTATTGTTCCTTACATGGATCGGTTTATTTTACTAATTCACTTTATTAACGTTGCTTCTTAACGGATACATTAATTTTTAACGTATCCTACCGACTGCGCCACTTTTATTTCAGAATCCTCGTTTTCCGAAAAAATATATCAACTTTAGCTCTCATCAGAATGCTTAAATAAAACGACCGTTTTTTTAATATTTAATACGATTTTATTTAAAGCATCAGACCCCTTACCACTGGTGGGGGGACGTCTTCCACTATACGTCGTATCTTTCTTAAGTTTAAACTAAGAATCAAATATTCTCGATACATCATTCAGTTTATATACTATTTAATTGTTTACGCAGCATTTCATCTGCGCATACTGTTTACAATGTTGATACACTTTTTGCAGAGGGCAAAAAGTGCTTATTCACAATTTATTTATCTTTGTTTATATTTTGTTGAATTTAAAGTCAAGACTTTGTATGGGTACCTTTTTACCGATCACACAAGTGGGCTCGGATATAACATATATATGTATATATATAGATGTAATATATATAATAGCATCTATTGTGTATTTTATTTGAAGTTGAAAAGTGGTAATAATTATAAGTGTTTCACATATTTCGTCGAACAAGAATAAAAGGCGTAATAAAGATCGCCACATCAATCCAAGATCCATCGAGGGAGTGGCCACTGCATCGATTATTTTTGGGTAAGTGATTTCTCGTTGTTTTTATGTCCCATATGACATCAATAATATTATAATTATTGCCCAGTATCAGCACAAAACTTATATAATTGTGCTAAACCAAAATTATACCACCGAAATATTTTTGAATCAGTTCTTTTTTTGTACTTACATATTTTAGCATTCTAAATCATTTGAATTTCTATATTAGAGTCTTAAATTAAAATCTAAATTTTATTAAAGTTATTAGAATGTAAATGTATTTGGCATCTATAATCATCAGAGATTTTATAATAAAATATGTTTGTTAAAGTTAAAATCATGAATTGCTAGTGATTTTTTTTGAGAAAAGGGGAGATGGGGAAATGAGGAAAGCGGGGTAGAAGGGTCGAGTTAAACGTTTATTTCAGAAAGGGGTTGTTTAGCGAGAGAGCAACCAGGTAGGGTGGGAAAGTGACGTACTATCTCGCGCATCAATGACACCTAGATGGTAAAGCCTGGCATTTCAATAATTTTGATAACGAGGACGAGGAGGATGAAGAACCCATGAGCTAGCTTGGGAAACTTATTTTTGGTGCCAGCATATCCTCAACGACAAAGAAAACTCGTTACAAACCCTAAAAATGTCCTCTATGAATTTGCTTATTGAACAAATGCTTTAAGTTCCTTTTAATATGTATATCGCTCACAGCGCCTTTTTATCTTGTCGAAGTAAAGTATACAAATATTTCTTAGCTTACAATAAAATCCATTATTATTATAAATTATCGTCTATTATTTCTGGCTGGAATACCAATGAATCAACATTGCTTTATCAAACAAGAGAATAAATTTAAACTGTTGAATATTAAAAAAAAAATATAAAACTATAAAGTTTGCACTTCAAAACGTTTTATTTTATCAATATTTTCATTCGCTAAATTTATAATTTAACAGCACATAAAACTTTTATTTTTATTTTATATGTATTTCCACAAAAAACAATATTTTGTCGGCTTTTATTGAATCCGATTCGATGACTCTTCCAAAAAAGATTTGGCGTTTGTTTGCAACGGTAAAAAGACAGAGAAACGACAAAGACAAATAAGTAAAAAGTCTAAAAGTTTTAAGTGCCTAGTTTTGTTCGACTCGATCACATTAGAGTCGAAGCAATCCAAATTCTTCTTCAAAGTACTACTCGATCAATTTGTAGTGAAACATGCAAATCTGATCTTTCAATCTTTTATGATTACATACAAATATCATAACCCAGATTTTTTTCACAAGCCCGCTAGGCTTTAAAAAATACATATACATACCCTCCGTTTTTGCAAAAAACGGTACTGTTTCGGAGAAGCAAATCTAAACTATAATCTCTTCATTAATAATAATAATAATTACTTTATTATAATTTCTATTTAAATTTTGTTGGTAAAAACCGCAAGTATAGTTCACACAAATAATTTTTCCATTTTTTTTATAAATAACATAAATGCAATGGGAGAAAAACTTCTTTTAGAAGTGTAAATATTATAGTCCTCAAAAACTAGGAATCTAAAATCTTTGTATAATGGCTCCAAAATATTCAGACAAAATATGCTGCTAATTGAGCCATTTTGTCTTTGGGTTGCTTTGGTCGTCCGCGGTGTCCACCACTGGAGCCACGAACTCCTTTGATATTGCCTCTCCCACCACGAATATTGACTGGTCGAGCAGCAATTGCTCGATGCTTTTCTACCAAGGGGGAAAAATCTTCAGAACAGAACACACAACCGGTCTTTTCGCACCCATCTTTGAAGCGAGTCTTCATTGGTTTATATTGAGCAGTGACAAGTTGTGCTCCGCAATCGCAACGATTTTCTACATAAATAAAGGAGGTGTAGATAAGATTTAGTAAAAAGCATTATAATTATATTCACCATCAACTGTGACTTTCAATGCACCTCTAAACACATTGATAATAACATCACACCTATTGCAACCTATCTTCCAAGTACTAGGGGTATTAGTGCAATCCAACACCAAAATTCCATTTTCGCACTCCACACAGCTGGAGATTCCTAAAGTGTATAAGGAATGTTGGCACGTTGGATGAGTACAGGAATTGCAACCGGAGTTTTTAGGCATATCCCTGAATGGTGGATTATTGTAGCAGTACGGACAAAGTGGATAAGAACGCCCCTTTGTACCACTTGAAAACGCTAACAATTCAAAATCATCAAGAGGACATTTCAGTTCGCGATAAGCCTTGACATTGCCGTTCCCTGGAAGAGAATATGTTTCATCGCAATGAGAACAATGAAGTCGAGCCGGTTTTGTCTAGATAGAAAAAATTAAAAAAATAAATTTGAAAAAAAAACAAACAATTTAGTCCTACTTGAATGTATTTCATATATCTTCTGCATTTTCCACATCTTGAGTGCGCTTTCCCTGACTCCACCAGTGGAGAAAAAGACACCTCAAATAAGATGTCCATATTCGATATGTTCTGTACGAAATACAAAAATTTCAAACGAAATATTTCCACTGCGTGTTTTAATACTGCCTTGAAATCAGCTGAACCTTTCGCAATCAAAGTTAACATTCGTTCGACTTCGGAACGCATTGTTGGAAGAACTAGGTCACGATCGATCTGTAAGTTAAAAAGAGCAAATGAAGTCTTAAGAACATTTTTTTAATTATTATAGTTTAATAAACAACCTTTTGATATCCATGTACCAAAACTATACCCAAAGTTGTGGGTATTAATTTTCTGCCACTCTCAATTTTTACATAGTTTCTTTGACAAATATTATTTATATGAACAGGGATTGAAGCATCGGTTCCAATGCCGTGTTGTTCCATCAACGTTATCAACTCGGATTCAGTTAAATAATCTGGAGGGCCAGTCTGAGACTCAGCCACGTTTACATCATTTATTTGAACCATTTCACCTTGTACAAACGGAGGAATCGATTCGTCGCGGCCAAAGGCTTGCCATGTCATTACTTTTGTAAACCCCGGATCTATTAGAACATTTGCTGTGCAGGAGAATGTCTCTATTCCTACTTTTAATTTTGCCGTTGTGGTTTTGTATTTTAAATCTCCTGAAACCGTACCAAGAAAGTATCGACAAATGAAATCATAAATGCGCCAAGTATCCTTTTCAAATTCACCGCGATCAGCAAGTTTCATTGGTGTTATCGGTGGATGGTCACCACAGTCTTTTCCTTTACGTGGAGGATTGAAATCAGACAAAATTGATTTAGCTTCTTCTCCAAATTCGGATGATGGTGTCAATACTTTAACCACGCCACTGAAAGAAAAATCAAATTTGACGCATTAAATATTTCCATGGTCCAAATTAAAAACGAAAAATCGATCGCTCGGTATTCCGCATGGAGAGCCTTTTTAACATAGAAAAGTGCACCTTTTGAAATATTATTTGTGTTTTATTATCGACGGATCTTATCTATGGATCTAGACATGAATTATTTTTTTACGCGCAATACAAAAACAATATATGCATAATATGCATATATTTTTTATGTTTTATATACATGTGCAAAGACAAAAAATAATAAAAACAATTCTAAAGGTAACTATAAAAAATAAATTATCGCTGAACCTTTTAAAATAAGAAAATGATGATTTGCTTTAAAAAGTCCTTTTTATTTTCCATTGTTTAGAAGGCATAGATTACACCTCCTTGTAATGGCTTCACATAAGTTTATGCTTGACATTGTTGTTTATTTTTCATTGAAAAAAATTGCGGTTTATTGTCCTTATTGTCCACCCTAACAGGTAGAACCCATGGGCTGCGGGCAGGCCAAGGCAAAAATATTGACAGATCAGTTTTCAGAAGTTATCAATGAAAATAACATTAATCCAGGGTTATTCCAATACTATTTAATTTTATTACGTTCTCATAAAACTCCAGTTCAAAAAAAGTAATAAAAATAAGATTAATGCTTCATAAATTGCTTGGTTAAATAAAAAATAAATGTTTTTCTTAATTTCTTGAGAACGACATAAAATTTTTGCATCCGGATTTCTGATTTGGACTTAAAATTAATAACAGCATTGAATTTTGAAATTAAAATTAGCACTTAATTACGTAAAATTTTGAAAAAAATGAATTTGACATTTTATTTTCCATTTTTTTTTTTTAAATTTTGACTTTGAAAATTAATATTTCAAAACCCATTTCTTAGAATAGATTTATTTAAAAACAGAATGAAAGAAAAAGTTATTGGCTTTTCAAAAACGTATCGCATAGCATTGTAAATGAAGCCATTGATTTCAAATAATTTTTTTTCCATTTTAAGTCAGTTTTTTTGAAAATTGCCCCTCCCGGCTAAACGGAGGGGAATAGACCCCCCCTCCCATACGATTTTTTTCTTGTCTCAACGCAACCTACACGCCCTAGCATTTTGTCGCATTGCTCATGACTCACCCTGTATAAAACATAGTTACATGACAAGTTTTTTTAATAATGACCGACCTTGCCAGGTGGGTTTTTGTTTTTTTTTTTTTTATAATTAGCGCACACTAAAGGGGATTATGTACCCTTTATATGTCAGAGTTACAGTGCGAGTTTAAGGTAAGAGATGTCGGTGAACATTAGTCTTGAATTTCAGTTCATCAGAATCAGAGGGAAAGACAGAGCGTGGAAGGGTATTCCACATTCACGTAGTACGGCTAAAAACGAATCTCTGTACTTCACAGTACGACCAAAATTGGGTTCAAGAGTAAACTGATGAGCATTCCTGGAAGCGCGAGTATTATGGTTGAAACATTTAGGGGAGGAATGCAACTGGCTATATCATTAGAACACTTACCGTAAAAGTAACGATGAAAGAGTGATAGACAGGAAACGCTACGCCGGTGTTAAAGTGACGTAAAAGTATCGATGATGTTCCTGTCTGCGATCATTTTGAAGGCTCGTCTTTGTATACTGTCCAAGAGGCTTAAGTAAGTTGCTGGGGCACCAGCCCAGAGATGGGAGTTATACTCAAGCTTTGGACGTAAAGTCAACTCCCTCTAAGTCGAATTTTCACAGGATATCAAAACTAGTTCGAGTTAGAGGGAGTTTTAGAAAAATTCGAGTTAGCGAGAGTTTTTTTTACTGATTTATTGAATTAAACATAGATAAATAAAATAAATAAAGCTAATGTCGTTTTCAATTGGCAATCTGGAAGTAGAAAAAAGCATTCTGAATGCGTTCAATTGGGCAAAAGTGACAGTTCTGATTCTAAAAAAAAGAGAATTTCTCTTCTGGATTTGAAATCAGAAGCAAAAACAGAATCACTCACACATTCAAAGATTTAATGTCACGCTTGATAATTGTCATATTTTTTTAAATTTACAACTGTGAAGTGATTGCTTGAAATACTAATACTCTCACACCAAACATCAAATTTTTCAGAATCGAAAAAAACTGTTCAATTGGGATTCCGAATCTAAATACAATTCCGGATTGCCAATTGAAAACGACATAAGCTTCTTGCATTTTTTCGTTCATTAATTCATAATATTAAAAAAATATTTGTTCAACTAAATTATTTAAAAAACTTTGTAATTTTAGACTGAGTCACAGTTGCCGTGTCATCAGTTGCCGTGTTTTAAAAAAAATATTCTATTTTAAATAAACAATCTTGAATTTCATCCGGCACATCTTGTGTCATTTCAATTGCAGATTGCAATGTCACAATTGCATTTTCAATTTCATGTCTGTCTGGTATTTCAACATCTATTATTTCAGCTTCATCTTTTTCCTCATCATCATTTTCTTTTCTGTCATCAGCGTCTATTTCTATTGCTTCCAAAATTTGCTCGTTATCTGGTATTTCAGTGGCTACGATGCCGTCATCGACTTCAACATAGTCCTTCCAATGTACGCCTTCAACATTATAATGAGCTTCTGTTAGCCTTTCCCAGATTGTCTCGATTTCTTGGTCGTTTTTGTTGTTACATCTTAGTATGTTAAGTGGAATATCATCTTCATCATCCCACTTCTCAGACTTAAATCCAGCCTTTTTGACAACAATTTTCAATTGTCAATGGAGTAACGTCCTGTATCCATGCCTTTGAGATTTCACGCACATAATCGAGAAGTGTTATCTTATATTCTTCTCTTTTGGTTTCCCAAACCCTTAAAATCTTGGTGAGAAGACGGCGCTTATAGTGTACTTTCAAATTTTGAATTATGCCTATGTGTATTGGCTGAATTACTGAGGTCATATTGGGGAGGAAATACTCAAGCTTTATAAACTTTAATTTATCCTTAACTTGTTTTGGGTGAGCTGGGCAGTTATGGATTATGTATAATACTTTGCGCTTTGATCTTCCAAATTTAGAATCAAGTTTCAATAGCTAACTTGTGAAAAGGTCTGATGTCATCCAAGAACGTTGGTTTGCTACATAGTCCACCGGCAAAGTTTTAATTTTATTGAAACAACGAGGATTTTTACTTTTCCCTATAACCAGAAGCTTTAGCTTTTCTGATCCAGTAATGTTGGATCCCACAAGACAAGTGACCCTTTCTTTACTTTGCTTACCTCCAAAACATTTTTCCCTTTAAAAGCCAAAGTACGTGTCGGCAAACATTTGAAAAAAAATCCCGTTTCATCGACATTAAATGTATCTTCCGGTTTGAATCCTCTGACCACTTCTGAGATCTGTTGTTTCCATTCATCGGCTTTTGTCTTATCAACAGAAGCGCTTTCACCAGATAAAATTTTTTCAAGAATATTGTGCCTCTTTTTAAATCTGGTCAACCAACCTTCACTTGCCTTGAAATCAGGAAAACCTAAGCTGTTTGCGTATTCCAGAGATTTTTTTTTAAAGATTGGACCACTAACTGGCAAATTATTGCCGAGCATACATACTTTCGAACCACTTGAAAACAGCTGTGTCAGCACTTTCATACTCACAAACTTTGTTCCGCTTTACCTGACCACTAATTTTAGTACAACTATAACGAAGCTTTAATTTTTCTCTTTCAGCCCATATCGATGAAAGAGTGTTTCTATAAATGTCAAAATCAGCGGCAATTTCCTTTTTCTTTTTAAGTCCCTTCTTAATTTCTTCAATCAAGCGAATTTTTCTGCCAAGATCTAGTGTTTTTAATTTTCTTTTGGCCATAATTAATCTGAAAAGTGGGTAGGTATTCAGTTTTAAAAAAATTAGAAATTCTCTCTTAATGCATCTCCAACCAAACTGGTAATGTTCTTTTAAAAGTTAAATTATGTTTTTTTTTATAATTTTCTGTTCAAACTTAACGTACGAGTACCTATAGCATGAGAGCTGAAAAAAAATACAATTTAAATAAAGTTAACAAATTTCTTGACCAAGTCGTTTACTTTATGATTTTATGATTGTCCTTTACCATAAAAATGAAACAGATTTTCTAATTGGTATCTTGCTACCTAAAACACCAGCAAAGAATAATTGCAGCAGCTCTGTTTGAAGTTGAATGGTAGATAGGTATGCTTCGAAAATTTTTTATTTGCATTCCAACTTCCTACAATTAACTGTTTTTCTGAGTTTCAATTGCAATCTCTATGGAACGTTTCTATTTCTTTACTTAAATAGATTCTTTCAAACAACAAAAAAACTAACTATGAAACCCAAAAGCACAATCCGCACGTATACATATACACATGTGTATTGCAATTGGAATCTCACCCACGTCCATTGTATATAAAACTTATAGTACTATCATCACGATGGAACGTGTTCATGCCCTCAAACGATGGTCGTTTGAGGGGCACTTGTATATACACCGAAACAGCAACCAGGAAATTAGTTAGGGGTGTGATCGCTAGGTGGCTGAAGTGTGGAACGTGTTCATGAGAGTACTATGCAAATTTATATACAATGCCCATTGTATATAAATTTGCATAGTACTCTCATGAACACGTTCCACACGTCGGCCACCTAGCGATCACACCCCTAACTAATTTTCTGGTTGCTGTTTCTGTGTATATACAAGTGCACCCTCAGACGACCACACCCCACAACACAAAAACCATCGTGATGATAGTACTATAACTTTTATATACAATGACAATGCCCACGTTCATTGTATATAAACTTGCATAGTACTCTCATGAACACGTTCCACACGTCGGCCACCTAGCGATCACACCCTTCACTAATTTTCTGGTTGCTGTTTCTGTGTATATACAAGTGCGCCCTCAGACGACCACACCACATAACTCAAAAATCATCGTGATGATAGTACTATAAGTTTTATATACAATGCCCACGTTCCGCTTTTCTTTTCCAGTACATACACTTACAAGTTTTCAAATAAAGCACAAAATGGTTGGATGTTGTGTCTAGCTGTTGAATTTAATACTTATCAAATGTCTACTTTATATTATAACTTAAAGTGGGAACACTACTGTTTTATATATATGAGTGATTTACTTAAACAAATAAAATGGAATTGAAATGTACTTAACAAATCATATGAATTCACATGTTAAGTTAGTTGTCGTATTAAACTTTTAAAGCAAACTTGAATTTGTTTCAATTATCCCAACAAAGGTTATGGGCCCAGGTTTTGCATTATATTGAAAAGTCTTTAAAGTTTTTTTTTTATATTTCTTTTAAATTTAATTTAACCTAATTATGATGAGTTCTGGTTCGGGTTTATATCAAATTTGAAATTGTGTGACGACAACTATGATGCATGGGCAATACAAATGAGATCAGTTCTCATTCACAGTGGACTATGGACCTATGTATCTGGTGAAACTTTGGCGCCAGAACCTACAGAGGCCGCAGAATTAATTTTGAACTGGAAGACTAAAGACGAAAACGAAAAGGCATTGGCTACCATAATTCTCTGTGTAAAAACCTCTCAGCTTTTGCACATTAAAAATTGCCAAACTTCACACGATGCATGGACAAAACTGGGAGAGATTCATCGACCAAGCGGTCCAGCCAGAAAAGTATCACTTTTCAAGCAATTATTGAACTTAAAATTGCCTGAAAATGAGTCTATATCTAATCATTTAAATAATTTTTTCAATATTTCGGAAAAATTGACTGAAATAGATATTAAATTGCAGGATGAATTATTGGCTATAATTCTGTTATCCAGTTTGCCAAAAAGTTATGAAAATTTCATCATCGCTATTGAGACGAGGGATAAATTACCATCGACAACTGTTCTAAAAACGAAGTTGATAGAGGAGTGGAAAAGACGTGAGGGGAATGCTGTGACTGTACCAGAAAACGGAGAATCTGCATTTTTTTCCAAACAAAAGCATGACACACAAAGGCAACGAAGTAAGTCGCACACAAAAACATTTCGTGGTAAGTGTTATAAATGTAACAAGAGAGGCCACTATGCATCGGCCTGTCAAGCAACAAATGTTGCTGCAACAAGTTCTTCAAAAAACAAGTTGACAACATCTTTTGCATTGCTCAACACCGCACATCTAGCAACACTTGACAAAGACACATGGGTTCTTGACAGTGGAGCAACCTGTCACATGTGCATTTTATAGCAATTTGCATAGTACTCTCATGAACACGTTCCACACGTCGGCCACCTAGCGATCACACCCTTCACTAATTTTCTGGTTGCTGTTTCTGTGTATATACAAGTGCGCCCTCAGACGACCACACCCCACAACACAAAAACCATCGTGATGATAGTACTATAAGTTTTATATACAATGCACATGTGTTGTGACAATTCACTATTCGTCGAACTAAAAGACCATAGGGAAAGAATTGAATTGGCAGCTGATAATTTCATTGAATCGGCGGGTATAGGAAATGTTTTGATTGAAACAAAAAAGTTTAAAATTATGCTAAATGATGTTCTGTTTGTGCCAAATTTAAAAACTAATTTAATATCGATGAGTAAAGCCACACAAAATAAGCATACAGTGGAATTCAATGATAAAACAGCTATCGTCCGCAATGAAAACTCTGAAATCGTCATGAATGCAGATAAAGTTGGTAATCTGTATTTATTTAAAAGCGATGCATCGAAATTATTTCATATAAATAAAGGAAATATTGATGCACAGTTCATAAAATGGCATGAGCGATATGGGCATTTAAATGCTAAAAGTTTGAGTTCGTTACGTCATATGAATATGGTTCGAGGCTTGAATTTACCAAATGCTTTCGATGCTCTGGATTGCGAAGTTTGTTTGAAAGGTAAAATGTGCGCTAAAAAATCTATCCATCAAAGCAAAGATGTACTGGAAGTCGTTCACAGTGACATTTGTGGTCCAATGCGGACGCAATCGGATGGTGGCTCACGTTATTTTGCCTTATTTATTGACGACTATAGTAGAAAAATATTTGTTTATTTTTTAAAGCATAAAAATGAAATTTTTAATGCATTTAAATCTTTTAAGGCTGCGGCAGAACTAGAAACGTCAAAGAAAATCAAGATCCTAAGAACTGATAATGGTGGCGAGTATCTCAGTGGAGATTTTAGTCGTTATTTGGATGAGGCAGGCATAAAGCGTCAGTTAACAGTTCCATACACCCCTCAGCAAAACGGGGTGGCTGAAAGGAGTAATAGAACCCTCGTTGAAATGGCAAGGTGTATGCTTTTAAACGCAGATCTCCCGAATTCACTTTGGGCAGAAGCAATAAACACGGCGGTTTATTTGCCCAATCGTTCGCCTACAAAGATTTTAAATGCTAAAACACCTTATGAGGCATGGAGTAGTCGAAAGCCAAATGTATCGCATTTAAAGATATTTGGATGTAAAGCGTTTATGTTGGATAACCGCCCATCAAAGTCAAAGTTTAAAGCAAGAGCTACAGAATGTTTTATGGTGGGCTACTCTGTTGAATCTAAAGCTTATCGTCTTTATGAGCCAAAATCACATAAGATTTTTAAAAGCCGAGACGTTCAGTTTCTTGAACAAGTGAATAATAGCGTATGCAAGGATGTAGATTTGATTTTAGAACAAGAAGAAGATAAACCACCTACAAGTCCCCTTAAAGGTGATCAGATCAAGACTCTGAAATTTAAGGACGAGTCTCTAGATGTGAAAAGATCTCTTAGTGCGTTGGATGTGAATGACGATGATGTTTTTGCCGATGATGATGCTGTTGATGATTATGTTGTTGTTGCG
Source organism: Syrphus vitripennis (assembly GCA_958431115.1). Classification (NCBI taxonomy): domain Eukaryota; kingdom Metazoa; phylum Arthropoda; class Insecta; order Diptera; family Syrphidae; genus Syrphus; species Syrphus vitripennis. The sequence goes on along the minus strand of OY288110.1, from coordinate 58,075,157 downwards.
GATGAACTTGAAAACGATACATTTGAAGATGCGAACAGTTCTATTAATGTTAGGACGGATGAATCTGACCGAAGTGTGTTCTATGTGAGTGATGATGATGTTATTGCTGATGGTGCAAGTAATGATGTGCCGAGTGTTTCTGTTGAGAAGGAGGTTGAGCAGAATACAACAGAAGGTAAACCGAAGGAAAAAAGAGCGTGGCTCCGCTCAGGTAAACCAAGGTCTATTTCTTCGAATTTTGCATTACGATCTGGTGAGTTTCTCGGGAACCCAATTACAGTTGAAGAGGCTATTAATCGACACGATGAAGAACAATGGAAACAAGCTATGCAATCAGAGTATAATACCCTTTTACATAATCATACTTGGGACCTAGTTGATTTACCAACACATCGTAAGGCAATCAGAACAAAGTGGGTATTCAATATTAAGCGTGATAAAAATGGCAACATAGAACGCTACAAAGCTAGGTTTGTGGCAAAAGGCTGTAATCAGAAGCTTGGACTTGATTACCATGAGACGTTTTCACCTGTCATACGTTATTCGTCGATAAGGTTGTTGCTTACTATTGCGGTAGAGTATGATTTGATTGTACACCAGATGGATGTTGCTGCTGCGTATTTAAACGGTGACTTAAAAGAAGATTTGTACATTCAGCAACCCGAAAAGTTTGTTGATCTGCTAGCGCAACTAAAGTTTGTAAACTAAGAAAGTCTTTATATGGACAGTCAGGAAGGGAGTGGAATGTGAAGTTGGATAAGTCTTTAAAAGCTATTGGTTTCCAACAATGCAAGGCCGATACATGCGTATACATAATGAATAGAGAAGGCGTAGTTACTATTATAGGTGTTTATGTGGACGACCTATTGATAGTGTTAAAGCTTCAAGAGTTATCATAAGAAAAATACAAACATTCAGTTTTGTATTAAAAGAATTTATTTAATAAAACAAACGTTCCTTTGTGTATGAATTTTCAGAAAACAATAAAATAAATTTTCTTATCAAAAAGCTTGATAACAACAAAACTACTAATACTATTGATATAAAATAAAGTATTTAACTTGTTCGGTGTTTTATATCCTCTTCAACACTTCCTCCAAAAACACCGGACGGTAAAAGAAATACTTGATTGTTAGGCAATACCAATTTTCTGTCGAAGTATTTGAAATCTGACTCGTTCAAGAGGTTTCGTTAGCAAATCTGCAAGTTGATTCGTTCCTGGAATGTGTTCCAATCTGATTTCACCTTCAAGAAAGCGCTCTCGGACATAAAAGTGACGAACTTCAATATGCTTCGATCGTTTATGATATTCTGGATTTTTCGCTAGTTTTATAGCAATTGCATTATCAATGTAAAGCAAAGGTACAGGTTTGTTCTTTCCGGTTAGTTCTTGCAATAGTCGTTTGAGCCACATTGCTTCCTTGGCACCTTCACTTGCAGCCATAATCTCTGCTTCAGTTGTTGATAAAGCTACAGTTCTTTGAAGTTGACTTGTCCATGATATAGGTCCACCAGCAAATAAAGAAATCACTCCTGTTGTTGACCGTCTCGTTTTTAAATCACCTGCATAATCAGCATCACTGTATATTTCCAGTTCTTGTTTCATATTTGGCTTATACTTGATGACTGATTTGCTTGTTCCACGGATATATCGGAAAATTCGCTTAACGGTGTTCCAGTCATTTTTGGTTGGGCTTTCCATTTTTCTTGCAGCACAACTCACCGCATATGCAATGTCTAGTCTCGTTCCCGTTGCCAAATACATCAAACTTCCTACTGCTTCTCGATAAGGAACCTGTTCTGTTAGTTCTTCTTTTGAAACTTCTTCCTCCCGATTTGTAGGAGTTGTAACTGGATTCGATTCTTTCATGTTAAAACGTTCCAAAATTCTTTCAATGTATTTTTCTTGGCTTATCTGAATTGAACCATCACTTGCAATTTTGATCTTCATCCCAAGATAATTATCTAGGGTTCCAATTGTAATTTTGAATTCATTTTTCAGCTCTTGCATAAAATTTTGGATTTCTTCTTCATTGTTGCCAAAAACTAACCCATCGTCTACATAAATGGCTACATAAAGAATTCTTCCATTCTTGTTTCGATAAAACAGACATGGATCTGCGTTACTGTTTTCTAATCCAGTTCTTGCCATAAAGTTCAGGAAACGTCTATGCCAACAACGAGGTGCTTGTTTAAGGCCATAAAGACTTCCTTTCAACTTACATACTCTTCCAGTTCCATCTTCGAATCCTTCAGGCTGTTCCAAGTATACTTCCTCCTCGAGAGTACCATATAAAAAGGCTGTTTTAACATCAAATTGTTGTATCTTCAGATTGAAAGTTGCAGCTAAAGCTAGAAGCATTCGAACTGTGTCGTATCTTGCTACAGGACTGAAAGTCTCATCAAAATCAATCCCCTTTTGCTGAACATAACCTTTGGCAACAAGTCTTGCTTTGAATCTTGGCTTCGCACCTTGAACTGAATCCTTTACTCGAAAGACCCATCTATTTTTGATAACTGGATTTGAAGGTCTTTTCACCAATTCCCAAGTTCTATTTTCTTCCAGAGATGATAATTCTTCCTTCATTGCTGAGAGCCATTCTTCACTATTTCTTGACTTCATTGCTTCAAAGTACGTCCTTGGATCTTCATTTAATTTTCTTTCTTCTTCTTCTGCTAGCATCAGATACCAGCCTCCCGTCATCCAGCTTGGCTTTTTTCTTTCTCTTTTGCTTGTAGAAGGTTCTTCACATTCAATTACTTTTTCAGATTCCAATTGGCTTTTTTCGTTTTGGCAGTAAGACTTGTCTGAATCAACAACATCAATAGTTTTTCTTGTTTCTATTTCATTTTGATCAGATTCATGTTCTTGAGATGTACATGCATTGGATTCCACAACTTCGTTCTCATTTTGTTTCTTGTCGTCGTTATCATTCATGACCAAAACTTCAAACTTTTCTTATTCTCTTGGAAGTTCTTCAATTCGATCATCAATTTCTTTTTCAATGTTATTTCCATTCATGTTGCATACAACTTCTTGTTTGAAAATTACATCATGACTACACACAATTTTCTTCAACTTTGGAACCCATACACGATAACCATCTTTTTCATTAACATAACCAACCATTCTACCAAAAACAGCTTTCTCATCAAATTTTTTTCGAAGCTCTTTTGGTATGTGAACATAGCATCCAGTTCCAAATATTCTTAAATAAGAGAGATTTATAATTTCTTTTTCATACCATAATTCATATGGGCACTTTCCTTCAACAGCTGTCGGTCCTGTTCGGTTCAGAACATAAACGGCTGTATTACATGCTTCAGCCCATAGAAACTTCGGCAACTTGCTGGATACTCTCATACTTCGAGCAGCTTCGACTGTGGTTCGGTTTTCTCTTTCAGCTATTCCGTTCTGTTGTGGTGTGTATGGAGGTCCAATGCACTGTTCAACTCCAAACTTCGACAAAACATTGTGTACATCTTTGTTGACAAATTCTTTACCACCATCACATCTCAATTTCTTGACAATGTGTCCATTTGATTTGGCTTCGTTTAGAAATATTTCAAGACATTTACATACCTCGTTTTTATTCTTCAAGAAAAATAATCTGCGAAACTTGCTGTAACCATCCTTGAAACAAACATAATATCGAGAGCCACCCAACGAGATTATTTCTACAGGCCCAAAAACATCTGCATGGATAATCTCTCCAACACTAGAAGGTTTTTCACTTCTCGACTTGAAGGGTAGTCGGTGCATCTTACCAATGGCACATCCATCACAGAATTCTTCTTCGGTTTGAGGTACACTGATATTTAACTTCATGAGAATCTTCTTTACATGTCGCTTATTCTGATGACCAAATCTTTCATGGTATAGTTGAAGACTTTTTAAGCCTTTAGAGATTAGGACATGTGCTTTCGGTTTCACAACTTGAATTTCTAAAACGTAAAGTTCATTGTGAAGATATCCAAGAACAGCAATTTCATTTTCTTTGTTCTTGATTGTAACTGTTTTGTGATCCAAAGTTGTTACAAAACCATTTCTAGCAGCAGCTTTCACAGAAAATAAGTGAGCGCTTGCATCAGGAACGTACCATACTTCCTTCAAAATTGCTTCTTCCCATATACCTTCAATATTCGCCAGAATACGAATATTACCTTTTCCATACGCCTTCATTGTGACATCTTGTTTTCCTAAACAAATCACTTCAGGTACATCAAATCTCACATATGTTTCGAACTGGGATTTGTTTGGTGAAATGTGCCTTGAAGCACCACTATCACAATACCACCGGTCTAAACTTAAAAAACTTTCATTCGTCAGATTCAACGAATATGAAACCAAAGCATTCGGTTTTCTAAAATTGTTCTGGAAGCTAGTTCTCTTTCCTTTAAATTCTTTGTTCTTATTTTCTGGACATTCAGCAGCCCAGTGTCCAAGTTGCTTACACTTGTTACATGGAAACCTCATTTTTGCTCGGTCAAGCTTAGATTTGTTTTCCTTACTGTATTATCAGCCAAAACATTCTGCTTATTGTCTCTTGTTTCGATGGCACATAACTTCTCTATTAGTAAGTTGAGGGTTTGCTTTTCTGCAGGAATTGTATTCCACAGATCTCTGAAATTATCGAACTCTTTACCTAGAGTTGAAATTATTCGACCATTCAAAAAACGTTCAGAGAGAGTGTTTTCTTTATGTTTGGTGAGCTCAGCATTCAGGTCTACAAACAATTTCTGTAATTTAGCAATATGTGCACTAATGTCTTCTTCTTCTTGTTTTCGTGTTTGAAAAAAACTGTCAATCAGCATGTTGAGTCTTTGAATGCTGCTTCGCTCGAAACGAGCACACAGTTTATCCCAAATTTCTTTTGATGTTTCGCAGTTTAAAACAAGTTCAGCGATCGGCGAGCTTAAAGATGCTGCAATCAAGCCACAAGCTTTAGCATCTTCTTTCAACCAATGTTTTTGTTTCTTTATTTCTTCAGCAGAAGACGTACTTATTATTGTAGGACATTCAATCTCTCCAGAGATAATTCCTTTCAAATCATGTTGACGAAAAAGCATACTCATTTGCCATTTCCATTTAGGCCATTCACTAGAACTTTCTAGTTTGTCGATGGTTATCTTCAATTCAGACATTTTCTAATTTTTTTTATTTTCGTATACTATCTTGAATTCTTCTTTAATAATATTGTTAACGCAGTTCATACGAGCCTGGGCCCATAACCTGTTAAAGCTTCAAGAGTTATCCTAAGAAAAATACAAACATTCAGTTTTGTATTAAAAGAATTTATTTAATAAAACAAACGTTCCTTTGTGTATGAATTTTCAGAAAACAATAAAATAAATTTTCTTATCAAAAAGCTTGATAACAACAAAACTACTAATACTATTGATATAAAATAAAGTATTTAACTTCTTCGGTGTTTTATATCCTCTTCAACAGATAGCATGTTCCAAACTTCAGAAATTGGAAGAAATAAAGTTCCTTATCGGACAAGAGTTTGAAGTGGTCGATAAAGGTCCTATTGACTACTTCCTGGGAATGGAGATAACGAGGGACATCAAAACGAACGGAATCAACTTATCTCAGCGTCAGTTTGTTGAAGATTTGCTGGAAAGTTACAACACGGCGGAAACCAGAAAATGCAGTACTCCCTTAAAACCTGGATTTAAACTAAAGAAGTGCAGCGATTGTTCCAAGTGTCGTAAGGTAGATGTACTTGGGCATATCAACTAGACCCGATATTGTGCATTCTATTAGTAAACTTGCACAATTTAACAAGGATCCACATGCAGAACATTTGGTGGCTGCTTAACATGTTCTGAGGTACTTAGCTAATACTATGAATTTTAAAATATCTTTCAGAAAATCAAACGAATGTTTAAATGCATATGCGGATGCAGATTGGGCTGGGAGCTGCGATGATCGGAAGTCATATACCGGTTTCGTGTTCTTTCTTGGTGGTGGCGCAGTGTCTTGGGAGTCACGAAAACAATATTAGATATTAGAATCCATTATATACGTGAAGTTTATAAACAAAATATTATTGTTCTTAATAATGTGCCAACTGGCGATATGATCGCAGATGCATTAACGAAAAATCTGAACAAAAATAAACATTATTTAAAGGATTTAAAACAAGTTCATACTGTTTATTTTTCACAACAAATATTTATTTGTACTTTTTATAGAAAATGCAATTACATTAATTAAACATTAAACATTAAAAAACAAATAAACAAAAATAAAAATAAATAAACGACGCGTTTCGGAATCAAGTTCCATCATCAGGTTTTAATTGTCAACTCAGACACCTAGCGATCACACCCTTCACTAATTTTCTGGTTGCTGTTTCTGTGTATATACAAGTGCGCCCTCAGACGACCACACCACACAACTCAAAAACCATCGTGATGATAGTACTATAAGTTTTATATACAATGCCCACGTTCCGCTTTTCTTTTCCAGTACACACACTTACAAGTTTTCAAATAAAGCACAAAATGGTTGGATGTTGTGTCTAGCTGTCTTCTCTATATCAAATAGAGAATCAAAGTGTTCGAGTGTGTGCTTGCCTTGATGTTTTAATAAGAATTAAAAACTATAAAGAGTTGCGATTTGAGAGAGAATGATTTTTTTTTATTTTTTTTTCGGCAAAAGAAAAAAAAATCTACTTAGAGAGAAAGAAAATAGGCCAAGAATCGAGAAAATGTGTTCGAGTTAGAGTGAACTTCGGCTTAGAGGATAGTTATTATATGGAAAACTGAGGGGAATGCAAAAGCACGACTAAAAAGTTCGAGTTAGAGGGAACTTCGAGTTAGAGGGAGTTCGACGAAGAGGGAGTCGACTGTATATAACTTTTATAGATAATAGCCAGAGCAGAAGAGGAATTTCTTGCGTCTCCAAAGGAAACCTAAACATCTTGCGGCATTTTTGGCGACGTTAAGTATGTGATCATTCCACAAAAGATGGTTTGTAATACACATACCTAAAATCGAGGGCTGATTAGTTACTTCGATGTAAGTGCCACTGATAGATAATGGCAGGGGATTACGTCTCGCTTTAACGACAGAAGGCAGCATTGAGTTTTAGAAGCATTAAGTTCTCTATTTTTCAATCCCCATTGTACAATGCTATCTAAGTCAGAATTTAATGTAAGTACTAATCATATTTAGCCATTTCAGTTCACGTCTGAAGAGGAGGGATGTGAATCTAAAAACGAATATGAAAAGCTAAGGGTGTCAGCGAAACAATTTAATGGATTAGTAGTTGCAGAGAGGAGATCATTAATGAAAATGAGAAAGAGGGTCGGAGACAAAACAAAACCCTGTGGAACACCAGCATTTATGTTGTGGGTTTCAGACTTGAATCCGTCTAAAACTACTTGTATAGAGCGATTCGAAATAAAATTACATATGCAACGAAGGAGGGTTTCATCGATACCAAAAGCACGCATTTTCGATAAAAGAGCAGGATGCCAAACTTTATCTAATGCTTTAGAAATATCAAGTGCAATAATCTAACATTCTCCAAAACGATGTAAAGATTTGTTCCGCTGTTCGGTGAGATAAACCATCAAGTCACCAGTAGACCTATTGCTGCGAAAGCTGTATTGCCGGTCATCTTCATCATCTTCGAGATATTTCTTGAGCTGACAATTTATCAGCGTTTCCATGACTTTGAAAAGAAGATACGTAAGTGCAATTGGTCGGTAATAAGAGAGTGAAAAACATTCCCCTTTTTTGGGAAAGACTGGACAAATGCTGTTTTCCAACTGCTCGGAACAAACCCAGAATAATGGGATAGATGGAAAAGCTTACACAGTGGCGGGGATACCATCTGGACCAGCGGATTTATGTATGTTGAGATCTTTTAGGACTCTCGCCACAGCTTGTTACACTTTTTGTAATCGCGAAGGGAGGGTAAATTATTATTTATATTATATATTTTATCACAATAAATAAAAAGAAAAACAAGAAGCGGCTGCATACCGACGACGACGCAAGCCACGAAAAACAACCCGAACGACTTGCACTCAACCGAGTACGTATACGACACAAAGAAGAGACGAACTAGTGCAACTACAGCTCGTTGAAGCTGTAACCGCGGCAGCTCAGCTGGGATGGAAATAGAAATAGAAAATTCCAAAACTATTTGAAATGAGTGAAGCGATTTTAAATAAAAAAAAACACAAATTAATTTTAATTTTAGCTTTATTTCCGTGGGATTGAAAATCCCTGGATTAAAACCCAAAATGTTTTCAAGTAAAGACTAAAATTAAAGAGAAATACAAATGTACCAAACAAAATAAAAGTAACCATAAGAAAAAGCACACCAAAAGAAAATGGGGTTTAACACACCGGATTTTAATAATACGCGACACGACAATTATTCCGCACAATATCTACTCGACATGCTCTAGATTGGGACACTCCAAGCATAGTGGATATCCTTCTTGTACTGACGGAGGTATTATTTCGGACTAAATCCAGAATTCTTTCATCTAAGATTCTTGACTCATCAGAAACTGGCCTTTCGCTTCCTCGATGCTCCAGCACTCCATGATCTCTTAGACGTCGGTGGATTCTTGGAAACGTGCTATGATGGGGACACCTCCTATCGGGATATCTTTCAGCGTACAGTCTTTCGGCTTCACGACTTCGACCATTAGCTAAACCGTAGCAGAAATGCATGTCCGTTAATTCTTCTCGGGTGTATGAGCTTGACATCGTTACGTGTTAATGAGTTAATATTCAAATTGGAAATAATTACTAAGCAAAACTGCAATGCCTTTTATTTATCTTGCGTTGCAATTTTCTTTTTTTTCATTAAAAAAAAATGCGGTTTTATTGTCCCTATTGTCCCCATAACAGGTAGAACCCATGGGCTGCGGGCAGGCCAAGGCAAAAATATTGACAGGTCAGTTTTCAGAAGTTATCAATGAAAATAATATTAATCCAGGGTTATTCCAATACTATTTAATTTTATTACGTTCTCATAAAACTCCAATTAAAAAAAAAGTAAAAAAACTAAGATTAATGCTAAATAAATAAATAAATTGCTTCGTTACAATAAAAATAAATGTTTTTCTTAGAAAAAGGTGGTTTTGGTTTTTTTTTAATTTCTTGAGAACGACATAAAATTTTTGCATCCGGTTTTCTTATTTAGACTTAAAATTAATAACAGCATTGAATTTTGAAGTTAAAATTAGCACTTAAATACGTAAAATTTTGAAAAAAATGAATTTGAAATTTTTTTTTCAATTTTTTTTTTCAAAATTTTGACTTTGAAAATTAATATTTCAAAAACTATTTCTTAGAATAGATTTATTTAAACACAGAATGAAAGAAAAAGTTATTGGCTTTTCAAAAACGTATCGCACAGCATTGTGAATGAAGCCGTTGATTTTAAATAATTTTTTTTCCATTTTAAGTCAGTTTTTTCGAAAATTGCCCCTCCCGGCTAAACGGAGGGGAATAGACCCCCCTCCCATACGATTTTTTTCTTGTCTCAACGCAACCTACACGCCCTAGCATTTTGTCGCATTGCTCATGACGTATATATATTTTTTATCACGAATATATATTATATATATATTATATAGAGGTATAAATATATTTAAGTAGGTATAACAAAAAAGGTCTACTTATCTTTCTTCTCCTCTATCTCCTTCAATTTCCTCCCTCCTATTTTCCCACCTCGAATCCTTATTATTTTTCCTCGTTTTTTTTTATCCTCAAACTAAAAATTTTCCTCCTTCTCGATTTTTTTCCTCTTTCCTCCTTTTTCAAAAATCTCGAAAAATTTGTTTTCAAACTTCTCGCTTGGCACGCTCTGAACAGAGTGCCTTCCAAGCTATTTCCCATCTATTGTTTTCCTCCCTCGTCCATTCCAATCACTCACACATTCATACAACAGAAGCATTCGCTTTCGTGATTGTGGGTTACGGTCTCACGGCTTCCTGGAAGCTTAACGCTCATCAGGAAAGCCACCGTTGTTGACTCTCTCCGAAACTTTACAATCACACGCACAAACACGGTTTCAACAAGTTGTTGGATGGGTTTCCAAAAACTTGATCCCTCCCAACTATTTTTGTTTTTCGAGAAAAATGAAAATTACAAAAAAAAATCGAGAAAAGATCCTTACTATAGGCATTATCCTATTATTCTACTTTAACACGCGGGATTCGAAATGGGAAAATATTAATACTATTTCGAAGAGATGGAGGGAAGCATTTCTCTAATTGGTCGTTCTACAAAAGTGATTTTAAAAATTGAAATTACTACGCGATGTTAAAAATCCATTTTGTACAAAAATAAATTAAATTAATTAACGTTAAATTTTTTTTAGTAAGAAAAGAAAATTTAAGCTACGTTACTAATTAATTTATATAATTTAAAAAAAAAAGTTGTTGTTAGGGTAAGTAAGGGTCCGGCCGACCTCTCACTTCTTCGGCTCATCCGCCGGCATTTTCGAACTCGTCGAAAGAACTCATCCTCGTACAAGTACACCTGCTTTCGTTGTTTTTGCAAAATAGAGGCCAGGAACACCTGTGGTTGATGAGACGATGGTTGCACTGAACTTCGCCGATATTTTGCAGCCACAACCAAGAAAAAGGAAAACGGCCAAAGGCTGGTTTTTGTTACAGTAAAATTTACCGTAACAAATCCCACCCTTACCTCCCAAGAAATGTGTTCACTTTTCAAGAAAAGCAAACCATTTCTTAAGGCTCAGCCAGGGGTAGACAACAAAAACAAAGGGTTACCATCATTAAAATTAAAAAGTAAAAAAAGAAAGAAAAAAAAATCGTATTAGTGTGGCACGAAACGAAAAAAATGACATTGAACAACCAAGAAAAATTACTACTTCAAAAGGGACTTGACTCAACAATTAACATAAGGTTTTACATCTTTGACGTGAACGTCCCTCGTTCTTTACCGCGATCGTCTGTAAGGAGGTATGTCCAAGGTGACATCCTCCTACTGATCTTGAAAGGTCCTACAAATTTGGTCGCCAAACTTCGCCGCGAAATAATTTGCTGCATCGGACAGCGCGAAATTCCTACGCCAAACGAGATCACCCGGGTGATATTGCGCGTCTCTCCTACGTAAATTATAAGTCTTGGCAGCCTTCTTTCCCGCTGCCTCCAACTTCCTAGCTATATCTTCTCTCAGTTTTCGAAACTGCCTATCAATTTCCCCTCCATCTCGGTCTCTATCATTATCCCTAGTTCCTACATCATGGCCTCTAGTTACCATGTTTCTACCGAAATTTGCGAAGTATGGCGACACGCCTAAAACCTCATGTTGCGAAGTTCGGATTGCACAAGACACTTTTGCTAGTTGCGAATCCCAACTCCACTGGTTTACCGAAACATACGCAGGAGCGTAGTCTTAATTATTTGGTTTATCCGTTCCGCAGAATTCGCTTGCGGATGATAATTTGCCGTATACCGAAGTTGTGACTCGTACGCTTCGCTTAGCGTTTTCAGTTCCTTGCTACGGAACTGGGAACCGTTGTCACATCCACTTCGGAATCCCGAACAGAAGAAAAACGTTTTCTTCCAACTCCCGACATACCGCTTTCGCCGTTGCGGACCGTAACGCGAACAACAAGGGAAATTTTGTGAAGTAATCCGCGACCGTTAAAATATAAATAAAACCCCGCAATGATTTTGGTAATGGATCCACCAAGTCCACGCAAATCATTTCCCACGGTTGGAAATTCCCTACCCTTTCGGTCATTAGACCAGCTGGTTTTTCGTTCACTGGTTTCACGCTTTGGCAAACTTTACAACTCCTAACGTATTTTGTAATATCTCCTCTCATTTTGGGCCAGTACAATTTTTCTGCTACCCTAGCAAAAGTCTTCTTAACGCCCATGTGTCCTGAAAGCGGAGCATCATGGCACTCGTTAAGAATTCTCGTCCTATCACCTTTTCCTAACACTAATATCCACTCCTCGCTATTATTATAAACGACAATATGGTTCAACCTAACATGTTTATAATGCCGCCCATTCTCGACTCGCCAAGATGGGTATTCTAACGGGCTCTTTTCTACCTGTGATTTAATTTTAATCACCTAAGAGTCCGAATCCGCCTCAGAGACACCAGCTACTTCTGGCACTCCTCGCGACAACATATCAGGAACGACATGTTCTTTGCCCTTTAGATGGATGATTTTGAAATCAAATTGTTGAAGCCGAATGGCCCAACGAGCTAAACTACCCTGCGGATCCTTAAGGTTGCTGAGCCAGACCAAAGAGTGATGATCAGTTACGACTGTAAATCGAACACCTTCGAGATACGGCCGCAACTTTTCAATCGCCCATAGGACCGCTAAACATTCCTTTTCGGTCGTTAAGTAGTTCCTCTCATTCCTATTCAATGACCGACTTAAATAGCAAATGGCTTTTTCGCCATCCTCAAACTCCTGAGATAATACAGCCCCGATTCCATAATCGGACGCGTCTGTTTGAACAACAAACGGCCGAGAAAAATCCGGACACGTCAGAATCGGTGCCGTAACCAAACACTCTTTGACTTTTCAAAACATTCCTCACATTCCTGGGTCCATTCAAATTTCTTACCTTTCTTTAACAGATCGGTAAGAGGCCTAACTAAAATCGCGAAATTTGGCACGAATCGCCGATACCAAGAAATAGTCGCTACAAACTCCTAATTTCCTTCACGTTTTTCGGTGGAGGAATCCTAATCATGCTTTCCACTTTTTCCGGGTCAACATGAAGCCCGTTCCTATCGACTATAACATAACCTAGAAATTTTAAAGAAGGCCTACAAAAATTACATTTTTCCCTACCTACTTTCAAACCTGCCTCTCCTAACCTTTTGAAAACTTCTTTTAAAATTTCTAGATGCCTATCGAAAGAATCGGTGACGATGATAATGTCATCCAAGTACACAAAGACAAACGGTTCTGGTGAATTGTGAAGCCCAAATGGCATTCTACAAAATTGGAAAAGTCCTCGACCTGGCACAGTAAAGGCTGTGTACTTGCGCGATTCTTCTTCCATTGAAATCTGCCAGTAAGCAGATTTAATGTCTAAAGAACACAAGTACTTCGCGTTTCAAAGCTTGTCTAAAATCGCAGAAATAAAGGGGAGTGGATAAGCATCCCTATCAGTAACCTCATTTAACTTCTTATAGTTAACACAGAACCGATAACTACCGTCTTTCTTCTTAACGAGAAGAATCGGTGATGCTCAGGGACTCTTCGGCTCATCGATCACTCCAGCTTCCAACATCTCCTGAAGCTCCTGATCGATATGTTTCTGAATCGGGGCGAAACAGGGTAATATCTTTGCTTTATCGGCTCTGCGGACGTCCTAATCTTGTGCTCAACTAAATTTGTGCACCCTAAACCTTCGGTCATTGATTTAAAAAGTTCCTCTAAGACTAATTCTAATTTCCTATTCTCAAAATTGTTCAAATCCGATTTTTCCCTAATCGCTACCATGTCTGTCAGCGAGGACAACCTCTCGTGGCTCGAAAAGTTCCGAACCCCTGATCTCAAATCCGGGACTATGCCCGATAGTGCCCAAAAATCGGCACCCAATATCAAAAAGGATTTGTTCTCCACCTCCACTGGTAGAGAAACAGACCCAGCTACATCTACACCTGTTCCATCTGCTAACGCTACTGACCCAACACTGCTCTTTCCTAATTTTATTCCTAACTGCTTTAAAATTTTAAATCCCTCACCTCCTACAATAGTCCGGGAAGCCACGGAATCAAGAAGCCCTAACAACCTAATTCCATAAACCCTAACTCCTAAATATGGTGTAGTGTCCCTACCATTTGCCGCTAACGTGAAACTCAAATGAACTCCTACATGCTGATCGTCAGCAGACGACCTTCCTAACGCCGACGGACTCCTTGTCCTGCTGACACAAGGGCACGTTCCCCATTTCCCCAACACCGCCTACAGTCCCTACGATTCACACCTACAGCCCCACAACCAAAACAATACTTTTGAACTGAACAGTTCTGGGCCAAATGCCCGTTCTTGTTACTGTTGTAACACCTAACCACCTGCCTAAATGGATTTTCTGGGACTCGAGCAACAGCCGCTACTCAGTGTTGTCCAGATGAACTAGGTTGGTAACCGCACTCCGGTTCCAACAAATTTTTGCTCCTGGAAGGGGGGGTAAAACTATGAACATTTACATTAAGGGTATCTAATTCCCTACCTTAGGTGACAAGTTCCTTAACCGTCTTTGGTTTGGAACAAGCTATCTGCACCTGATGAAATGGATCTACATTCTTCTCCAAAATAGAAATCATCCTTCCCTCTGACAAAGGTTCCGATAATCTTCTAACAATGTCCTCATCGTGGTCAGGTACGCGCCGAAAGTTTCATCCTTTCCCTGCGAACGCCGATTAATCTCCTCCAACAAGAGATCATCGTAATTCGCAGAAAGAAACTCCGCTCTGAGTTCCTTGACGAGTTCCTGCTAATCCTCCAAATCTTCCCTAACCGTCCTAAACCACATAAGTGCCCTACCAGCCAAAAGCTCCGAAGCGGATTTGAAAAGTTGGTTTTCAGGAACATCGTTAGCCAGACGAAGTTCCTCCACCCTTTCCAGGAATGTATTCACTGATGCTCCACTTGAGTCACCAGTAAACTTCACCCCCACTTCCCTATGTGTTCGATGTGTTTTTGCTGAACCACCATTTGTATAGAAAAACCATCGACCCTATCAACCCTACGTTCCGGCGGAACCCTAACAGAAATGTTCCCTACTACAGGACTACTGACACCACCCCTTGGTTCAGCCAACGTCTCTATAGTAGGCCCCAACGCAGACCGCGAACTAACACCTAGGGTCTGACCAACTTGTGACTGAAGTTGGGTTTGAATTTTAATAGGAGTCTTTTCCTTATTCCACTCCTCTTCCCTATCACTATTCTCGTGAGATCTCCTAACAAACACAAAACCTTGTTCCGAAGTGAACTAACTTCATCTTCTTCCTCTTCGGCCTCACAAGGTATCCTAGCAAGGTGTCTTTGCTTCTACTGCCTCTACATCTTCTTCATAAGTGAAGGGGTAAACCGAACTAACCACCATCGAGTTCCTCTTACAGAGCAACCTCGATGACCTCAACGCCTTTCGCATTTCTTCAACTGTCCCTACTTTTAAGCCCCTGACCTTCATCTCATAGGCCAGTTCGTCCTGAGCTAATCTACTAATATTCATTCTTAAGCTAATAAAAAAAACAAAAATGAAATAAAAATTAAAAAAAAAAAAAATATTTACAAAAAAAAAAACAATTTAAAAAAACTATTGGGTAACCTTAAAACTCAAAACCCTGTCTACAAATTATTTTATTTTTATTAATTAATTTAAAAAAATATTTTTAAAAAAACACAAAAATATTTCCTATCAAATTCAAATCTTAAATTCAAAAAAAGTTTGAATGGTCACACCAGTTTCCTACTCGAACTAACTTTAACTCAAACTCTTGAAAATTAACAAAACTAACTTGCTCTCAAAAAAAAATATTCTCGAAATAAACTATCACGAAAAATTAATCACTCGAAAAAAAAATCAAAATAGCAAGCGATAAAAACTCTCAAAAGATTGCAATGACACGAGAGAATCTATATCACTGCACGCGAAAATGGAGAGAAAAAAAAATTAAAACAAAATGTCCACCAAAACAAAATTAAAACCAAAAAAAAAACACCAAACAAAAGAAACGAAATAAATAAATGAAAAATAAAATAAAAAAAACACCACACAAGAAATAAAATTAAAAAAGAAACGAGTTTACGCAACACAGAGCAAAAAAAAAATACTTGCTATTTTCCTGTAAACTCCAATACACGAACCGGCAAAAACAAACAATTAAGTTTCCTCGATCTCAGCTGTCCAAATTTTCTCTATCTACTATATACTCCACTAAACTCCACACTATCCACTATTCCTCTTGCACCTTTGTATATGAAAACTATAGTACTATCATGGCGAGTTTTTTTTAGGGTTGCCCTGACCCTGGTGGTGGCGCTGCA
Organism: Syrphus vitripennis; assembly: GCA_958431115.1. Lineage (NCBI taxonomy): Eukaryota > Metazoa > Arthropoda > Insecta > Diptera > Syrphidae > Syrphus > Syrphus vitripennis. The sequence goes on along the minus strand of OY288110.1, from coordinate 58,059,114 downwards.
AAATATGAGGTGTGAAATTCGATTTTGGGAGTCTTTAAGCGTCGGAAATTAATGGTAGGGGCAAGAGGAGACTATTTTTTGGATTATTGCATCCAAAAAATATCGATTAAAACCTCCATAAGCTCTCCGCAAAAAAAAAAGAGTAAGGGTTACAGGCATACCTTAGATGTCGCCCCATTCGACTTCCACCATGATAGTATTATAGTTTTCATACACAAAGAAAAACTATAGTACTATCATGGCGAATATTTTTTAGGGTTGCAAAGATCCTGGTGGTGGCGCTGCAAAATGTGAGGTGTAAAATTCGACTCTTTTCTTTTTGCGGAGAGCTTATGGAGGTTTTAATAGATATTTATTGACATTTTTTGGATGTAATAATCCAAAAAATAGTCTCCTCTTGCCCCTACCATTAATTTCCAACGCTTAAAGACACCCCAAATCGGATTTTACACCTCAAGTTTTGCAGCGCCACCACAAGGGTCCGTGCAACCCTAAAAAAAACTCGCCATGATAGTACTATAATTTATATATACAAAGATGCTTTGTATATGAAAACTATAGTACTATCATGGTGGAAGTCGAATGGGGCGACATCTAAAATGTCTGCGCAACCCTTACTCTTTTTATTTTTTGCGGAGAGCTTATGGAGGTTTTAAATGATATTTATTGATATTTTTTGGATGTAATAATCCAAAAAATAGTCTCCTCTTGCCCCTACCACCAATTTTCGACCCTTAAAGACTCCCCAAATCGAATTTTACACCTCAAATTTTGCAGCGCCACTACAAGGGTCCGCGCAACTCTAAAAAAAACTCGCCATGATAGTACTATAATTTATATATACAAAGCTGCATGGACATTTGGTCGTCAGTCCATCATCAGCAGAGTACTCTCCCCAAGTACATACCTAGTTATTATTTGCTATATTGTGTTTAGTTTACGTCATAAAGAAATAATTTTTTTAATAAAGTAAGAGAATAATTTTAATTTATATATCCCCGCAATAGAACAATGGCTATTTTTCCTGTTCGCCTGGTTATATTTCAATTTTGAAACCAGGAAATTTTGCCGGGAAACTTTTCTTTCAATTTTCCCTCGTTTAAACGGTTGGAATTTTCAACCGCCTTGAATTTTCCTTTAAAGAAAAAAAAAATTCTTAAAATAAAAAAAAATCACAAAGAATAATTTTTACAGTTTTTAACTTGTAATTTGCTTTTGCAAATTTAAATATTTTCAATCCCACAGGTTAGTAATAATTGGGATTAGAGCTCTTGATTTCGACCGGGTACCCGGTACACTGACCGGGTACCCGGGTAACTAAATTTCCGGGTATTACCCGGGTACCCGGCGACCCGGGTAATACCCGGAATATCCGGGTACCCGGGTATCAATAGCTCTAATTGGGATTCACAAGAAATTTAGCACTTGGAACTTTTATTCTAATGTATATAGTTTTTTATAGGTAAATTTTAAGTAAAATTTATAATTAATAGATACTTGAGAAAATTTGGACAAAAAAAATCTTCGAATGTTCAGCTTTACTGAGAATGATTCTTTGATTCGGCAATTATTTCTTTTTCTATTACTAACCAACATTGGAAAATCTGCAGGAGTTAAAGCTTCTTTATCTGCACAATTGCTTTGCAACTTTTGGAACACATTCCGCGCCTAGATCGTAGGAAATCTACTACCATTGCTTTTTTTACGATCTTAGTATTTTCTAAGCCTATCCATAAAACTTGCAATTTGACTTTACTCCGCGAACAAAAATTGTTTTTGTTGGCCGTGTATTTTTTTTTAATTAAAAAAACTGTTAAAATGAAGAAAACATAGATCAAAATTTAATTTATAAAAATTAGAAAAATTTTGAAGAAACCAAGACAGTTGAAATAAAATTGTACGCCACTGTAGGTGTTTTCTAAGTTCTCCTAGGTATCAGAATCTGATTTTTTTTTTTCAAATTATGTTGGCTTAAGTATTAAAAGTTAATCTAGACCCATGTAGGAGATGATGAAACACAAGTTGTGTTAATGGCTAAATATAAATGCAAAATTGGAGAAATAATGACTGCTATCACTGGTTACTTTGCGATATTTGGTATGACACTCACCTTTTCGCAAAAAGAAAATCAATTTTGTGTGGTATTTATACGACTTATTAAAATTTTTGTCTTAATCTGAATGGTTGAATTATTGTAAACTACATAAGATGAAAGGCACTTTTTGAATTACGAATCTTAAACTTTTTTTGAGGTTTCGCAATTAAAAAATGATTTAAGCTAAAAATATGGTTTGACTTACTGCAAATCAAAATTGGTGGGGTACTGTGTTGTCTCCGTACGCGGATAGCTAATGTAACCCTGTGTGTACAATCGCTCAGCAATTGTCATGGCTTGAAATGGTCCGATTCCTAAACCTGAACTAGCTGCCCTCATCAGTTCAACCGTATTTAATGCTTGTGGTCTCCCCTTAAATTGATCTTTAGAAGATACACTCTCCACCCTGAGAAATAATGAAATTGAAAAATTTATTACTCAACAGATGATGATATTTACAATGCCTCTTTCATTTCTTTAACTTTGCCCAACAACATTAATGCCACTTCTTTCTTGAACACTCGTCCTCTTGTCCATTGAAGAATGATCTCAGGATTCCCAGCAAGCAACTGCAAATACCAAAAAGTTTCTGGCTTGAAGGTTTGAATGTCATCATGTCGCTTAACGCAAAATCCAAGGGTTGGCGTTTGACAAGGTCCATAAGATATAAGCGATGCATCTAAATCACCATATCTTCCTTGAAAAAACTTTGTTTGGAACCTGGTGAATGCACAGCCTATACGCAAATCGAGCTCCTGACGGGCGTCAACTGACTTCGCTTCATTTTCATTAGGATGACCCAGAGTAGCCATAGCGGTTTTAATATCTTTGTCGGTAATGGCAGAGAAATGGGCTCGGTAAGTTACACTCGGTGAAAACACATTCTTAATGGAACGTGAAACGGCATCCATTACCTCGAAGCAGATGTTTTCACCCTCTTTGTCGCAATCGAGCCATAATACGAGGTAATCGCATCCCTTTGCTTCCTGGGCAAGAAAAGCAGGCATTCTTAGTTTAGCATTAGCTTCTTTTTTCTCGGTAGGACAAGAAAAAAGCTCGACAGGATCAACTTTATCCCAGGAATTGTATTTACCAACGAAATCTAGCGACATTACATGGCCGCAAACTGAAGTCATCTTAAAACGAACGTTTTCTCCACGAAAGTTTCCATCCCATTCATGAGTAGAACACGAGTTATATGAACCTAAGTTAAGAATGGAAAAAGTTTAAATATAACTTTAGCTATGGAAAAATAGACATTGCGAGAATGTGCAGGTGGCAATGTGTTAGGGGCATTGAGCAATACCTTTTTTGGATGCGCATTTTCCATTGCTTAGAATGGTGGCCAAAGAAGCGGCTAGAGAAGGTTTCTCCGCTATCATTAAAACACTTTTCATGGTTTTAATTATTATAATGGATTAATGTAAGTTTTAACTCTTTTTAGAATTTGCACTTCATGTAATTAGAAAATCAGTAAACAGATTACACTTCACATTTCAGAAGCTGTCATTTTTCTTCTGTCAGTTTCGTATGAGAAATTGGCCAGTTTATATTTCTAAGATCTCAGAGATCTTCGTATTCTCAGAAATATAAACAAAAATTCTCATACAAATTTCTCAATTCTACTGTCAAAACTCTGAGAATGAAAATTTTTGGATTCGATTTCTCAATTTTACAAAGTGATAGCTTTGACTTTTGAAAATAATTTAATTTTATTTGCTTTTGTATTTTTAAAAGGCGACACAACAACAATTTTTATTTCTTTGAGAATTGTTGTTTATATTTCTTTCTCAATCTCTGTCATTTTCACTGAGAATATTCTCAGAGATCTTAGAAATATAAACTGGCCAAATGAGTCTTGATCTCGAGTCTCGACTCGATATTACATCGATTATCGAATCGTTTGCATGGCCATGGCCATTGTATATAAAACCTATTGACACTTGGTAAGTTGCGTTTCACGCCCCTTGGAAGTCAGCATACGAACCCGGAAATGGAGATAGATTTTTTTTCGATTTGACGTTCAATGTATTTCCCATAAGAAAAACCCAGAAAAGGGCTCGAAATATTATAGCTTTACTAATAGAATTTATATGAACGGGTATTAATATTATGATTGTAAAAGCATACATAATAAAATATGTTTATTTCTAAATCAGGTGAAAATATATCAAAAAACATAAATAATCATGTGTAATTTGTCCTCAAAAAGTGTGAAAAATAGCAAGGAAACAACAACAAATACTTTTAAAAAAAATGGAAGCTTTTTTACTAAAAGTTTTATATACAATGGCCATGGCTGGATATGGGATCATGTGTGTTTTTTTTCATTCCGCCATTCCGGCCTCCGGGCAAAGTAATAGAAGAAACTAATATCCAGAATATAAAGAACGGAATAAAGAAACAAAACTATAGCCATTTTATATAAAACTGCAAATTCATATACAATGACTATAGCACAAAAAGAATGTCAACCAGCACTTCTTTGAAATGTCAAAGCAAATGAATCAAATGTTCTTGTTTTGCTAAAGTGCTTGGCTACACGGCGATTTTTCAATCGATTGAAAAATCAAGTGCGGTGCTTTGTATATATAATTACATAGAACTATTATGGAACACGATTTTTTCTATTGGGTCCGCCTCACTTGGTGGCGTTGCAGTAGCGAAATATAGGATTTTAGAGTTCGGAATGATGATATGCAGCAAGAATATAGAATAGGTAGTCAGAGTGAAAGGATTTTTTATTTTCATTTTGACAGTTTCTGACAACAAATAGAGAGAGTAAGGGAGTTAGATGAGCCAGCTGATGGTGTCATGGCAACAAGGGGAAAATGAAAAGAATTTATTGGGCTGTGGATTTATTCAACGGTTTTTTGCATTTTTCATATATGTAGAAGTATAGATATAGCTACATTATTTTCAATTTTCAAATAATTTCGTATATTTTATTTAATTTTGTGAGATTTGAGATATTATGAGAGCTATGTTGCAAATTTTCATGTGTTACAGATACATTTAAGCTTTTTTTTCTTGCTTGTATAGAATTGTACTATACGTATTTGGTTTTTGTGAACTATGTACCTTGCGAAATTTCATGTTTTACAGAAACATTTATATTTATTTTCTTGCAAGTAATAGAATTGGACTATACATACCTATTTGTTTTTTGTCAATAAAATGCATATTTTTATATCTTTTTTATTGGTACATGATATTCTTTTAATTTCTCAATTCTGAAGAAATTACCATTATACCTATATATAACATTATATATAGATATACTCTTTTACGAAGCATATCTACTGTATTTGTTTTTCTGTGATAAAACAATAGGAAATCAAAGTTTTATGATTCCTGTTGTTTTTTCAATAGATTTTATTGGCATGAAATCATTTTAATTTTTTTAAAAGTAAGATATAGATGACCGTTTTAAAAATCAATTCAAATAATTTATTCAACATTTTTTTTGAAAAGTTTAGAAAAAAAATTTTTTAAAAATCCAAAAATTTAGAAAAAAAAATTGAAAAATTTTAAAAAATAAATTTGAAAAATTTTGAAATAATTTGTGAAAAAAATTGAAAAATTTGTTTGTAAAAAAAAATTTAGAAAAAAAATGAGAAATTTAGAAAAAAAAAACTTGAAAAATGTAATAAATGAATCTGAGAAGTTTAGAGATAATTTGTGTAAAAAATTGAAAAATCAGTATAAAAATTTGAAAAAATGAGAAATATAGAATAAAACACGTAATTTTATTACTCACTGTTTTTATATTTTACGGGAGTTTCAAAATTCTGAAGAAAATTTCACTTGAATTTTCATGTTTTAAACAAATTTAATTTTAAATACCACGTGAATTTTCAAAGAATTTAATAATTTTAAATTTTCACGGCGATTTTTATGTTTCTTAAGTTAGTTAAGACTTTCACGTGAATTTTTAAAATTCTTAAGTAAATTCGAAATTTCACTTTAATTTTCAACACAATTTAATAATTTTAAAAATTAAAGTGAATTTAAAACAACTCCGATAACTCACGGTTCATGATTTCTATAACACTTTTCATACTATTTCGTTTCTAAATTTAAATTATTAACTCAATTTTATTAAATTAATACAATTAAGTGTTTAAAGAAAAATTAAAAATTTTATGTGAATTTTTATAAGTGATTTAAAAAATTTTACGTAATTTGAATGTAACTTGAATTTTCAAAAAACCCAAGAAAATCTAAAATCTACTTAAATTTTCCATATCAATAACATAATTTTAGTTTTCAGTAAACTTCAAATTTTATGTCGATTTTCAATAATTTTAAAATATCACGTAAGTATAAACAAAAAAATCTAATTTCTGAAATCTAAGTCAAATTAAAAAAATTAATATGATATTAAGAAATCCCTTTCATACTTACTTCAATTGTAAAAGAAAAAATAAAATTAAAATAATCTTAAAAATATTTCTCTATTTGCAAAAAGTGGCAACCCATTACCCTTTTGTTTGATAAAATTAAAAACAAAACCGTTTTTTCTTCATGCATTTTCATTGCCATCAAAAGTCAAATAATTCCCCTTTGCAAGAAATACAATGAAGAAAACAATCGTTGAGTCTTTTTTTCTGACTCCCTCGAACTCCCATCAATTTTTTTTCTAATTTTATACAGCTTTCTCTATCCTCTGTTATTCTCTAGACACTCACATTTATTATTCTTTTTCTTTGTACTTCCCCTATTAATTACTCTACACTAATCTCCACTAAAGGTAGGACTACTTTGCCGGGCCCGTTCCCCAGAGGTCGCGTCGTTCGTTCCTCTCCATAATAGTACTATGTAATTATATATACAAAGTGCGGTGGCCTACTACTTTTGTCTGCTATTACACCCTTGTATATGAATTTACATAGTACTATTATGGAGAGGAACGAACGACGCGACATCTGGGGAACGGGCCCGGCAAAGTAGTCCTACCTTTAGTGGAGATTAGTGTAGAGTAATTAATAGGGGAAGTACAAGGAAAAAGAATAATAAATATGAATGTCTAGAGAATAACAGAGGATAGAGAAAGCTGTATAAAATTGGAATTCAATATGGTGGGAGTTCGAGGGAGTTAGAAAAAAAGACTCTTATTGATTTTTTCTTCATTGTCTTTCTTGCAAAGGGGAATTATTTGAATTTTTTTTGCTAGGTAGGTAGGGAATGAGCAATAAAAATTCGTGAAGAAAAAACGATTTTGTTTTGAAATTTTTTAAGCAAAAGGCCCGTATGCACTTCGTCACTTTGCACATAGAAAAATATTTTTAAGATTATTTTAGTTTCATTTTTTCTTGAAAATTGAAGTAATTATGAAAGGAATTTCTTTATATTTTATCAATTGTTTTTTAATTTTACCTAGTTGTTTATACTTACGTGATATTTTAAAATAAAAAAATATTGCTATGGAAAATTGAAGTAAATTTTTTTTTACTTTAGAACTTTAAAAATTCACGTCAAAGTTTTAATTTACTTAAGAAACATGAAAATCACCGTGAAAATTTAAAATTATTAATTTCTTTTGAAAATTCACGCGGTATTTCAAATTTGTTTAGGACTTGAAAATCCAAGAATTCTTAAAATACCCGTAAAATATAACAACAGTGAGCAATAAAATGACGTGTTTTTGGAAAATTGACGTGAAATTTATAAAATGTTCTAATTCTTTGGAAATACACCTAGAATAGTAAAATTAAGTAAGTTTTTTGAAAACTACGTGCTTTTTAAAGTTCCGTGTTTTTTTTTTGAAAATTCACTTGAAATTTATAAAATAATGTAATTTCTTGAGAATTAACCTGGAATATTAAAACTACTTGTTTTTTTTAAAGTTTGGTGTTTTTTCTGAAAACTCACGTGAAATTTCTCGAAAATTCACAAGAAATTTTAAATTTCTTTGAAAACTACGAAAAATCCACAGGAAAATTAAAAGGAAAAGGTTAATACGGTATTCACACCAAGCCGAAAACACGGTTTTCGCCAAAACATCGGTTTTCGATGAAAACCTAATCGAAAACACAAGTTTTCGCATACATTTTTTGTAGCTTCAGGTTTTCATAAACTACATAAGTTTTATATAAAACCGGTCGAAAACTTGTGGAAACACATAGATGAACTAAATCAAACACACCTATGGAATGTTCAGCGCCCAAAAATCGACAAGAAAGAAATTGATGGAATGCTTTCAAAAGAAATTAAAAACAGCTGACTGTAAATATTATTTGAGTTTTTGATTTATTTTGTTGATAAACTTTTTGTGATAAGTAATTTCTTTGTTCTGATTCTCATGTAAGAGTTTTCAGATAAGAAAAAGAAGTTTAACAAAATATTCATGTTTTCTTCAATTTTCTTTTTGTGTATATAAATTAGTTTAATTTGTTTAGCATTCATTTATTGTTGCAAATATGTAAACACAAATAAGTTTTTAATTTTTCAATACAAAATTTGACAGTAGTGTTGTCAAAAAATTGAAATGTCAAACGAAAACACGTAATATGCAGTGTGAACGCATTTCGTGTTTTCGAAAACTTTTAGCTGAAAACCGCGTTTTGAGTTTGGTGTGAAAAGGCTATTAACTATGAACTATGAATTTTTTTTTAAATAATTATATAAAACTTGAAATTTCACGTGAAATTTTTGGAATTAAATATGTAGGTACTTAATTTACTAAAAAACTTTTTAAAGTTTAAAATTTCATTGAGAACTATCCACGTGAAATTTTTAACTTCATTTGAGTTACAAAAATTCACGTGAAAATTATTTCAACTTTAAAATACTAAAATTCACGTGGTATCTCTAATTTACTTAAAATTTTTGAAAATTGACGTGATATTTTAAATTTACTGAAAAATGAATATACAAATACGTTTAAAAATATTTGATTTTGTTCAAGAAATTTTCTTTCAAGCAAATATTTATTAAAAAAAAACTTTATTTAATTTTACTGATGGCAATTCGGACGGAAACCTTTTTTTAAGCAGTAAAATTATAACAAAACACTGTTGCATAAACTATTTTTAGTGATTTTAGGTACCTACATCAATTTTTTTATCCTTTTAATTTTCAAATGGTCATTTCTTCAGATTTGAGAAATTAAAAGGATATCATGTACCTACCTACCTATAAAAAAGAAAGATATCATAAAAATATCACTGTAACCAAATGACAAAAACCAAATACCTACAATTCTATCACTTGCAAGAAAAAAAAATATAAATGTTTCTGTAAAACATGAAATTTGGCAAGGTACATAGTTGACAAAAACCAAATACGTATAATAAATTCTATCGCAAGCAAGAAAAAAAAAGTTTAATTTTTATCTCAAATCTCACAAAATCAAATAAAATATACGAAATTATTTGAAAATTGAAAATAATGTAGCTATATCTATACTTCTACATATATAAAAAATGCAAAAAAACCGTATAATAAATCCACAGCCCAATAAATTCTTTTCATTTTCCCCTTGTTGCCTTGACAACATCAACTGGCTCACCTATCTCCCTTAATCTCTCTATTTGTTGTCAGCAACTGTCAAAATGAAAATAATAAATCCTCTCACTCTGACTACCTATTCTATATTCTTGCTGCATATCATCATTCCGAACTCTCCAATCCTATATTTCGCTGCTGCAGCGCCACCAAGTGAGGCGGACCCAATATAAAAAATCGTGTTCCATAATAGTACTATGTAATTATATATACAAAGATTACACGATGAAACTGGATGCATGCGCCTTCTTCCTTTGTATATAGAAACTATAGTACTATCATGGTGGAAGTCGAATGGGGCGACATCTAATATACCTCTGCAACCCTAACTCAAATTCAAAGAGGGGATATTTTGTAGACATTTTTTTTGCCAGTGTGGAGTGTAGAATATAATATTTTAAGAAAGAGAAGACATATTGAGTATTTAGGAGAGTAGGAGTGAATAAGGGAGAATATAAGGAAATGGCTATAATGAAAGAAAAGATAAATGGGAATAAGGGAAAATCTGTTTGGATTTCGTTTTTTTACATTTTTTTTTGGTGGGTTTTGATAGTTGTTGTTGGTTTTGCTGTCGTTATTTTGCAGGTACTTGGTACACAAAGAGATGGAGAAAATTGACAACGTTGCTTTGGTTTTCGTTATTTTTGTTGGTATTTTTGAAGTTATAAAATAAAAACATTGTGAGGCACACAGCTAGGTTCTACATTTCACTTTCACGCGAAATGAAATCGAAATCGATCGAAAATAAAATTCGGTGTTCTACAATTCGATTTTATCGATTTCAATTCCGAATTTATCGAAATTGAAATAAAGTGAAATTTTAGTGTTCCACATTTCGATTTTATCGTTTTGCAAGCGATTTCAAAACGATCTTGTTCATTCGATGTGAAATTGTTAAACAAGAGAGACGCGATTAAAAAAACGATTTTTAAATGAAACTTGATAAGTTTATTGCACTTAAAACATATTTAAAACAGGGGTAAACACAAAAATACTGCACAAGAAGCCATTATTATCAACTTTATGGAGCGGCACAAAGATCTCGCTAGAGGATATATGAAAGGAGATCGGGTTGTCGCGGAAGCTTTATGGGACGAATTAAAAACACAGCTCAACAGCCATGGTCCACCGCAGAAGGACGCGACTGGTTGGAAAAAAGTAAATAATAATAAAAAATTACCAACATTAAAAAAAGTCATGATTTACATTTTTTATTGAAGGTTTGGACAGACTGGAAGGGATTAGATACATCTCGCAGCCTTCGTCTTTTTATTTTTTCTTGTGCGTACTTATTTCTTTCAGTCTGCAACATCAAAACTATTAACGCAGAACTCATTATACGAACTTACTTTTACTTTTATATTATTAAACGCGCGAACAATATAAAAATTTTTACAAGAAAATGATTTGCCAAAATAAAAATACTTCAATAATATCCCAAATGACAGCTGACATTTGATGAAACCGCTGGTTTCAATTTCACGAAAAGTGATTTCGAAAAAAATTCGGAGTTACCAAATCGCTCGAAATGCAGAACACTGAAAACGAATTCACTCGATTTACATTTTCGATTTCGGTTTCATTTCACTCGATTTCTGGAACCTAGCTGACAGTGCTGGGCAATAAAACATCGCCCAACGAAAAGAATACGAAATGTTTTATTTTATTTTTTCAGTTTCAATGGTAGATGACAGGGAGGTAATTTAAGAAAGATTATTAAAAACGCCTGACTTGACGTCAGGTTTTTAATAACATAGTAAGTATTTTGTTTTTGAAGTTATATGCTTCTAAAAATTTTATAAATGTACATATACCTTCATATGATTATAAAAAATCAAAAACTATCTAAAATTAACGAAAAAGGTAAAAAACATCAATTTTGCAATTTTCGACTTTTTAACTTTTAATAAATAATAAAGTCTTAAATAATGTTTTTGAAAACCATTCTAGATTTTATTTTCTTTTTTCATTTTCCGGATTTTTTCTCATTTATTTTTTCAAAAGTTCTTGTTAAATTTTTATAATTTAAACGCAGACAAGTCATAAATGATGTTTGCTATGTGTTTATGAAAACCATTTAGAATTTTAAAGAAAAATAAAAAAAAATGTTATATAAGAGTTTTTTTTTATTGTCAGGTAGTCAGTACCTACCTACGAATTTAGTGAAAATTAGGATTTTTTATCATTTTTTTTTGTATTTGTTAATTTTTTTTGTAGAAACACATAGGTAAACTAGTTAAAGACTAGTAAACGTTTAAATCATGAATTTAAAGCCAGTAGATTTAAAATAACATCGGTTTATATGATTCACTTATGACAATTTCAAGAAAAATCTTACGAAATTTGTTTAAGTGCTGCTTACGACAAGCTTTCATTTCAAAAGTTCTTGCTCGATTTTAATTATTTTAACACACACTAGTCTTAAATTGTGTCCTGTGTGTGTTTTTGAAAACCATTTTAAATTTTGACAATAAAATAAAAAAATTGCCATATAGAACTATTTTGTGCATTTTCAGGTACTGCACTGAAATCAAGAAATTGTTGAATTTATTAATTTTTTCGATTTTTTTTTTAAATTGAATGTGAGATTGAAAAAGCAAAGGAATGTTATAGTTTGCATTGTGTCTCTTGTTAATAATGTTTATCCATGTATTTTAGAAAATACAATACAGAAAATTTGAAAATTTAATTTTTTTAAGTACCCCACATCTTTTAAAACATACTTACCTACCTACTGCTCGTAGTTATTATTTTTGTTTTTTAAGAACTCAACATTTTTTTTTGAAGAACAAAATCCTTTAAAAATGTATTCTGTAAGTAAGCAAATCTTTCAATCTTCGCTTTAAAAATTTCAAAAAATTGTACCTGCATATACCTACTTACTTACAGATTAAAAAAAAAGTTAAATAATATTCCTATAGCTTTTTATATATGGGCTTTGTGCTGTGTGCATATAAAATCAGAGAAATATTATTTAATTATTCTCATTAATTTTCTGAGCTTCATTCATAGGTAGTTTTAGATTTTTTTGCTTGATTTGAGGGTGGATATAAATGTCCTTAAGTGCCTTCTTATAAAAATAGTTTTTTTTTGTAAGATTTCAGGAAAGATACCTACCTACTTATATTGAAATTTGTATAATGTATTTTATAATTTTCATTGTAGGTACCTAATGATAATGGGGTTCTCACTTACAGACAATCTACCTAACGACCTAACCAGCTACAATAATAAGTTACAAAAAACAATTTAATTGTCAATCCTGAAATCTTCAAAATAAAACAAAACACAAATAATTACCCACCCTCAAAATCTTGCCATTGATTTCAATGCATTCAAATTGGAACAAAAAAAAAATTCTTATAAGATTTGAGGGTGGGTATTCCTGTTCGTAGATTGTTAAAGGTCAATTTTGTGTAATCCAACCAGGTTGAATCGATATTTGCATCTTCTTATCGTATGGAAACTTGCGCAAAGTAATTATTTTTATTTAAAAGAAATTTAGAAAAAGCTAGTTGAAAAAAAATAAATAATTTTCCGGTCGGCCGTTTTGCCGACGGCAAAACATATTAATTTTTTATTCACTTCAACACAAGAATTTTTTAGTCTAATTCTTAGTTAATATCTTTATTGTTTCAACAGGAAAATTTCACTTAAAAACAATAGGTATAAAAAGTTATTTTACAAGAAAAAAAATTATTAATTTATTTGTTTATTTGCAAATATCCATTCAACACAACACAATTATTGCACCACATGAACTTCTTGGTATTAAATTAATTTTGCAAAAGCAAAACCATTGTTTTATTTTTTTAGAATATTAATGACAATTTAAAATTTTACACCAAAATTGAAAACCACCCCCAAATGCAACCAAAAAATGAACAGTCAAATAATAACAAAACCTAAAGCTATAGAATTATGTATGCACATATATTCTACCTTGCACACTGAAAATAAAGCACAGAAAAAAAAAAAACTAAAAAATGAGAAAAATCAGAGTGAAGTAGATATGAAGGTCAGACATATATTTTTTGCTCGCCAGCATGAAAAGAAAAAACAGATGGCATTTTTTCTTATTCTTTTTGACACTTCCTTTTAATTTTGCATTCCTACAACCAAAGAAAATAGTATTGTCTTCTCGCTCCTACTCCCAATCGCCGTCGTTCGAAAAATTCCCCTACAAAAAGTCTACACCTAAAAAAAGAGCTGACAGCAGCGCCACCACCAGGACCTCTGCAACCCTAAAAAAAACTCGCCATGATAGTACTATAGTTTATATATACAAAGCTATTACACGTTGAAACCAAAGTCATGAATCCAATTTGACAGTTCTCTTTATTTTTCATTTCCGTGTTGGCCTTTGCTCAAGCAATAAAAATAGTTATTCTGTTATTTTTGTTTTCATTATTATTATATTATGTTAAGGAAAGAAAGGTTGTGTGCCTTCAAAAAAATATCAGTCAAGAAAAGCATTTATACCTACTATTAATGCAATTGATGAATTTCTCATCGAAATTTACTCCTCACACAACGAAATTATATGAACCAGAATAGTAAAAAAACGGACAAGAGAAAAGAGAAACGTCAAATAGTTACAACGAAAATTTTACCCGCGCGACACCGGTCATTTTTTTTCCGTCTCATCTTTTCGATTTTTTTTTCTCTTTTGCACTTACGGTGTTCGAAGTGTCGCGTGCGTCTAGATGCATCGTGTAATAGCAGACTTTGGAACATAGAACATGATTTTATGTTACCTTTCCCTCTCTTTTGGTGGCGCTGGTGATGCCTAAAAAGCAGATCGGATATCGAAATGAAGGTAGGCAGAAAGAATATACAATAAGTTATAGAGTGAGAGGATTAATTATTTTGATTCTGACTTGCTGACAACAATTAGCTTTGTATATATAAACTATAGTACTATCATGGTGGAAGTCGAATGGGGCGACACCTGAATTACCTTTGCAACCCTAACTCAAATTCAAAGAGGGGATATTTTGTAGACATTTTTTTTGCCAGTGTGGAGTGTAGAATAGATTATTTTAAGAAAGAGAAGGCATATCGAGTATTTAGGAGAGTAGCAGTGAATAAGGTAGAATATAAGGAAATGGCTATAATGGAAGAAAAGATAAATGGGAATAAGGGAAAATCTGTTTGGATTTCGTTTGTTTACATTTTTTTTGGTGGGTTTTGACAGTCCCTGTTGGGTTTGTTTACATTTTTCTGTCGTTATTTAACCGTTACCTGCAACTCAAAGGGATGGGGAAAATTGAAAACTGTGTTTTGGTTTTCTTTATTTTGATTGGTCTAAAAGAATTTTTTGCTGGCAAAACTTTTGGGATTTCGGCTGCAAGTGGAAATCGTAATTTTTTTAGACTGAACTTTGAATGATTCAGTGATTTGAGTAATTTTCATTGTTCGGTCGCTTTTTTATGCTTTGCTTTTTAGAGTGCAAAATAATAAATTAATTTCATTAAGATTGTTCGGTCGCTTGTGCTTATGCTAATGCTTATGCTTTTTAGTGTAAAAAATATTCCTAAAAAATTTTATTTAAAAAATTGTATAAAAGTAACTTTTTAGAAGGAAAAAAATTTTTTGCTGTTTTTTTGTTCGTGCATTTTAGTGATATTAGTGCATATTTTGTTTTTTTTTTTGTGTTTTTATTTGCAAAATAACAACTTAATTAGTGCTTTTTCGCTTATGAACTAAAATTTTTTTGCTTTGTTTGTTTTTTTTTATATGTGCTTTTGTGTAGATATTGCAAAAATATAAATTTATTGTGCATACCTACTTTTCTATTTAGTGATTATTCAGTAAATTAACTTATTTGTGTTTTCTTTTGTGATTTTTAACCACCCACCCCTTTTTGTTAAAATTTTGCCGCCTTTTCGGATATTTTTCTTACATTACCCACCCCATCTGAAGCCGTAAGTTTTTTTGGATTTTTTTTATTCATAGGGTAGGTATTCATAACATTTTATTTTTATATATTAAATTTTTTTATTGATATATAAATTACCTGCGACGAACGTTCGGTATATAATTAAGTTATAATTAAGTATTAAGTGAAAATAGGTGATATAATATAGTTCAGTGTTCATTTTAAGTTTTTAAAGCTTAAAGTGAAGAAAAAAAAAATATTTCTTTTTTAAAAAAGTGTTTCTTTTTAGTGTCAAATTTAGTGTGAATATATCTGTGCTATTTGTGTTGTGTGTAATATTTAATTTTTTTTTTGTAGTGAAAAAAAATTGTGTGTAATAAAATTTTTTTGTGTTTAAATTTTAAAATAAAAAATGGTGAGGTGCTGTTATGCACAGTGCGGGGCAGTACAACATCGCCCATCAAGTGTTTCATTTTTTAAAGTTCCGTGCGATAAAAGAAGGCCGGTTTTCGCGAAGCATGGTGGTGTTTCACACTTGGATCAGATATCCTATATGTGTGAATCCCACTTTTATTTAAAAGACCTAGTTTTTCGCGCGGGTTTGAAGCTTCTTTCAAAGAATACCGTTCCCTATCTTATTATTCAGTTTGTAGCTGCTCTGATGAAGTTATTGACCCCACATGCTTCCAACTTATGGAGTCATGGCTTTCTCCTGCTCCTCCCACACCTCCCATAGCTACTTTTGCACTTCCACGTGCACGACCTGTACCATACTGTCCTCTTCTTCGACCTTTAAGTACACCAGCCCCTCTACCTTCTCCGGCTATTTCACTAGAAAATTTAGCTGTATTCAGCCAAAATTCTTATGTAAGAGATTTATCTCTTCCCACTGTTCCTCTGTCGACCCCTATTACGCCGTCTCAATTTCCATCCCCCAAGTACCGATCGTACAAAGCTCCCCCAAAACCGGTTCGTTTCAATACAGCGCGACAACGTCTTTTTTTCACCCCTAAAAAATTGAAGAAATGTCCGAAGTATAATTTAAAAAACAATTTAGATATACAAATGAGTAGTTTTTCGGAAGAGTTGCGTACTTTTATTTTTGCGCAACTTTTCCACAAGAAGAAAGCACCTTGGAGAAATAAAGAAAAATCACTTTTTCAAAAGATTTTCTTTAAATCCCCAGCGTGCTATTCTTTTTTAAAAGCTGGATTCACACAGAACATGAAGGACATGCTAACGGAAAAGGCCAAAGGAATGTCAGCGATGGACAAAAAGACAGTTTTGCTTTTTGATGAAAATTGGATTGCAAAGGGAACTGGAATATAATATCAAGGATGATATTATATACGGTTTCACAGACTTTGGAGAGCTAGCAAGAAGTAAAATTGTTGCGTGTAAAGCAATGGTTTTTACACTTAGAGGCCTCAATACCAACTGGAAGCAAACCGTCGCATACTACGTGGGATCCCCAAATGGAATTGCCTTGGCCGAAATGTTAAACACAATTATAACGGGAGTTTTAAGTTGTGGTTTAACAGTGGTTGCAACAAGCTGCGACCAAGGATCAAACAATGTGCTAGCGTACAAAACGCTAACACAGGATTCCGTAGAAGAACATCCCTATCTGGAGATAGCGGATAGAAGAATATTTCTGATGCACGACTATCCTCACCTTTTTAAGTCTGTAAGGAATATACTGCTGTGTCATCAAATTCGTGCTGGAAATGATGTTGCTGACTGGGGAGTTTTGAGGAAAGTTTTTGAGGAGGACTCGAAAGCGAATACCTTCCAAGTTTTCTTCAAACTTACAGACGCACACATCAATCCAGGAAGATACGAGAAGATGTCGGTGAGGTTAGCAACGCAAGTTTTCAGCCATACTGTAGCCACGGGGATTATGTATGCTGTGAAAACTGGTTGTTTTAAGACTGAAGCGGAAAAGGAACTCGCCGAGGGAACTGCACGGCTCATTATTAAAATGAACGATTTATTCGACACGTTGAATAATGGCCAGCGGTATTCGCGGAATCCTAACGAGCAGGTGCTGTCGGATTCCACCGATACCCTGATTGCCTTAAATGAAGCTCGAGAATGGATATCAACGTGGCGATCCAGCAGTAACAGAACCATTCCACCATGCTTCAAAGGATTGCAGCAAACAATCCACGCAATTGTGCTGATGTGGGAATACCTCAAGAGCGAAGAGCAGAGCTATTTCCTACTCGCACATTTGAACACAGACGTCGCGGAAAACCTTTTCTCTATGCTACGTTGCAATAGAGGTTCGTATGAAAGGAACCCTTCGACTTGGAGATTCATCCGGAATCTCAAGCAAATTATATTCCATAATTTTACCGCGGCGGAACATTCGGGGTATGAGGATTCGGGCGCGCAACAACTCATGCAGGAAGAAGACCTTCAAAACATAGAAGACAACAAGGACTATGAATTTGAACTACCTATCGAGGACGATCTCTTGGAGTCACCAATCATGTATGTCGTAGAAGAAGAGCAATTCAACGACGAAGAACTACTAGACATGATAGAGGAGCTTGATGAAGACGACATGCCCGTCGTAAAAATTAAGAATTTCAGTGAAAATCTTCAAGGAGCGGCTGCTACGTATTACGTCGGGTTTGCAGCACCAAAACTGAAGAAAAAATTGAACAACTGTGAAGTTTGCTGGAAGTTCATGGTGGATGAGGATGAAAACAGCAAAGTTAGAGAAGAAACTTTGCTGATCAAGCTCCGAGCATACGCGTCGAAAACCACTAGTTCGGAGTTCGGAAAGCTGACGGTTCCTTCGATACTTTTCGAAGAAGCTATTAAAGCTCTCCGAATCAATTTCGAGAAAAATAGAGAACGAAAAGAATTTCGGGTGCGCGGAAGTGATGGAAGAAAATATGTTATCACAATGCTGTACAAATGATCATAGGCAGATCATAATTAAATTTATTTTAAGAGGGCTTATTATTTTGACTTGCAGGAAGAGCAACAAGGATTTCAGAAGGGTGAAACACAAGATAGTTTAAGTATATTTAATGAAATGTAGTATATATGTAATAAATAAAATATTTTATTAAAATGTATTAGATTTTTATTATTATATTTTTACTAACTTTTTTTTACAGTGCCACCAATCAACACTAATTACAGAAACCAATTTTTTGTCCACAGCTTTCGCATCCTTTTTTTTAAAGTGATATTTTTTGTCCATATAATACCCCTTTAATAATATACCCTCCAATAAATTAAAACACAAAAAGCATTTAGTAGTTTTAAGTATGGTTAGATATGTAGTTGTAGTTGTAGTTGTATTTAAGTTTTTTTTTAAAAAAAACCAAAAAAACCAAAAAAAAACCAAAAAACCAAAAAAAAAACCAAAAAAAAAACAAAAGCAGTAGTTAGGAGACAGGCCTACTGGGGAACCTCGTTAAAAAAAACGCGTCTAGTAATGTACCCCATTTGGTGATGTGGAAAAGAATACGAAATGCTACTTTTATTTTTTTCAGATTCAAAGTTATTAAAAACGGCTGACTTGAGATTAGAAACAAGGAACTTCTAATTCTTACTGTCGGATTTTTAATATTACCGTAAGTATAATGCCGTAAGTATATTTGAAATTTGGCACAAAATATAAAAAAATGACAAATATAAATAATTTTTCAATTTTTGGAAATAAGTCATATAGTATTACATTTTTTGTCATTTTTTTTTTCTTTTAAAATTTCTTTAGAGAAACGCATAGAGGACACAAATTGCGACTAGATGCGTTTCAATCATTAGAATCGGGCAAGTATTATTGAAATAATATGGTTTCTTAAGTAACACTTATGAAAATTTCAAGGAAATTGTAGAAACACATAGATAAACTAGTTAAAGACTAGTAAACGTTTGAATCATCGAATTCAATCCAGTAGATTTAAAATAACATCGGTTTATATGACCCACTTTTGACAATTTCAAGAAAAATGTTACGAAATTTGTTTAAGTGCTGCTTACGACAAGCTTTCATTTTAAAAGTTCTTGTTCGATTTTAATTATTTAAACACACACTAGTCTTTAATTGTGTCCTGTGTGTGTTTTTGAAAACCAATTTAAATTTTGACAATAAAATAAAAAATAGCCTTATAGAACTATTTTGTGCATTTTCAGGTACTGCACTGAAATCAAGAAATTGTTGAAGTTATTGTTTTTTTTTTAAATTGAATGTGAGATTGAAAAAGCAATGGAATGTTATAGTTTGCATTGTGTCTCTTGTAAATAATGTTTATCCATGTATTTTAAAAAACACAATACAGAAAATTTGAAAATTTAATTTTTTTGAGTAGGTACCCCACATCTTTTAAAATATACTTACCTACCAACTGCTCTTAGTTATTATTTTTGTTTTTTAAGAACTCAACATTCTTTTTTGAAGAACAAAATCCTTAAAAAATGTATTCTGTAAGTAAGCAAATCTTTCAATAATGCTTCGCTTTAAAATTTTCAAAAAATTGAGTTGTAGGTACCTACCCACATATGTATACTTACTTACAATGAAAATCTTATTATTTTATTGGGGTTCCCACTTACAGATTGAAAAAAAGTTAAATAATATTTCTATAGCTTTTTATATATGGGCATTGGGCTATGTGCATATAAAATCAGAGAAATATTATTTAATTATTCTCATTAATTTTCTAAGCTTTATTCATAGGTAATTTTTTTGCTTGATATATCCACCCTCAAGGATATAAATGTCCCAAAGTGCCTACTTTTAAAAATAGTTTTTTTTGCAAGATTTCAGGAAAGATACCTAGTTATATTGAAGTTTGTATTTTATTATTTTCATTGTACCTACCTAATGATAATGGGGTTCTCACTTACAGACAATCTACCTTAACACGATTTTTGCTATATTTAGAAGTATAGATATAGCTACATTATTTTCAATTTTCAAATAATTTCGTATATTTTATTTGATTTTGTGAGATTTGATGAGACCAACGTTGCTAACTTTCATATTTTACAGATACACATATAAATTTTTTTCTTGCTGGTAAAAGAATTGGACTATACATATTTCTTTTTCTTCCATTTTTGAATAATTTCGTATGATGTGATGACATTGCAAATTTTCATGTTTTACAGATACTTTTTTTCTTGCAAATTATATACATAATTGATCTATATTTGTTTTTTGCGAATAAAATACATATCTTTATGATATCTTTTTTTTATCTTTTATAGGTAAATGATATCCTTTTAATGTGTCAAATCTAAAGAAATGGCCATTTGAAAAATTAAAAGGATAACAGAATTGATTTGTTTTTAATTATTTTTTTTTGTTTTTAACTTTACTTGTAAAAAAGGTTTCAATACGAATTTTCAGCCGTAAAATAAAAAATAAGTTTTTTTTGGAAAAAAATGTTTGCTTGATAGAAAATTTCTTGAACAAAAAAAAAATAAACGTATGTACATACTTCAGTTAATTTAAAATATCACGTCAATTTTCAAAATTTTCAAATAAATTTAATATACTCAATAGAAAAATTTCACTTAAATTTTGAAAAGTAACAAATAATTTTCACGTGCATTTTTGTATCTTAATTGAAGTTTAAAAATTCACAAAGCTTTTCATAGTTTTCAACAAAATTTATAATTTTAAAAAGTTTTTTATTAATTCAAGTAAATCCAAAAATTTCACGTGAAATTTCAAAAGTTTTAATTATTTAAAAAAAAGTTCATAGTTCATAGTTTTAACCTTTTTCTTTTAATTTTCCTGTGGATTTTTCGTAGTTCTCAAAGAAATTTAAACTTTCTTGTAAATTTTCCAGAAATTTCGCGTGAATTTTCAAAAAAAACTGAACTTAAGAAAATTACGTAATTTTAATATTCCAGGTTAATTCTCAAGAAATTTGTTGTGGCTACCTAGGGAGACTGTGAGAGTTCCTAGCTTTCAGATTCCTGCCTTGTTCCTTTAGTGAAAGTGGGCCACTACGGTGACACGAGGAATAGGCCGTGTGGGAGGCATCCATAAAGACAAATTACTGCCTGATATCGTGAATCAATCGTGGTCAATCGTGGAGTAGGGAAAAGGCCAGCCAAAAGCAAACGACAGATAGAAAGCATTAGATACATAAGCAGATGACAAAAGGTACTTACGCTGAGGGGATAAAAGCTTTGTTTTCTTGGCCCCCAGCAATCCGAACAATTCAATGCAATGGTAATAGGCCTCCTGATTTTCGTCCTTTAGGAACGGAGAATAAGATCTCCAGTCCCAGTGAAACCGTGAGAACTACAAACCACCACTGGTGGGTAAATTCCGGCTGCTGCGAGGTGCCTGCAGAGCATTCGAGCAAGATCTTGTTGGGGAAATATTATGCTGGAAAGAGGGTGCCGGTAACCAAATACATTGCAAACATTAAGATGATGTATTTATTTGGTCCGGAATACCTTTTATTTTGTGGGTTTTAAATAATCCAAAAAATAATCCAACCTCCTTCTACGGTGTGTTTTGCAAATAATTTATTCAACGCTGTCAACAAATTAGACTGAAAAAGTTTGAGGTGAGGCAGGTTAATGTTGTGAGCACACATGCAATCTATACACAATACTATCCATGTTATATATAAGTATATATTTATATATCATATGTATTATATTAAGTATAACATACGAGTAGAGCAATGTACCTAACATTCATGACATTCAGTCAATTTAAATATAATAAAGTCTTGTCCCACTCCTTATTTTAAGATTATCACATGGTGTCAGATGTGAATGGAAAAAAAAATTATAACTAAAATTTAGAATACATACCTAGTTAAAAAAAAAGAATGCCTAATGATAATGAGCAATATTAAAGATAAAACAAAAAAAACCTCAACAACAGAAAAAACCTCAACAATTAAAAATACAATATGTTGCGGACGCCTGGAATTTCATCCTGGATGAGTGTAAGCTGTTTGGTTGTGAGCTGAAAATAGAGAAAAAAAAGGTTATTAAAGCAAAAAAAAAATGTACCAAATGAGGAAAATGAACAACAAATGAGACAACAAATCTGGGGGAATCTTAATATGGCCACAGATTCCAATGGTTGGGTAGGTAATGGACACACTGCAACAACATCCGCAGTGCCCTGATGTGCCAGTAGTCCGTCCGTGGTCTTACTAGTCCGCTTATCTTTTTGTCCTAGTTTCCTCAGGCCTGATTTGTGTTTTTGTCTGCAGGCGAGGTTGAGTTTCCGGGGAAAAGATCCCCCCCGTCCAACGAGCTGGCGCCGTGCATATGCAAGCAGTTCTCAACATTCCACCTTCCCTTTCCAAACTCTTCCTTCCTCTTTTTCCTCCTCTCCTCTTGCCTCGCAACAAAATGGCGCCCAACGTCATTTTTTCTTGATGGATTAGTTTTTGTAGTCTTAGTTTCAGTTTGTTTGTGTTGTATAGTCCAAACTTACTGTGAATTTTTAAACCTCGTAAGTCTTTATCTGGAAGGTCTCAGACGTACCTAGATAAATCGCGACGAGTGTTTGAAAATTCACAGTGACTGCGGTTAGTAAATGTTATGCATTTTTCTGTTATTATTGGAGTTTTTGCGAAGGTCCCATGTCTGCGTCAGGAAGGTCACAGACGAACCTAGGCGTATCGCGACGTTCCTTTGCAAAAGCTTGAGTGTTATCAGATAGCGTATTTTCGTAATGTCTTTACCTATTCCCATCCTAACTTTTTTTTACTTTTTTTTCATTCTAATTTTCAATTTTCAATTCCTAGTCTTGTCATTTTCTTACCTTATCGTTTCATGTCTTCTAGCAAAGTCCTTGAGACTATCTAGGATTGCGGGAACGGTAAGGGAAAACTTTGTAATGTAATTTGTTAGTTGTTTCTAATAGTTTTCCTTTTCTATTATTGTCACATCAGGGGAGTGTTGTTCGTCCGTCTGATGTCTGTTTTTTAGTGATGTCGTAAGTAGGATCATACCATGTCGCTAAGAATCCACCGAGTATATAAGCTACCTGAAGCACCCCGAAAGCTTATGATACGAACTTAAAATACTTAATTCTTAATATAAATTGGTTGGTTAAAAATATAAAAATTATTCGTTTTTTTGTTTGGAAAGTTAAAATTAACTTTATTGTTAATTTAAAATATTTCCTAATTCTTAATAACTATTGTTAAAGTGGGAATAGTTCTAAAAATTAAATTATTAAGAATAAATACATATAGATATATATTTATAGATACCTATAAAATCTTAAAACTAAAGTTCTTAAAAACTAAATTTTTTTTAATTGTTTTAGTTATTCTTGATCGTTCCAAAATCTTTTTTTGTTCAATTCAAAGTTTTCTTATTAGTTTTTTTAGGTTAAAAGTTTCAGTTTTGTTTCTCTTTAAATTAATTTTTTTTTTGATATACAAAAAAATCTTTAAATTTATATAGTAAGCAAACATAGTAAAATTTTTGAAAATAGGTTATTTCCTTTTGTTTGAAGAAAAAATTATTGAGGTTTTAAAACATTGTTTTTGACAAACTATTTATTTTCTCCTTATACCTTTTTTTTCGTTAGGTGTTTACTTTGTTTTTGAGTTAACTACTATTTATTATTTATTGGTTTTTGTTGTATTTTTTTTCGTTATTCTTCAATTCAGTTTTTTTTTGTAAAATAAAACACTGAAGTTGAAGATTATATTCATTGAAAACAGCAACAATTAGTTTTTTTTTAATTTAGGTTCTTTTTCTGAAGAAAGAATTCTTTAAGTTACTTTTTCTTTGATAATTAATACATTTGTTTTTTTTTTTTGTTTTTTAAATTCGTTTTATTTTTTCCGTTAATTTTCATTTTTTTTTGTCTTAATATTACATACTTATTTTCGGTTTTAGTTATTTATCTATATTCTTTTTTGATTTTTTGTGTTACTTAAAAGTTTTCGTTAATTAATAATATTTTTTGAATTGCAATTTCATATTTTGATTTAATTTTAAATATCATTTTTTCATTTACATTTACGTTATTAATTCATTTTTTTTTTGTTATTTATTCATTTTTTTTAGTTTACATATAGTTTTTATTCGAGTTTAAATACATATTTAATTTATTTTTAGCTATATTTTTTTTTTCATATTTATTAAACTTTCGTTCACGAAATTTGAAATTTTGAAATTTAGATACAATTTTGAAAACTTTTCAAATAGAATAATTTACAATTCTTTTTGTTATCTATTACGGTTTTCGTTAATTTTTTTTGTTGCATAAACCTTTTCGTTATTTATTTATTTTTTTTTTTGTTAATTTTGTTCAAGTTTTCTTTTTTTTCGTTTCTTATTTATTCATTACTTTTTATTTTTTTTTTGTTATTTATTAACTTTTTCGTTACACATGATTTCATTTTCATTTTGTGAAAACTATTCAAAAAAAAAGCTTACATTTACTCTGATATTTATTTACATTTTTCGTTACTTAAGCATTTACGTTACTTATTTATTCAATTTTTATTTTTCTTTTGTTATTTTTTTTTGTAATTTACAAGTTTTTTTGCTCAGTTTACTTTTTTGTTATTTAAATTCAAATTTCGTTAAGTTTACATATTTTTCTTTCGTTTCATATTTATTTTTGATTTAATACATTTTTTGATTCAATACATTTTTTTGTTATTTATTTTTTTTTTGTGTTACAAATTGAGTTTTTGAAAATTTTACAATTTCTTTCTTTATTAGTTTCTAAATATAAAAATCCTGAAAAATAAGATTTTTTGGTTAAGAAAGGAAAAAACATATAACTAGTCAAAACTCACCACTTTTTTTGTTGACGTTGAATTCCTGTTTTTTTTTTTATTGTTGTTCTATTTGTTGGATTTAAAGTTGAATAATAAATGAATAAAGATGAGCAAGATCGCATCAGTAAAATGATCCGGGATGCTGAAATAGAAGAACAGAATAGTGTTACTAGGTCGGTTACGCAAAACTTAGATACTAAAGGAAGGCAAAAAGTATTACATTCTCCTTTGATCTCTGAAAGACTCATCCGATCCGCCTCACGCCAAATGGATTCCTCGTTAGTTCCCAATGTACTAAACGCTAGTGTACATACAAGTTCCTTGTCTACTCCTTCATATAGCGATCTGAGCGGTCCTGGAGTTCGAGAAGCACAGTCCGAACAAGAAATGTTTGGAACCTTCGACCACACCGTAAGACAAAACATTGGTAGGGAAAATGAGGTCAGGCCACAGAGTGTTCCTTCCAACCAGGGTTCTGGTAGGATAGCTCAGGGCATATCTACCTGTAGGAAACAATTGGAGAAAGACGTCACGGCTCAGGTTAGTGCACAGATAGAATGGCAGCTAAGTGGGTTTCTTGAAAAGCTGTCGTTAACTCTTACAGCAGCGAATAACCCGCCGTCTCGAGATCCGGTAGTGCCACCGCCGACATCGAATCCAGTGCCGTTAGGTCCTCCTCCAAGGTTGCCGAATCGTTCTGGCAACCAGAGCAGAAGCGTGTTTGTTCCAGTAGGACATCGTAGACCAATTCCAGTTTCAACAGCTACTGAACGGCCTTTTCAACCACAGGTCAGCCAACCAGTGTTTGGCGGTTATCAGAACCCTTACACCCCGATTCCTTTCCCACCTCCGTTGGTAAATCCATACATACCATCAGAATTCAAAATCCCAGTTAACATTGACAAGTGGGGTCTGAAATTCGACGGAATTTCAGACAAGCTCACCGTAGAAGTCTTCGTTTTTAGACTGGAAAAACTGCACAGTAGATATGGTTGCTCGTGGAATGAAATTTTGAGAGATTTTCAGCAATTGCTCTCAGGTCCAGCATATGATTGGTTCTGGCAGTTCCAAGTGGACAACGTTAAAAGAAGCGTTATTAAGCCGATACCAAAACCCCATGACGGATCCGGAAATAGTCCGTAATATCCTAGACCGCAAACAATATTCATACGAAAGTAGCGAAGAATTTTTCGTTGCAATCAATAAAATGCGTTACCAATTGCGAATGCCAATCCCGGAGGCTGACATGGTCAAAATTATAAAACGAAATTTGAATGATAAGCTACGAAATCTAGTTTTTCCGCAAGCTATATTTTCCCTTGATCAGCTTCGGTTTGTATGTAAGGAAGCAGAAGCTATTTTCCCAAAAAGAGAACGGGACCTACCCAGACCAGCAGGGAGGCCTCCACATAAGTGTGGTGAGCGAGTTGGAAGGTGAAAATGAATATCAGCCTGCTGATGAACAACTCGCTGCCTACCAGTTCGGTGGAGCACGTTCCAAAAATCCTCCACGGCAATATGCTGACTCCACCAAACTCATATGTTGGAACTGTAAAGTTCAGGGCCACACATACTTTGACTGTGAGTCGGACGAAAGAAACTTGTTTTGTTTCAAGTGTGGTCATGAGGGTGTAAAGACACCGAGTTGTCCGCGATGTCACCCGGAAAACCGGGCGAGAGCCGCGAAGGCTCTGGGGGAATCGCGTACAGCCCTGAAACAGAAACCCCATTAAAGTTAAGAGAAGAAGAAGAAGAAAACAGCAAAAATGGAAAAGAAGTAATTTTAGAAACGTTTCCAGAAGAGAAAGAGAAACAAATTTAAATTTTAAGGCGCGAAGATAGAACTATAACAGAGGAAGTAAAAGAGAAAAAGTTATACGAAATAAAGCCCCTACATATCCGTCTTCAAGAGTACGAGAAAGCTAAAGATAGGATTTTTAACAGTGCAATTAGCACCCCTTCCAAAAATATTTTAAAGGCTAGGGCCAGATTTAAGGCCAGAAAGGCTACGAATAGGAAAATATCGTCCACAATTTTAAATTTAGAGTCGGATCCTCGACCATATGCGAAGATCCGAATAGGTTCGAGAGATTTTTTAGGCTTGCTGGATAGTGGAGCCAGTGTAAGCATTTTAGGAAAAAATTGCAAACAGTTGATTCAGGAACTCGGCTGTCCTATAATCCCCTTTAGTTCAGGAGTTAGGACCGCTGACGGAAAAAGTCAATCAATTATGGGCAAAATTTCAATTAACGTTAAATACAAAGATAAAGAAGAGATGCCTACTTTCTTCCTCGTTCCCAATTTGGATCAAGAAATCTATCTTGGGGTTGACTTTTGGAGAGCGTTTCAATTAGCCCCAGGAATAATAAGTAGTATGTCAAGAGACCAATCATGTGTTCTCTTGAGATATTACTAGATGGGTTATCAATACATGATAATGAGCCTTCCCAGTACCATGAAGTTAAATTTCGATCCAATGAACAACTGTGGCAGCAGATTGAATCCGTCAACTACACCATATGGGAATTAAGTGATGACCCAGTAAAAGAAGGTTATAACCATACAGAATTCATCAACATGGAACAAAGGGTTCAAAAAGCCTTTGTAACGTTATCCATGAAAATACAACCGCAAGTCATCAATCATGACATTAGTATCGTCAAAAACAATTCACTACATTTACCAAAGGTTATCATTCCTAAATTTGATGGTGATTATATGAAATGGCGATAATTCTTCGATCTATTTTCACAAATGGTAGACAAACAAACCATTCAGAACATCCAAAAGATTTGGTATCCAAAACAAATCTGAGTGGAGAAGCTGAGAATTTAATTCGTCACCTATCTTTGACCGAAGATAACTACAAAACAGCATGGACCAGTCTTCAAGATCGATACAACAATATCAGAGTTCTACAACTTCTACCCTCTTGCAAAAGATAATTAGCCAACCTAACCATACACAACCACAGCCATCAGCATCGGCCATCAAGAATCTACACGACACCACGCAAGAGTGTTTGATGGCTCTAGGCAATATTGGTGTGGATACAGCAACTTGGGATCCCATCCTACTACATTTACTTGTGAACAAGCTTGATCAAAGCACAAGAATTCTCTACGAGCAATCTCTTGCTAAACCAAAGGAACTACAATCAGTAAAAGAATTTTTGTCATTCTTAGAAAATCAATTTCAATCGCTGGAATCAGTTGGACAGAAAAAGAAGGATCTAACTCCTCGAGCATGTGCATCTGTAATATCACAACGCAAAGCAACTTGCAAAATATGCCAGCCAGGAACACATCCTGTATTTGCTTGCAAACAATTTCTACAACTGCAGACACAAGAACGCATTCAAATGGTTCAAAAACTCAAAGGTTGTCTCAACTGCCTAAAGATTGGCCATGGTGTCGAAAATTGCATATCAAGAGGTTGCTTAAAGTGCAACCAAAAACACAACACGCTCTTACATCTTGAAAGCCACAACAATAACAAGCAGGTAACTAACATTGAAGGGGACCGTAATTCAAGGTCTCAAGTGAGTTTATCTGCATCCAAAAATCCAGAAGGGCATCATTACATATTCCTCAGTACAGCCATCGTGGAGCTGATAACAAACAATGGCCAAAGGTTTGAATGCAGAGTCGTATTAAATTCCTGTTCACAAGTGAATCTTATAACAGAACGCCTAGTAAAAAAAACTAGGTCTTCATTCAAATCTTACATCAATTAGCATCGAAGGCATTGGTAACGGGAAAAGGAAATCCCATGAACGTATAAACGTTAAATTACAATCAAGAACAAGTGGTTTTAGTACCCAATTAGAAGCTTTTGTTCTACCAAACATCATATCCCCAACCTTCGCAACACTTCAACATTTCATCATGGGCAATTCCAAAGAATGTGCCATTGGCAGACCCATTCTTCAATCGACCAGACAAAATCGATATTCTTCTTGGTGCAACATTTTATCATCAATTACTTTGCATTGGGCAGATCCGCTAATCAGATGATCTACCTACACTACAAAACACAGTTCTTGGATGGGTTATAGCTGGAAGGGTGACCGAAACAAAATCAAATACTGCAACATGTGCATCTCTACCTATGATGATAACGACCTCCATCAAATGATTGAACGATTATGGAGCCTCGAAGAAGTAGAAACACAAGGAAGCAACTTATCAAGAGATGAAGAGATGTGTGAAGCCCATTTCGCACAAAATACAATAAAAAACACTGAAGGAAGATTCATTGTTAAGCTACCATTTCATGGAGATATATCCTCTCTCGGAGAATCCAAGGAAATAGCAATCAACAGGTTTCTAGCCCTTGAACGAAGATTATACAAGAATAAAGAATTGAAAGATGAATACATTCAATTTATGGAACAGTACGAAGATTTAGGTCACATGACTAAAAGTGACATCAATAACATACTAACGCCTAGTTACTTCATACCTCATCACTGTGTTTTTAAAGAAGACAGTAGCACCACCAAACTTCGAGTCGTTTTTGATGCATCATCAAAAACATCTTCACGGTTATCATTAAACGATATCATGTTCACAGAACCTACAGTACAAGGCGAACTGTTGATCTTGTGCTCTCTCAGCGATCGGACGTGTTCCAGCAAATCAACTTTACCAAAAAGTCTGTAATTTAAAGTGTTTTGTAGAAGTGGCAAGTTGGCCAGTAAATTCATAAGAAGTTCCGTGGTCTAGTACTAGGGCACCCGCTACTTAAGCGAGAGGACGCCGGTTCAAACCCCGTGAGTGGCAGAAGTTTTTTTTCTGCGGAAATAATTTTCAATCCCTTTAATTGAGATTGAGAATTCTCCGCCAATGGAGAAGTTGCTGGCATCGAAAGATGCCAAAGCGCCGTTGTCGTCAACTGCGACAACAACAAAGCGAAGGAGATCGGTGAAAGCCGTTTCGGAGCCAGTTAAGCGGTGCATGCAGACCACCTCAGAGAAGCTGCAATCTGAGGTGGTTCATACCGCTAGAATGGCTAAGGCTAAAGCAGCACATCAAATTTTTCAACAATTGCAGCAGTCCTCCCCCGCCGAAGACGAAATCCACGAACATGCGGAATACATGTCGTCAGATGATGGGGAGGTTCTTTACAGCTCTCAGAATAGCAAAGAGCTAATCTCAGAGGCGTCATCGGAGGAGGAACTCGAGGAGGCTGAAGACGAACATAGCATCTCGAGTAAGATAGATGAAAATGAGGCACAAGTTCAGAAGTTGCTTGAGGAAAGGGAAGCCCTTTGCGCCCTCCTCAGACAAAAACAAGAGGCGCGCCGCCAAAGAGAGCAATCAGAGCGGCAAAAATCCAAGCAGCTTGAGAATGAAAAAGCTGGACAAAAAAAGGTGGTTGAACAAAAACAACAACCCCAGCCAAAAAGTGTGGAGCAGCAGCAAGTCCAAGCAAAAAAGACTTCTCTGCCTCCACGAAAACAAATTGACACAGGAGCGGATCTAGTAGCTCCTAGAGTACCAGCAGAAGCAGGCCCAAAAGAGGCCCCGGCAACATCATCAACATCGTCAGCAGCGGAGAAGCAGCGACAACAGAGGCAGCGAGTGCAGCAACACCAGCAACAGCCACAGCAAATGAGGAAGAAAGACCAAGTGCCACCTATAATGACCCACAAACTGGACCTGAACGACATAAAACAGGTATGTAAGTCGGCCACTAAGGGTAATTTTTCTATTAAAATTATTAATGAAAAAGAACAGAAATATTCGGTTCAATGCCTCACATTGGCCGAATACAATACAGTGAAAGAGTGCCTAAAAAAGGTAACAGCGGAGTTCTTCAGCTTTACCCCAAGAAGCGAAAAAATGAAAACGGTCCTCCTGAAGGGCATCAGTTCCTGCACGGAACCTCAGGCGCTCTTAGATGAGCTCCGTGAAAAAGCGAGCGACGATCTTGACTTTAAATCAGTCAAGCCGTTCTCAACGGTTAGGTCTAGGCGGGGGGGTTACAAGTTGCCAATGTTCTTGGTAACATTATCGCCCCAAAGTAAATTGGACAGTCAGAGGAGTATTTCCATCCTCGACTTCCAAGTTATCCATTGGGATAAATTAAAGCGGCACGACGACATGCTTCAATGCATGCGGTGCCAGAGGTTCGGGCACGCTGCAGCTAATTGCGAAATGCAGTTGCGCTGCGTCAAGTGTGCAGAGAGCCACAACAGAGGCGAGTGCCCGTTAGGAACTGAGCCGGTCGAAGATTTGGCTAAGCTCAAGTGTGTCATATGCGGAAACGAGGGGCACCCCGCTAATTATCGGGGCTGTCCTAAGGTTCAGCAAATAAAAGAAAAACAGGCCATGCAAAAAGCCGCCGTTAGCAAACGATCTGCTCCAACACCAAAATTCGTCACTCCCGAATTTTCTTTCGCCCGTATGGCAAAAGGAATGGGAACGACGAGACAGGCTGCACCAATGGTTGCCCCACAGGCCCCCGTGCCCCAGGCGCCAGCGGTACAGCCAGACATTTTAGCCTTGTTGGTGAGCATTCAAGGCCAACTAACAGGACTGGAAAGTCAGATAAAGGAGCAAGGCGAAAGAGTAGACCACCTCTACTCTTTGTTGCCTGGCCTGGCGCAACTTAACGGTTAATGGGCGCGCTGCCGGAGACGCGCCTCAAGATCCTAGCTTTGAATGTAAATTCTCTGGTTATGATTGAACGAAGAGCCAATTTGTTCCAGTTGTTGAAAGACCTCAGTCCAGATGTGTTTTTGGCTAGCGAAACCAAGCTAAACCAGAAGCATACATTGACTCATAAAAATTACAATATCGTAAGAAGAGATCGGCCCAACTCCACTCGAGGAGGTGGGGTCGCTGTCTTCATATGAAAAGGCATTAATTTTAAAGTCATATACAATAATGAATGTCGAAAGCTGAAGACGCTTGAAGTTTGCGTTATATGCATCTCTCTCACTGGTGGGAATCGGATGTATGTAATTGCGGCTTACGCGCCTGATGCTCCACAGGCCACTACTTTTGTCTCAGAACTCGAGATTCTTTTTAGGGTACTGGAACTGAGATTGGAAGGAAGCTATTTTTTGTTGGCAGGGGATTTAAATGCCAAACATGAAGAATGGGGAAATAGGGTCAACAACATGAGAGGCTATGGTCTTTTCAATTTATTGAATCTTTACGGCGTTGAGTATGGTATCGACCTGCTTGCTACTGATAGACCATCGTATCCAAGAAGCGGTTCCTTTTTGGACGTTTTGCTTTACGATACGAGACTAACGATCACGGACAAAGTTGGTAATCACCCTCGAAACTGTTTACAAACAGTCGAGTACGACAGTGATCACTGCGGACTGGCTGCTGTAATACAGATTCTGAACGAGCGCGTGGAGCTGGAGGAATACGTCCCAACGTACTCTTACAATTACAGTAAGGTTCGCTGGGCGAGTTTCACCAACGCCTTAGCGACAGAACTTCGTTCGAGTGACATACCAAATAACAGGAACTTGACAAACACTGAAATTGACCAACATCTACAACTGATGGACGAAACAATAAAACGAACAATGGAACGGACAATACCGAAATACAAAGAACGTGACCAAAACAACGTCTACAGAAACGCGACAATAGACGCACTGCACAGACAGAAAAGTGGACTGCTGACAAGACTCAAAAACTTGTACAGACGATTTACGGACCCCCACGAACCGGAGATTAGGACACTGAAGTCGTCAATTAAGAACATTAACGTTTTAATTAAACAGAATTATAGATTGTCAATAAATTCGTTTTGGGACAACAAAATTCGGGCCGTAAATTCCAGTGACCCGAGCATGTTTCCCCAAATCAACAAAATCTTTAGAAAAAACAATCAAAACGAGCGTTGGAAAACAGCTGTGGTGCATCCCCTCCCGAAGAAGGGAAAGGATAGCTCCAATCCGGCAAATCTCCGGTCAATAAGTCTCCTTCCATGTATCAGCAAGGTATTCGAGAAAGCAATCAATAGGGTTCTGATTCAGTGGTCTGCGGACAACAATATAATTCCGGATAACCAGTTCGGGTTCAAGGCGGGACATGATACTTTACATGCCGCGTCTAAGCTCGTTTCTGATATCCAATGGAACAAGTCAAAGAAACAATGTACTGGTGCGGTCCTGGTGGATTTGGAGAAAGCCTTCGACACCGTATGGTTAGAAGGTCTGTACCTAAAGCTATCCAGACTCGGCATCAGCAAACCATTGTTGTATGTGCTTTATGATATGCTTAACGGTAGGAAGTTTGTTGTGAAAAATGGCAACATAACTTCCGCCACAACGTTTGAAATTAAAAATGGTCTTCAACAGGGAGCGGTGAACTCGCCAATCCTCTTCAGTATTTACACCAGCGATCTGATAGGTAGTTTAACTCAGGCGATTGCGTATGCCGACGACCTAGTTGCGTACAGAACGGCTCCAAAGGTTGAGGTCATTAGAATTCTCTTACAGCGTGACTTCGACAAGATCCAGCGATACTGCGATGACTGGAAGTTGAAAATCAACTTCCAGAAGTCGGAAACAATTCTGTTCCGGACCCCTTTGGCTGGGGCTCCGAGAGACACGCGCAAGAACTGGCGCAAGATGGTCATCGTTGGGCCTCACGGTCAGCGATTAACGAGCAAAAGTGAAGTACCTGGGGATCTGGCTGGATCAGTATCTATATTTCAATAGACATATAGATGCTGCGCAGGCCAGAGCCAGAGGAGCTTTCGCTCAGACAAAACGGCTTTTTTATAGCAGTCGGCTAGACTCTCGAGTGAAGGTAATTTGCTACATGGCCCTCATACGGCCGATGATCGTTTATGGCTGTCCCGTGTGGTTTAACGTTGGACCATCTCAAATGGAGAAGATTCGGGTTTTCGAGAGGCAGTGTCTTCGGCGCTGTCTCGGTTTGTATCGAACACCGGAATCCGATTACATTAAATATTACTCGAACGAAGTCCTATACAACAGGGCCCGGGTCAACAGAATTGATAATTTTGTGATAAAGCTGGTTCGGGGTCACATTGCCAGAGCTATGACCTCGACAAATAATTTGATCTTTGGAGCCTACTATCCAAACGAACAATATTTTGAAAGTGCGCGCTTGAGTGGGTTCATTCCTCCAGAGGCCTTCCTCTATTTAGACAGATGCGGTCTGATCCAAGATAGGTTGGCAATTCCGCTGATCTACCACGTCAGACGAAGTACCGTTGACCGGCGGCTCCTTTACAGTCGAGACGTCCTCGCACAAGACGGAGCCGAGCTCCTTCGGTTCAGTAGGGCTGTGTCCGAACGGGACCGAAGAGATAGGGTGAAGCAGGAGAACCAATTCTGGTGGCTTCAAGCTGCATTTAATAATGGGTAGTCGGTTTGGGTTGTTTTGGAGTCTTGGCCGGCTTGCATACTTGTTTTATGTTTAAGGCTTTAGGGTTTAGTTTTAAGTAGATTAGGTGGTGGCACAAAAAAAATACAATTTAAAAAAAAAAAAAAAAAAGATATATGTACATATACATATATATATATATACATATATATAAAAGTCCTTTTATTTTTACTATATTTTTTATTGGAAGGACTTATAAATAAAGCAAATCATCATTTTCTTGTTTTAAAAAGTTTAGCGATCATTAATTTTTTATTTTTAGCTTTAGAATTCTTTTAATTTCTTGAGAACGACATAAATTTTTTGCATCCGGTTTTCTGATTTTGAATTAGAATTAATAACAGCACTTAATTTTGAAATTAAAATTAGCACTTAATTACGTAAAATTTTGAAAAAAATTAATTTGAATATTTTTTTTCCACTTTTTTTTTCAAAATTTTGACTTTGAAAATTAATATTTCAAAAACTATTTCTTAGAATAGATTTATTTAAACACAGAATGAAAGAAAAAGTTTTTAGCTTTTCAAAAAGGTATCGCATAGCATTTTGAATGAAGCCGTTGATTTTAAATAATTTTTTTTCCATTTTAAGTCAA
Organism: Syrphus vitripennis; assembly: GCA_958431115.1. Lineage (NCBI taxonomy): Eukaryota > Metazoa > Arthropoda > Insecta > Diptera > Syrphidae > Syrphus > Syrphus vitripennis. Next base: position 58,023,887 of record OY288110.1, on the reverse strand, counting down.
TTTTTTCGAAAATTGCCCCTCCCGGCTAAACGGGGGGGGGGAATAGACCCCCCCCTCCCATACGATTTTTTTCTTGTCTCAACGCAACCTACACGCCCTAGCATTTTGTCGCATTGCTCATGACTCACCCTGTATATAAAAAATCAAAAAAAAAAAAAACAAAAAAAAAAAAAATAATAAAAAAATGAAAAAATCAAAAAAAAATTAATAAAAAAAAATTGAAAAAATACAAAGAAAAAAAGGCATAGACTTTAGAAAAATGATCATTTAATTTTTTGCCGCTGTGGGTGTTCTAGTTTGTAAGTAGTTTTTTAGGTAGATTAGGTTAGTTTTAAGTAGTATTAAGTTTTATTTTAAGGACTTAGTTTTAAGTAGTATGTAAGATAAAATAATGAAGTTAGTTTTTTTTTATCATATTTTTCTAACAAGAAAAAATAAATAAATAAAATCAAATATGGTACATAAATAGTTCATAGGCCGAAAGGCATTAGTTTTAAGTTTATCATAAACTACTTAGAGCGCCCCAATGGGGCCAGTAAGTTATATTTAAGTCTTAGTTAAGTACACTAGTTTAAGATTCATTGTCTAGTTTAAGTTAGGTTAAGAAGATTGAATAAAAATGAATTTCTAAAAAAAAAAAAAAAAAAAAAAAAAACAAGGCCAAACCCATTCCTACAGATGTTTCTTTCAATATATTGAGAGAGAGAAGGGCAACCATGGTCCATCAGCCATCGGTTCACTCTCTCAGTATTTTGAGGAGACAATAATCATCGATATCAATCTCGATATTGAATGTGGATAACTGATCCACCCTATTGTGACGGACAGACGGGCGGTCTGATCCAGCAGAGAGAGAGAGGGTGATAGTTGATCCCCGACAGCTAGATGTAACTCATTATGGCCAAGAGCCCAACATACATATTCATTAACTTACATTTTCTAAACATATAATTCTCGCTTCTTACCATTGTGCAAAATAAAACGCTATTCGCTTATCCCTCCCCCCCCCAAAAAAAATCTAACACAAGCCCACCGACGTAGTTTATTTTTTTTTATCGCGTATAGGAATCCAACTGACAACTTTTCCTTCGAAATTATATAAATGTTCCTTGATCAAGTTTTCTTCCACATTTTCGATTTCTTCTCGATTGTTTTTTTTGTTATTGTATTATAGATTTGGAGGGGACTAATGTATTCACAACTGGAAAGTTGCGAAACTGGAAGAGGCTAAGGGACCCTATAGAGGTGCTATTATAGTTATCAATACAGAGTACCTTGCCCCTCTGGCGCAGCTGAAGGCCGTGATTAGGTGTGGGTTTGAAGCCATAACCTTGAGGGTGTACAAGAAAGATGGGGCCGAGGCTCAATCCCTTCTCCCTCCCCCGAATCCATTGTTCGAGGAATCAGGACTCCTAACCACTACTTGCTATATGCATCAGGTGAGGGTGAACCCAGATCTTGCATATTAGTCAAAAGTAGCCTAAATGTATTTTTACTCCCTAATTTCAGCGATAGAGATATCACCGCTGCAAGACTGGAAACAGCCAAAGGAACGTTCTGGCTGGAGTCGGCGTATCTCGGCCACGACCATCTTGGCCCTCTCCCGGGCAATACCCTGGAGAGATTAGTAGCTGAATCACAAAGGCTTAACATCGGCCTCATCATCGGAAGTGATGCTAACGCACACCATACAGTGTGGGGTAGCACTGATATAAACGACAGGGGTGAGTCTCTTTTCGATTATATTCTTAACACTAACCTACTTATAAGTAATGTTGGTAATGAACCAACTTTTATTAATAAAAACCGACAAGAAGTTCTAGATATAACTCTTGTCTCAGATTTCATAAACAATAATATTCTGAGCTGGAAAGTATCCAAAGATCACTCCTTTTCCGATCACAGATACATCCAATTCAGCCTTACAAATGATCCTTCTAGCCAACCCTGCTTTCGTAATCTAAAAAGAACAGATTGGCCAAAATATGAGAGAATATTGAACAGTTTAGTCAGACCTGAACTATTTAATATTCCTACTAATATCAAAGATCTTGACGACAAAGTCAATAATCTAACACTAGCCCTAAACAAATCTCTAGACACTGCATGTCCCCTTGTACAAATAAGGGGTAAAAAGAAACCTTACTGGTGGAACTCTGGGTTAGATCCACTTCGAAAAGAATGCAGAAAACTCTTTAATAAAGCAAAAGCTTCTAGAGATACTTACTGGGATTCTTACAAAGAATCACTGAAGACATACAAAAAAGAATTGAGGAAAACCAAACGGTCGTCCTGGAGAAACTTCTGCAGCACAGTGGAAGACTGTTCTGAAGCATCCAGACTGCGTAAAATCCTCTCCAAAAATCCAGTCATGCCAAGCTGCTTGAAAAATGCCTCTGGCCTCTGGAACAACTCATGCGAAGAATCGCTCAACCTGCTACTAGACGTTCACTTCCCTGGTAGCTCCAATAATATCAGAAATATTACTTCAAGTCTGTGCGACAATGTAATAACTCCTCCTCAAGATCTAGTCACCAGGGAAAAACTCAACTGGGCTATTAACAGCTTTAAACCCTGCAAATTTGCAGGTCCGGATGGTATAATTCCGGCTGAACTGCAACAAAATGCAAATTTTCTAATGCCCATCCTAGAAAATATCTTTAAAGGGTGTCTAAAACTGGCATATATACCACTGTCATGGAGACAAGTTAAAGTTGTTTTTATCCCAAAAGCTGGAAAATCCAGTCATGTGAACCCTAAAGATCTGAGACCAATCAGCTTATCATCATTCCTTCTTAAGACATTTGAACGTTTGATTGATATCCACATAAGGGCAAATATTGATAAGTCCCTCCTCTCAAAGGCCCAACATGCCTACAATAAAGGGAAATCGGTTGAAACGGCTTTACACTGTATAGTACGTACAATCGAACGTTCCCTCCACCAAAAAGAGTACACCCTAGTTGCCTTCTTAGATATAGAAGGAGCATTTAACAATGTCGACACATCGGCAATTACACGTGTATTGACATCTCTCAAGGTAGACAAATCGATCAGTACTTTGATAAATCAGATGCTGATAAGCAGGATTATTAACTCAAAACTGGGCGATTTTACTACACAAAGGAGTGTCCTATCACCTCTCCTCTGGAACATAGTAATAAATGAACTACTAATCACTCTAGAAGGAGAGGGATACAAAGTGTTTGCCTATGCGGACGATGTTGCTATCGCAGTGACGGGAAAACATCCCATTTCACTTAAAGAACTCTTACAGAACGCTTTAAATAAGCTCATCAATTGGGCAAATCAGTGTGGACTAGGTGTTAACCCACATAAAACCGATCTTGTCCTCTTCACCAGGAAATACAAAATCCCACCCATCGACCCTCCCCACATAAACGGTGTTCCACTTAAATTTTCAGAACAGGCAAAATACTTGGGTCTTATTTTGGATAAGAAATTAAGTTGGAAACCGAACATTCAAGAAAGAATAAACAAGGCCACAGTAGCCTTGTTCTCTTGTAAAAAAGCCATTGGAAATAAATGGGGTTTTCAGCCCCGCATTACATACTGGCTATACATCTCGGTTATAAGGCCGATCCTTACATACGGAGTAGCGAATTGGTGGACTACGCTGGACATAGCGACAAATCGTGATAAGCTCAGCAAAGTCCAACGAACAGCCTGCATAGTGCATATGTATGGGTGGAGCACTTCGCTCTACCCCCACCGCCTCACTTGATGTTCTGTTCCATCTATTACCGCTTGACCTTTTCAGTAAGCAAACGGCTGCAAACACTGCCGTTCGGCTTCAAGCCTCCTCACAGTGGTTCAATAATCGAAGTAGAATTCTTGAATCATGACATTCAACTTTCTGCTTAGCTTTCTCGAAAGAAACAGTGGGAAAATGGCTGAACACCTAAAAAAACAGACATTACCACGACTGGAACTATGCGCTGCAGTCTTAGGCGCTAAACTAACAGCTAGAGTTAAGAATGACTTGAACCTTAAAGACGTCCCCACGTTCTTATGGACAGACTCTGAAATCGTTCTTGCATGGATAAATTCACCATCAGCATCATTCCAAAGATTTGTGGCTAATCGAGTTTCCAGTATTCAAAGATTTGCCGAGCAATGGCGACATGTTTCATCAAAACATAATCCAGCAGATGTAATCTCAAGAGGTCTACAACCAGAAAAGTTTACGTCATGCACAATTTGGTTTTATGGTCCACTGTTTCTGCACGGCCAGGATAACGGTTGGCCAGCAAGTTATTCCAAAAGTCTACAAATCGCAGATAACAGTGAAAGGAAAAAATCGATAACTGTAGCAACAGTAATCCAGGACTGCGACCAGAATATGATTTACAAGATAAATCATAGAGAATCGTTTAGCACACTTCAACGGATAATCTCATACATATGACGATTTTGTAACCATGCGAGAAACAAAGAGGGTGTACGAGAAATTCACTTAACCACTCTAGAACTAGAAGAGTCACTAGTGGTGATAATACGAGCAATTCAGGCATTTGATTTCAAAGAAGAAATCTGCAAAAATACAAAGAACTGAAGGGAAACAGCCAGTTTTCAAGCTTATCTCCATTTTTGGATGACAAGGGAATTGTTCGAGTTGGAGGTCGACTAGACGCCGGATTACTTCCATTTGACACAAAACATCCGATGCTTCTACCATACAACAATCCATTAACCAAGTTATTGATGATAGAAATTCATGAGCAACACAAACACTGTGGGCCCCAGACATTACTGGCTCAAATGAGGCAAAGGTTTTGGCCTATAAAGGGAAAAATACATTACTGTATTAAATGCACCAGAGCTAGACCACAATAACTCCAACAAGTATTGGGAAATCTACCATCACCAAGAATCACACCGGCAAGACCGTTCATCAACTCAGGAGTGGACTACTGTGGACCATTTTGGATTCATTACAAAATCCGTGGCAAGCGACCCCAAAAGGCGTATGTGGCAATTTTCTGTTATTTCGCCACAAAAGCGGTACATTTAGAATTGGTAAGCGATTTAACTACCGAATCATTTCTCGGAGCTTTGAAACGTTTTATCGGTCGCAGAGGACATTGTCAAAACATATATTGTGATAATGCAACTAACTTTGTGGGAGCAAATAATCAATTAAATGAATTATATGGCACAATCTACTCAGAAGATGCACGTGAAATCATATCAAGAGAATGCAGTGGTTATACCATACAATTCAACTTCATACCACCAAGGGCACTTCATTTCGGAGGACTTCTTGAAGCAGCAGTTAAATCAGCAAAACATCTGTTAAAGAGGAGTATAGCCACAACATCGCTAACATATGAAAAACTGGAAACTGTATTAATTGGAATTGAAGCCATCCTAAACTCAAGACCACTTACACCACTTTCAAGCGACCCAAATGATTTAAACGCACTAACTCCAAGACATTTTCTCATTGGCGAACCCCTCACCGCAAAAACTGATGTCAACGCAACTCCTCTGAAGCAGTCACTATTGAAGAGATGGAATCTTGTTTCACACCTAGAGCATGAATTTTGGAAACGATGGTCTCAGGAATATCTTCAAGAACTTCAATACCAATACAAGTGGAAGGAATGCTCCAAGAACATCAAGGAAGGAGATATGGTCATCATAAAAGAAGACAACATTCCATCACTTCAGTGGCCCCTGGGTAGAATCGTCAAGACGTTCAAGGGTGATGATGGTACAATAAGAGTAGCGGAAGTTAAAACAGCATCTGGTGTCTGGAAGCGTCTGATTCATTGATTAGCACCATTACCAATAGAGAAGGAAATAAACGACGATATAACATTAAGAGGTGAGGACGAACGAGCAGAAAATAACAATAATTCATCAGAACCAGTACATGAGATACCAGCTAAAAGACGAAAAACATCTAGTGCCATTTGTATCACTTCAATATTAACAGTTATCCTAATCATTCCACTAGTTATGGGCAGTGAAATTCAAATCAACAAGTTTAAACCAAATCTCGGAATACATTTCGAAGGACACCAAAATTAGCAACAAGTGAATGGAAATTTCATTATTCACTATAGCTTACATTCATTACTCGAAGAATATTCAGCATTTGTAAATGGAACATTGACATTGAATCACTTATGTCAACAGATACAGCGACAAAGTATATATATCAACACAGTAAACCAATTTCAATACATTAAAAACGAGCTTGCATCGGAAAACAATATTTTCCAAGCCAAGAGAACTAAAAGAGGAGCAGCTAATTTCATCGGAAACATAGCAAACTCGCTCTTTGGTGTATTGGTTTCAGAGTATGCTACACAAATGACAATGAAAATGAAAACCACTTACTCCATCTATTAAAAAACCAAACCTCTGTCATAGATTCAACCATCAATGTAGTAAGGCAAAACGATGTGATCATCAGCCACAGATTTGACTAGATCAATAATCAATTAAAAGAAATAACATCAAGGATACGTGATAACGGAGAAAAAAGTCATCAAATCAAAATATTCCAGATTTTTCATCACTTTCCTCACAACTCATCATAATAATGGTCAACATTCAAAGAATGCAGTCAATATTAATTGATGTATTAACAGACACTCACCATGGTAAAGTAAGCTCATTGTTAATCTCAGCATTTCAACTCAAGGACGAGTTAAAAACAATCAAGGCGCACTTACCATCATTTTTGGAGTTACCAGCTAATGAAGAAGATCTCATCCAACTCTACAGGCTAATGACAGTCAAGGGAGGGGTAACAGACAGGCAAGCAGTATTTTTGATCACACTGCCATTAGTGATTCAAGAATCTTACGAATCATTCAAGATGACTCCTATACCCAACATACTCAACAATGTCACATTAATAATCGACCTCTGTGCTCCTATACTGGCGGTAAATGCCCATCGTGACCAATACATTCCGATACAATCATCCAATCTGGTTTCTTGCATAACGTTAAGGTCTGAACAATTTTTATGTTTTGATCTACAAGTAAGATACAACAAGGGATCAGAATTCTGTTCCTGCGAGTTGGGTCTGTTTAACAATGAAACAAGACCTACTTGTTCCTTAAAAAGTACAGAAACAAACTTAACGTGGATCCAAATGCAACATAAAAATCAGTGGCTATATTTCCTACACATGGACTTAGTTGGTGCCGGAATATTAACACTACAACCAGGATGTATATTGAAGCAAAACCACATCACTATCGAAAGTCATAACACATTTTACACAAATCTACAGACGTCCTACACCAGCTTCGGCAACATTTCTGAAATATCAACACCAATACATCATGAGCCATTACTTCAGACTTTCAATATTACCCAGTACAGAATTCAGCTCAAAAACCTAACTGACCTACACCAAATAATCACAGAGCGAGAAATTCTCGAATTCCCCATACACTTAAAATTCGCACTTACCATAATTTTGCAATTGGATATCTAGCGCTGCTATTAACAAGTATACTCATCATCTATCTAATCTGGAAACGAAAATCAAAATCATCCGGTATATCTATAAAACCAAATTCTAAGCCCCAACAAACAAAACCTGAGTCGGACTTTATTGTCACCGTAACCTAAATAGGTGAACTATCGTTCAACGAGGGGGAGAATGTTTATTTCAATAGCACTGCAACAGAATTGCAACACATCAAGTCAACAACATATGCAAAGCTGACACTGCAATTAATATTATTATGTCATAGCGACTCCACTGGGTCAATCAATTGGGGATATTGTCGCTAGATAGTAATATTTTGTAGTTAATTTGTAATAAGTAATTTGTATTGTAAGCATTTTTTATTGCATAAAAGAATGAATGAAATCATAATAAAGTAATATTTTGTAGTTAATTTGTAATAAGTAATTTGTATTGTAAGCATTTTTTATTGTATAAAAGAATGAATGAAATCATAATAAAGTATCATTAACTCATTAACTTGACAGAAGTCTTTTGGTGGATGATCAATTGAAAATATTCTCCGTTCCTTGAACAAGTTAAAGTGCTTGTTTAAGATTAATAGATTATCAAGTTTAAGTGCTTGCTAATCACAATTATTAGACAAACGAGTCTAAACACTTGGCATGGCAGGGTGGTACCGCAAATTTATAAAAGATTTCTCAACCCGGACTGCACCCTTGACTGACTTGTTGAAAAAGAGGAGCGAAAAATTTAAAATGACTGACGAGGCGCTGAAAGCTTTTGAAGATCTGAAGAAAGCATTGATCTCGGCACCGGTTTTTTCGCGCCCGGAGTTTACAAAAAAATTTTATATCCAATGTGACGCTTCGGACGCGGGAATTGGTGCCGTACTGTCTCAATTGGACGAGGAAGGCGAGGAAGTCCCTATAGCATACTTTTCTCAAAAATTTAATAAGAGTCAGAGGAATTACAGTGTCACCGCGAAGGAGTGTATGGCCGCGGTAATGGCTGTGAAGAAATTCAGGCCGTATGTCGAGGGTATGGACTTTACGATTATAACAGACCATTCCAGCCTTAAATGGCTGATGAGCATGAAGGACCTTAGCGGCAAGCTCGCAAGGTGGAGTCTTTCGTTACAATCCCATACCTTCGACATACAGCACCGTAAAGGTAGCCAACATGTCGTGCCAGATACCCTTTCGCGTGTGCACGTAGATTCTCTGGCCCTTGAAGATGTTGCCCCGTTGATTGACTTAGAGTCATCGGAATTTCTATCCGAAGAATATTTAGATTTGATCGAAGTCGTGTATAATTCTAAAGAAGAACTGCCTGACTTAAAAGTCGAAGGCAGATACGTATATAAGAAAGCATTTGAAAAGTTAGGCGAAGAAGAAAGGTGTGAGCATTCTTCGCTACTTTGGGTACCATTGGGTTTAACCGAAGAAATTATAAGTAGGGCTCATGATCCTCCTAAGTCTGCACATGGTGGTATAGCAAAAACTTTAAATCGACTTAGAAATTATTTCTACTGGCCTAATATGACTGTGCATGTACGTGAATATGTCTCTAATTGTAGTGTGTGTAAGGAATGTAAAGCGTCTAATCAAGTATTTCGTCCTCCTATTGTAACTTCTTATTGTAGTAATCGTCCGTTTGAAAAAATATACATTGACTTTTTAGGGCCTTATACGAGGTCCAAATCAGGAAATGTAATACTTCGAGCGTTATTAAATTTTTAAAAGAAGACGTTTTTGATATGTCCGGAGTTCCGAACATTATTCATTCCGATGACGGAAAACAATTTGTTTCAAAAGAGTTCGAAAATTTTACAACTAAGTATGGCGTAAGTCATTTTAAAACAGCCTTTTATGCACCACAGTCGAACGCATCGGAGAGGGTTAACCGCTCGTTGTTAGCAGCTATTCGTTCATACCTAAAGGAGGACCAAAGAAATTGGGATTCGCATCTGGGCGATATAGCGTGTGCGTTGAGGAGTGCAGTTCATAGCTCTATTGGTGTATAACCATACTTTGCCTAATTTGGTATACAAATATGATGATGCACGGTAGTAGTTATGACCTTGCAAAAAAGTCGAATGCGATAGATGACAATGAGTTGTTAACTCTCCCCCGGCAAAGTCGATTGCAATTGATTCGGAATTAAATACGAGAGCATATTCTGAAAGCGAACGAAAAATCCGCAAGGATATATAATGTTCGTACTAAAAAAGTTCAATATTTGCCCGGACAAGAAGTCTATCGAAAGAATTTCGTGTTGACTGATTACTCGAAAAATATATCGGCCAAGCTTTCACCGAAATACGTTAAATGCCGTGTCATAAAACAAATTGGAAATAATATGTATGAAATTGAAAACCTTAATGGAAAACGAATAGGAATTTTTCACGCAAAAGATATAAAACAATGAGTAAACTGACAAAAAACTTTAGTTTATTCACCGAACTTATGTTTAAATTTATTCGCTTATATTTCGTATTGTTGTTCTCAGCCGTTGTTTATTTGTTATTTGTTTTCGGTTTTTATTTATTTATTTATTTTGTGACGTTGTATTTGCTAATTTATTTTGTTTTTACGAAGTACCTAACTGTTTTCAAAACACTGTGATTCTATTCACAATTCCAAAAATATTCATATAAATTTTGGAAAAAAAAATGTAATGAATGAAAATCGAATCACCCTTGTAAAGTTCACCAAGAACCTGAAAATTGTTGATTGAAAACAGAAAAAGGTATTTTGTTATAAATATTTTATTTATTAATTGCATGCTGTTTGTACTATATGTTATTTATTTTACTTAATTTTTGTTATTTATTTATGAAATTTTATATTTTTCTAACTGTGATAAACGAGTATCTGTGATTTCTAGATATAAGTTTTATTAATCACTCTGCTGTTTGTGATATTTTTATTAATTTTTAATTTTTTATAAGACTGATAATTTTAGTAACTATTTTTTTTACAACCTGTGATATTTTCTTTATTTTTTTTTTACTAACGTAACTGTGATAAATAATCCGTAATGATTTGAAACTACTGTGATATTTACTTTTATTATTTATTATATTTCTTTTTATTTCATTGACTTTTTAACTTTAGAACTAATAATTAACTGTGATATTTATATTTTTATTTACTTATTTATTTATTCTTATTCAATCAATTTAAACTGTGATACTAGCTTTAATAGTTTGAGTTATTTATACCACCAGCTTAACTTTTTTTTGCATGTATACTAATTTTATTTATTAACTTTCCGTAAACTGACACTTTCTAAATATTTTAAATAATTAAACAAAATTAAAACCACTCACCAATTACATGATTAATAACTACAAAAACAATTCTTTAAGTTGAGTTGATTTTCCATGGCGCTTCTTACATGAGCCGCTTTATATTTCCATTGCCAGTAATCTCCTTTGCAGTGCTCTAGTTAATGTAGGTCAGGTTCAAGTAAAATTACACAGCTGTTTTGTACGTTGCAGGGTTGAGTTGGCTTCGAAGGTCGTTGACCTCACTCCGAGAAGTGAATTCTGAAATTTCAATGAAAAAAAAAGTATGAATATAAATGAAGGATGGATATGTACGGTACTTACCTGAACTGAGAAGTTGGCGTTGGTGGTGTTAGAAAAAAAGAAAAAAAAATCCTCCAGGAGCTTGCTTTTGTCCCGACTTTACGTGGATTTTTCCCACATTTTACTGTCCACACACATCCTCAGTTATCTAGAAGTAATCTGAAATTAGAAAGAATTATTTATGAAAACAGAATTTGAAGAATATGTTGGGAATATATCCCAATAAGCCACAAATTTTGTTGCGGAGGCCTGGAATTTCATCCTGGATGAGTGTAAGCTGTTTGGTTGTGAGCTGAAAATAGAGAAAAAAAGGTTATTAAAGGAGCTCAACATTCCACCTTCCCTTTCCAAACTCTACCTTCCTCTTTTTCCTACCCTTTCCACCTTACCGACGCCCTCCTCTCCTCTTGCCTCGCAACAAAATGTGAAACCCTTTAATGACGTTGGGCGCCATTTTGTTGCGAGGCAAGAGGAGAGGAGGACGTCGGTAAGGTGGAAAGGGTAGGAAAAAGGAAGAGGTAGGAAGGTAGAGTTTGGAAAGGGAAGGTGGAATGTTGAGCTCCGAGGACGCGGCCTGCTTGCATATGCATGGCGTCAGCTCGTCGGATGGGGGGATCTTGTCCCCGGAAACTCAACCTCGCCTGCAGACAAAAACACAAATCAGGCCTGAGGAAACTAGGACAAAAAGATAAGCGGACTAGTAAGACCACGGTCGGACTACTGGCACATCAGGGCACTGCGGATGTTGTTGCAGAGTGGCCATTAACCACCCAACCATAGGAATCTGTGGCCATATTTAGATTCCCCCAGATTTGTTGTCTCATTTGTTGTTCATTTTCCTCATTCGGTAAATTTTTTTTCCCTTTAATAAACTTTTTTTTCTCTATTTTCAGCTCACAACCAAACAGCTTACACTCATCCGGGATGAAATTCTAGGCGTCCGCAACAAATGGAACCAGCAACAAGTGGTTTTAGCATGCAGCCAATGAACTTTCAAGCGACTAATCTAGCGAGTGCATGTACAAAGTGGAAAACTCAATTTAAAATTTACTTGCGGGCAAGTGGTTTCGAAGATCAGGAAGATCAGCGTAAAACAGCCTTACTATTGCATCACATGGGATCTCAAAGTGTAGACATCTTTAGTTCATGCAATGAGGACATCGATGAGATCAGTTTTGACAGTCTTATACAAAAATTCGATATCCGCTTTGTTCCCAAAACAAATATTTCTATGGAGAGGCATTGTTTTTTTACACGCCGGCAACTTGCTAACGAATCCATAGAGGATTTTGTTACAAGTCTCAAAATCCTCAGTGCAAATTGTGAATTTAAAACTCTGCATGAATCTTTTAATTATATAAAAGAAAGACTCCTTAGTGAAGGTGACATCAAATTGGAAAAAGCAATTGAAATATCCAAATTACTCCAAATTACTTGAAAATGTAATAAACCTAACCATTTTACGAAGATGTGTAAGTCAACCAAAGTCAACGTCATCGATTTGCACGAATACGACCAAGATAGCGAATATACGTCATCAAATGAAGATCTCCACATCGGTACTTTACAAGCTGGAAAGTCATCATCATCATAATTATACAGATCTGTACATCGGAACATTATTAACGGAGACAGAGACGAAAGATAACAACAGTATTTGGTATTGTAGTGTAGAAATAATTAATATAAATAGTAAAGTACACTTGGATACTGGTGCGCAAACTAATATAATTTCATTAGCAACTTTTAAAAAACTCGGTTTAAAATTAAGAGAGAGTGTACAACAAAGTCAAAAGTATTTCAGTTCTAAAGTTTTTTATTTATTTAATTAATAAAAAGTTAACATTAATTATTAAACTATTTCTAAAGTTCTTCTTAAGTATCGTACCAACACAAATAAAGTGAAAAATCCAGAATTTTTCTATCCAAGGTAGGAGAATTTACTTATTAAAGGTCTGTACCTGCCATCTGAAACTGCAACTGCGTTTTCCATCGCTTTATGGCACCTTTACCCAAAAGAAAATTGCCAGAAGTATCTCCGGATAACACCCCAAGAAAAAAATCTGTGTACGGAAACATTTCAAAAATGGCATCAACAACATTACAACACAACGAAATAAAATCTATTGTCGATGGTTGTCTCAATGTTCACCTGAAAAATATTTCAACAAAAGATGATGTCGCGGCCATATTAACCGATATACAGCTACTACGGTCCCAAAACGCTCAACTCTCAGAGCGCTTGTCCTTTGTTGAAAATTATTGTGAAACACTCGAAAGGCAACTTGAAATACAGTCGAGAAAAAGCAACGAAAGATCTGTTGTGATGCATTTTCCATCAGATAAAAAGGCAAACAAGGTCGAATTTGCTAAACAAACTTGTTTAAACCTTCTTGATCTAAGCGAAAATGCTGACTTAGCTTTGGATAACACACAAGAATTTAACAATCGCCACAATAATAAAACAACGATGGTGTTGAATTTTAAAAGCACATATACTAAAAACAAAATTATTGAAGCCGCGCCTAAACTAAAGAACACTGATATCTTTGTGCACAGAGAACAGTCTTTATTAGAGCTCTTGATTTCGACCGGGTACCCGGTACACTGACCGGGTACCCGGGTACCCGGGTAACTAAATTTCCGGGTATTACCCGGGTAGCCGGGTACCCGGGTACCCGCACGTGTCGGGTACCCGGGTACCCGAAACATGATCGGGTACCCGGGTACCCGACACATTGCCGGGTACCCGACCGGGTACCCGGGTATCAAGAGCTCTATTACAGACTCACAGAAGTCATACGCCCAAATTGAAAAGGAAGTGTTGGCGATCCTTTTTGGTTGCGTAAGGTTTCACCAATTTGTATATGGCCAAAAAGTTACTGCTTTTTGACCAACGATGATGATAGTTAAATCTGTCAACGATTGTTCAAAATTTGTAAGAAAATAAAAAGAAAGAACAAGTGATATCTTGGTCAATAAATTTGTCTTTTCAATGTCCGATTAATTTTCTTAATAATTGTTAATATAAATTAAAGGAGGGTTGCTTTACGTATATATTCGTTTGGCAATTTCCTCTTAAACTTAATTATAGATATACATTTTTTTTTAAATTGACAAGTATGATTTTATCAAAATATATTCGATTGACGTATAGATCATCTATCGATTTTCAAATTGATTTTTTCAACCACTTGTTTAATTTATAATTTATAAATTTGGAATAATAATTTTTTATCAAATTATATTTGTTTAACATATAAACTATTAAACAATTTCGATTTGATTTACCCTTTTTATTTTACCAATGTTGCTTGCTGAATTCTGGAAATTTGAAGAGACCTTCTGAGCATTTGGCTCGCCTTTTATAGGTGTCCTCGCACACGTTTTCGTGCAGTTTAATGATGCTAATTTGCTGCTCAAATTTTTGTATTGTATTCACCACATGAAAGAAAATATTAATTTAATAATGCTGAATCATACATGATGAATAATATATGTAGGGTAATCTACATTAAAGTATTACTTACTAAACATCTGCAACGAATGGCTTGAAACCACTTCCAAGCCGTTCTATATTTTTTCAAATACACTATTCACTGCATTCACATCTTTCAAAACAGAACAAATGAATCATCAACTCAAACCAAAACAATAGAATCGTGTATTTACTTGAAACGAATACACCATTTGATTTTTGTCTCAAATGAATCGAATACAGCGAGTTTATATCGAACACATCGAATACACCGAATCAAATACATACAACAAATTAATATATTATGTAATTTGAATTTGTATATTTGTAAATGTATTCATTAATTTTTGCGTTGTTTTTTATTTTTTTTTTTATTTTCTTAGCTATACGAAAAATCTGAAATTCTAACAGCTCATAAAATGCGGGATTCTAATTTTTTGGTAAAAATTTCAAAACTCTATGTTACCGTTAAGCGAAGTTATTAAGCTAAACGTTTTGAATTTTCTAACATTTTTTTTCAAGTTTTTTTTTTTTAATATTTTCTAAACGTGTTGTCATAAAAATCTGAAATTTTGACACAACATGTAATTTTTTCTATAAAAAATAATAAAAAAAGAATTACAATTATAAAAAATCACCAAGTACCGTTATTTGCATAGAATCGATTAAAAACCACACAACTCTTTACTGTTTGAATGTAGTGTGTTAATTTTTTCATATATCGCATCTGTGTAAAAAATCCTATTTTTTGATATCTCATTTGTAATTTTACGTGCCATACAAGCCTCACAATCATAAAATAAGTTTAAATTATAAATACACTAGAATTGAATTAGAAATTTTTTCCCGGTTCGTCGCTGAGACGAACTACCATTTAAGAAGTAAAGCTTAGAAGAGAAAAAAAACTAGTGTATTTGATTTTATACTCGGTACATTCGGTGTATTCGATGTGTTTATAATATGTTAGGCTTGTTCTGTTCTATTTGATTCAAGCATTCAAGCCTAGGATAGAAACCAAATACTGTATTCGTTCTGTTATAAAGGGATCGAATCGTGTGCAGTGTTTGTTTTCAAGAATAGTGTATTCATTTTCAGTGTACACTACTTTCTATGAATGCAACGAACAGAATACACTGAAGTACTGTGCTTGGTCAGAGAAGGCAAATGAATGTATTCATGCAGACCTCTATTACTTACTTTATCGCTCTTTCTTATCATTTTATTAATTTCCTTGCAATAAAATCATTAAAGAAATTTTCGTGGTGAATAAAATTCACCAAATTTATCCTTAAAAACAATTTTTTGGCAGCACCTTTTGTCCTACCATTTTGTATTTTCGTGCACCTTTTGAGAGTAGCATATTTTCTATCCCTCTCATCTTCCCTTTCTCTCTTACTCATTGACTTTATAATAAATTTAAATATTTTGCAATAATTAATAAAATAATAAATTTATTAATAATTTATTGATAAGTTCTTTTTCCCCACAAAGACATCTCCATATTGAAAGTATCTCGCTGGTTCTGTCAATGAAGTTGACATGTTAATTTGACTTGGAAGTTTCGGGCATGTCAAGAAGTGACGTCGGTGACAAAAGAAACTTATTATTTATTGTTCGTAATTTGTTAGAGTTTTTTTGTGCCCTTTAAATTAATTTTTGTTTTATAATCTATTAGATTATAATATCTACTTGTGCGGGTTTGTGAAGTTAAAGTGTACGTTTTATTAACAAATTATAGTGTTCCTTTGAGGTTATATAAAATAACCTTTTTTTGTGTTTAAATTGTGTATTTTGTATTTATATGTAAATTGTTTGTTTTGTGTATTAAATTGTTACAAACAATATAAATTTAGTAGTAAAAGAACCGGGAATGTATAAAAACCACATTCGACAAAGTTTATATTGTTCCTGTAGTGAGTCAAATTTGTCTTGTTGTAATTTGTGTTAATTTAATTAAATTATAATTTTGCGGGACTAATACCTACTTTTTCTGTTTTCATTCTTCCCTATTTGCAGATCTTGCAGTACCAAATGGCTTAAGGAATTATTCCTTGTCCACCGGAGTACCTACCGAGTTGGAGAAATGGATAAGTTTTTTTTTGTTTGTACTCAACTTGGATCCATTTCTTACATTACAGGGTAAGTTGCATGCATATTTACAATTGATGCATTTATTTATAAACATCTTTTTCCATTTCATGTTTATGGACTGATTTGGCTGACTGGAGTTCCTGAATTTACATATAATTAAGATATGTATATGTACAATAAGTAGCATTGATTATATAATCTTATGTATATATAAGACTTTTCAATAATGTAGATATTGTAAATCATTTCTTTTTAACTCAGTTTTTTTTATTATTAAATAATTATTACACAAATTTGTTGTTGTTTTTATGTATGTTGGTTCAACATTCTCCCCCCGTTGAACGGTTACGTTCAGCAATCCTAGCCTTTATTTTTTCAATTCCTCTTCGATGGTGATGGTGGAAGACAACCTTTCCAGCCTTGTTTACATTCACCTTTACTTGATATCGATCCGGCAGATTCACGGTTAACTGTTTCCGCTTACTGTTTCGAATTCTTTCGAAGTCGATACGGCACAATGTATCTCGATTTATGAAGATATCTTCTCCTTCACGAGTTACGAATCTTTGATAATCGTTATCAATTCGCATTTGAATTTCGTAGACTGTTGTCGACGGTCTCTATTGATCCAACGTCACAGGTATGGGATCTCCCTTGTCTTTAACCTGATCAGTCTCAACGACAACATTCATGTTGTCGATATTTGACTGAATAAGTTGCTGAAGCGGAGTTGAAGAGTCAGGTGGTGTGAACCTAATATCCTCCAAAATCGTGATATAATCGTCCCATTCTGACTGCATCTTGACTGAAATGGAAAAAATTTGTAAGTTTCTGAAGATCGTCACGACATAACACACATGTATACAACTACTACAAAGCAACACATGGACAAGATTCTATTAGATAAATCGATTTCATATTGTTATGATAGCTTCGTGTTCGTCAATTGGTAGACGGCAAATCTTTACAATTGGTCTTTGACAGGTATTATGTCTTGTTCGTACCGTCACCACTCTTACTAGTCCATCCTTACCGGGATGAATTATGTCAACAACTCCCAGTGGCCACGCAGTTTGTGGAGTGTTTTCATCCTTAATTAGGACAACATCTCCAACCTTTAAACTTTGTTCATTAGTTAACCACTTAGGTCGTTGTTGCAAACGATTTAAGTATTCAGTTGACCACCTTTTCCAAAACTGTTGACTCATTTGTTGGATGTGTTTCCATCTTTGATTATGCGTTGTATTTGATGATATGAGGTTAGGCTCAGGAACCGTGTTCAAGGCCTGACCAATGAGAAAATGGCCTGGAGTCAGAACTGCAAGATCGTCGATATCGTTTCTTAATGTGCATAGAGGTCTTGAATTCAAACATGCTTCGATTTGCGTAAGTAATGTTGTGAGTTCTTCAAATGTGCACACGGTAGTGCCTAGAACACGACGCAGATGATATTTTATAGATTTTACACCGGCCTCCCATAATTCTCCATGGTGAGGTGCAGCAGATGGGTTAAAGTGCCAATTTATGTTTAAGTTAGATAGATAGGTCGCAGCATCTGGGGTGGCTTCCCTAATTGCTTGTCTTAGGTCGCGATCTAATATTGCTTTTCCTCCTTTAAAATTTGTTCCGCAATCTGAGTAGATATCTGAGCATAGTCCTCGTCGAGACACAAACCTTTTTAAGGCTGATATGAATGCCATTGAGGTTAAGTCTGATACGGCTTCTATATGTATAGCCTTTGTTGCCATACATATAAATATGCAAAAATAGCCCTTGTAGTGTCTAGCTTTTCGGTGCGTTGACATTTTTAACTGTATAGGTCCAGCATAATCTATGCCCACATGAGAAAAGGCTCTCGTAACATTAACTCGAGGTGCTGGTAAAGTGCCCATCAATTGTTGCATTGCGGCTGCACGATGTCTAGCACATACCACGCATTTATGAATCTGTCGAGTTATAATCCGTTTTGCATCGAGAATCCAAAATTTGTTACGAATGGTATTAAGAACCAACGAAGTACCCCCATGCAGCGTTTCCTTATGTACCTTCTCAATACTTAAATTACATATACGATTATCTCGTGGTAGAATGATAGGATGTTTCATATTGTATGAGATGTTTGCATTTTCCAGTCTGCCACTAACTCGAATTAAACCATCTTCATCTAAAAATGGGTTAAGTGTTATTAGTCGGCTTTTCTTGGATATACTTTTATTTGCCTTGAGTGTTTCCAACTCAAGTTTGAAGGCTGACATTTGTACCGTTTTTAAGACGACTGTACTTGCCATATTTAGCTCCTTTACAGATAAAAGATTAGTTCGTTCTTTTGACGGGTTGCGACAATTTTTGATAAAGCGCAATACCAATGCTATAACTCTGATGGTTTTCGTGTATGATGAATAAATCGGTAGCCAATCACTTGTTGGCCTTAATAGTAACGTGTTTGTGGATAACGTCTTGGCTTCTAAACTTGTGCCCTCTAGTTGAAGTGGGTTCTTAGGCCAATAGCTCTCATCTTTGCCTAGCCATTCAGGTCCATGCCACCATAAATTCTCATTAAGTAATCGTTGAGTAGTTGTTCCTCGAGAGGCTAAATCAGCCGGGTTTTCCTTTGTAGGAACATAATACCAATGCTCAGTAGGTAACACGTCCTGAATTTCTGCAACTCTGTGGGCTACATACGTTTTCCATTTTGATGGGTGCTCTCGAATCCATTGCAAAACAATTGCAGCATCTGTCCATAAATAGACCGGAATGTTTTGAAGTTGCATATCTTCAATTGTGACCTTAAGAAGTTTTGCTAATAACAATGCTCCGTTTAATTCAAGGCGTGGAAGAGTAATTGGTTTTACTGGGGCCACCTTTGATTTGGCCGTCAATAATCTAACTGTAATGTCATCATTATGATTTTGAGTTTGAATATAAAGAACTGCGGCATATGCTTTAATAGAGGCATCGCAGAATCCATGTATTTGATTTGAATAGTTAGTGTTTGATGTTCCAATCCATCGTGGAATTTTAATTTGAGTTAAATTTATCAAATCGTTTTTGAACTCGTACCATTGCCGAGAAATGTCTTGGGAAACCTTGCTGTCCCAAGAATAGCCACCTATCCACAGCGTTTGAATCAATATTTTAGAGCTGTGATGATGATGGGCGAGATCTATCCAACTGGATCATATAAAGAAGCTATTTCTGACAATAAAGCTCGTTTGGTGTTAGCGCATGTTGCCGATAGACCTTGAACATTGAAGGTAAAGTAATCTTCCCCGGGATACCATTGAATTCCCAAAGTTTTTATGGACTCGTTTTCTTGTAGCGAAAGCGAGCCTTTCACTTCCTTGTCTTCTGATGGCAGATGGGATATAAGTTCCACTCGATTACTTGCCCATTTTCGTAACTTAAATCCGCTTTAAGCAAGCATCTCTCTTAATTGTCTCTGTAATTCAAGGCATTCTTCGATTGTCTCTGCACCACTCAGCAAATCATCAACATAAAACTCTGAAGACGCAGCCTTCACTGCTACAGTAAATTTTCTTGTTCATCCCTTGCTGCTTGTTGTATCGTACGAACAGATAAAAATTGAGCAGGGGATATACCAAATGTAACAGTTTTGAGATGATAATCTTGAAGAATCTTTGTTTCTGGATCTCTCCAAATGATGCGCTGGAACGTGCGATGTTCTCGATGCATCCAAATCATTCGATACATTTTTCGACATTTGCTGTAATTACTACCTTATGTTTTCTCCAATTAAGAACAGTAGAAAACAGTTTTGGTTGAATGGTTGGACCGATCAATAATTGTTCGTTTAATGACCTTCCATTTGTTGTTTTGGCGGATGCATCAAACACTACACGTAATTTAGTAGTGGTACTTTGTTTAAATACCGCGTGATGTGGTATATAGTAATGCGGTTCGTTGCTTGTAGGTGGTTCACACGCTTCCATGTGACCCATTGTTAAATACTCATCCAAACATGCTTCATATTCGAGTTTAAGTTGGGCGTTTTTGGCTAATTTTCTTTGCAAGCATTCGTAACGCCTTAACGCGAGTTCTCTAGATAAACCTAGAGTTGGTCCATTTGGATCCGCGAATGGTAACTTAACCATGTATTGCTTATTTGGTAGCCGTTCATAGTTTGCCTTGTATAACTCCTCGCACCTTTGATCTGCAGGAGTCTGTGTGTTGAAGTCTTGCACTTCTTCCATTTCCCAAAATTTCTGCAATTTAAAGTAGAGATTTTCAATGGGGTTAACAGTTGCGGTAAATACCTTAACTGAAGCATTAGATGAGGTGGGATTATTTCCTAGTACTATCCATCCGAATATTGTGTTCATAGCTACTGGTGTTCCACTTGGGCCATGTCGTATGCCCTCTTGAATGATGTTGCCGTATACATCGGCTCCAAGCAAAGCATCTACTGGATTAGGTTTCCAAAACATTGGATCTGCTAACTCAAGATCTTGAAAATGTTTCCAATTTTGAATCGATGCTTCCTTAGCTGGCAATAGATCAGTGTTTGTTTTTAATACAAACATTTTCACTTCTAACGCAAATTTTTTTGTTTTGGTTGATTGAAGTCTTAACTGCACCTGTCATTTAGAACACGCAGTCTGATTTTTGCTTAAACCAAGGACTTCTATTAATGTGGGTGTCCCACGTAATTGTAATTTTTGGCAAGCGTTTTCCGTGATGAACGAAGTTTGCGATCCTGAATCCAATAGACAACGCAATGTTGTTGGATGACCGTTGCGATCTAATGTTGCTACCAACGCCGCCGTTGGTAGTAACGCATTGTAGTTTTCTGTTGAAAAGAAATTATTTGTTTTCTCCACGTTACTATTAACTGCCTCTAGTTTCGTATCCTTTGATGAGGATTCATTGAAGTGAAGTGTAGTATGATGTGGTTGTTGACATTGTTTACATTTGTGTTTATTGCGAAACTTAGCGTGTGAATGTTTGTTTGAGAAACAATTGAGGCATCTGTTTGCCGCTTTAATTATTTTTCTCCGAGTTGGTACATCCATATTTAGATATGTTGTACAATTTCCAACGTAATGTTTTTCCTTGCAAGCAGGACAATGCGAGTTTACGATGGTGTGGTAGGTTTGTATGCCTTCCTTTTTTATTGAAGTGTTGGTTGGCCTTGCGCCAATAGTACTACCAATAGATTCCAATATCCGAACCCTTTTGTGTAAAAATGCTAAAAATGTAGGAAATTTAGGGATTACTTGATTATCTCCTAATTCCTCTTCCCAAAGACGCAATGTCACGAAAGGTAACTTCTGCACTATTAAATATATTAACAAAGCATCCCATTGTGTCGTGTCTATTTTTAACGCCTTGAGTTGCTGCAAGCAGTCTTCGGTTTTGTCAACCAACATTTTTAGGCTCCTTCCTGATTCAACAATCACTTTAGTTTGATTCCTTTGAGCCTTGAGGTGAAGATTCACTAACGTTCTAGTGTTTTCAAATCGTTCCTTTAACTTTTTCCAAGCTGGCTCATAATCTTGGTTTGTAATGGGAGTATGTTTTAATACCTTCTCCGCATCGCCAATTAAGCATCCCTTCAAATAATGAAGTTTTTGTACTAGTTGTATTTGATCGTTGTCATGAACTAACGACGACGTAAGCAAATCCGAAAATGATCTCCACGAATTGTAATCACCATCGAATTTAGGCAAGGTTATTTTCGGAAGTTGAGTGTATTCAAACTGAGGATCTGATAAAAACGTTGAATGGTGGCTAGTTTCTGGAAGCGTTGTTCTACTACAACCGTCTTCTAGTTCGCCCATATATTAAGCATATTTGATTTCGACTTCATCAAATTGTTGCTTTTTTATGTACGCATTATCGCAGTCTGTTTTCATAGTGATAATTGTTTCGTTTATTTGTCGATCTTGTTTGACAAATTCATGCCATAAATTACGCAAATCTATTATCTTTTGTTTATAAAAACCTGCAGTCCTTTTCTCCAACCTGGTTTTTTTGCCATTTTCTATGGTTTTTTCAATCTTCGTTTTTAAAACGATTTGATTGATCATTAATTTATCGAGATCGTTCATGCTTGAGTTAAAGGAAAGAAAAAATATTATTAAGAATAAAAATTAACGGATTAAAATTGACAAATTATTAACGGAAATCACTGTTCCTGGATGGAACCACCAATGTTTTTTGACCAACGATGATGATAATTAAATCTGTCAACGATTGTTCAAAATTTGTAAAAAAATAAAAAGAAAGAACAAGTGATATCTTGGTCAATAAATTTGTTTTTTCAATGTCCGTTTAATTTTCTTAATAATTGTTAATATAAATTAAAGGAGGGTTGCTTTACGTATATATTCGTTTGGCAATTTCCTCTTAAACTTAATTATAATTATATTTTTTTTTTAAATTGACAAGGATGATTTTATTAAAATATATTCGATTGACGTATAGATCATCTATCGATTTGCAAATTGATTTTTTCAACCACTTGTTTAATTTATAATTTATAAATTTGGAATAATAATTTTTAATCAAATTATATTTCTTTAACATATAAACTATTAAACAATTTCGATTTGATTTCATCATCATCGGCTCGACAACCGGGGTCCGGTCCTGGCCTCCTTCAACAAGTCTCTCCACCTATCCCGGTCTTGAGCCAACGCCATCCAGTTGCGCACCCCAAGGCTTCGGGCGTCCTGGTCTACGCCATCTCTCCAGCGCAAGCATGGTCTACCACGCTGCTGTCTACCATAGAATGTACCACAAAGGACTTTCCGAGCCGGTTCCTCTTCACTCATGCGAGCTAGGTGCCCTGCCGACCGGAGTCTACCGAGCTTATTTTTTGTCACTATGTCTGCTTCAAGGTAGATTGCGTACAGTTCATGATTGTACCGTCTCCGGAATCGTCCTTCCTCATATATGGGACCAACAATTCTCCTTAAGACTTTTCTCTCGAACGCGGCTAAGAGGTCGGAGTGTCTTTTGCTAAGCACCCAAGTCTCGGATCCATACGTGAGTACTGGCAGGACCATGGTCCTGTACAGCAGCAGTTTTGAAGTTATGGTGAGATTTCTGGATTTGAAGAGCTTTGACAGACTATAGTAGGCTCTGTTGGAATTGAGCAGCCGCCCGCGTATTTCTTCTTCTAAATTATTATCAGCTGCTACTGTTGACCCAAGGTATTTGAAGGATTGCACCACTTCAAATTCGTGCTCCGCTACCTTGATTGTTTGACAAACTGTTCTTCTCGCATTTGGGGTTGGCCGTGGCGCGATGGTATGCGTGGTCGCCTGTCAACCAAATGGTCACAGGTTCGATCCCAGCCGTAGTTCTATGTCTTGTTTTTTTCCATTATCATTGATCATTGTTGGGCCGCTGGTTTACTCATTACATGTTGTTCAGGCATAACACTAACAACATGTGATTGAGTAAATACTAGTATGCCCAACAAATATGACAATGAACAAAATAATGCGAATTATAAAGGGACATAGATATAAGACACGGCAATTTCTCCGCTTTAGTCCAGCCGCCAACCCTGGAGATAAAATCTGAGACAACCACCACCTTCAGTCTCAGTACCTCGCGCCACACACACCTTTCCCTTTCCATCCTATCCTATCCTTCACGCCCGCGCTGTGTTGATACATATAAAGGGTAAACCAATAATCCCCTTGAGCGCGCGCATATTATAAAAAAAAAAAAAATTCGACGCCACCATGTACTTTGTTTTACCTTCACTAATGTGCAGCCCCAGATTCTGTGCCGCCTGCTCGATCTGGATGAAGGAATCGTGTACAGCTTGTTCGGTCCTTCCGATGATGTAAATGTCGTCTGCGTAAGCCAGTATCTGGATGGACCTGTTGACGATGGTCCCTCTGGTTGCCGTGCCAGAGTCACGGATTGCTTTCTCCAATGCCAGGTTGAAGAGGAGGCAGGCCAAACCATCCCCTTGTCGGAGTCCATTAAAGATGTTGATTGGTCTGGATAGCAATCCGGCTATTTTTACTTGGCTTGTTACGTTGGTCATGGTCAACCTACAAAGTCGTGTCAATTTATTTGGGATGCCGAATTCTCTCATGGCTTTGTAAAGTTCTACCCTGGCTATGCTATCATAGGCGGCCTTAAAGTCTATAACAGATGGTATGTTGGGGTGTTAAATTCTAGACATTTTCCATCGCCTGCCTAAGGGTAAAGATCTGATCAGTTGTTGATTTGCCTGGAATGAAACCACACTGATATTGGCCGATTATGGTTTTAGCGTATGGGGCTATCCGTTCTTGTAGGATAGAGGAGAGTATCTTATAGGCGGTACTCAACAACGTGATACCTCTATAATTGCTGCACGTTGTGACATCTCCTTTCTTATGTATGGAGCAAATTATACCTTTTCGCCAGTCTTCTGGCATTTCTTTCTGCTCCCATACGTGCACTAGAATATCATGAATTGCTTGGCGTAAGGCTGGCCCGCCGTGGTGGAATAGTTCGGCTGGTATGTCATCGGCTCCTGGGGCTTTGTTTTTCTTAAGCCGGGCTATAGCCTTCTCAACCTCTTCTATGCTTGGTGGCAGTAACATAGGGTATTCTTCTTGAAGTAGTGGAGCCTCTACTTCTGCAGTGAGCTGACCATTTAGCAATTCATTAAAGTACACTTCCCATCGCTCCAGTATGCTTTGGGGATCGGTGATCAGATTTCCCTCTCCGTCCTTGCAGTAAGTGCAGCGTGGTGTGTACTGCGTCATGTTTCGGACGGATTGGTAGAACTTCCGCGCCTGGTGCGGACCTCGCTCTCGGCTTCTTTCTAACTCACAGATGATGTTCTTCTCATGTCAAGAAGTGACGTCGTCGGTGACAAAAGAAACTTATTATTTATTGTTCGTAATTTGTTAAAGTTTTTTTGTGCCCTTTAAATTAATTTTTGTTTCATAATCTATTAGATTATAATATCTACTTGTGCGGGTTTGTGAAGTTAAAGTGTACGTTTTATTAACAAATTATAGTGTTCCTTTGAGGTTATATAAAATAACCTTTTTTTGTGTTTAAATTGTGTATTTTGTATTTATATGTAAATTGTTTGTTTTGTGTATTAAATTGTTACAAACAATATAAATTTAGTAGTAAAAGAACCGGGAATGTATAAAAACCACATTCGACAAAGTTTATATTGTTCCTGTAGTGAGTCAAATTTGTCTTGTTGTAATTTGTGTTAATTTAATTAAATTATAATTTTGCGGGACTTATACCTACTTTTTCTGTTTTCATTCTTCCCTATTTGCAGATCTTGCAGTACCAAATGGCTTAAGGAATTATTCCTTGTCCACCGGAGTACCTACCGAGTTGGAGATATAAGTTTTTTTTTGTTTGTACTCAACTTGGATCCATTTCTTACATTACAGGGTAAGTTGCATGCATATTTACAATTGATGCATTTATTTATAAACATCTTTTTCCATTTCATGTTTATGGACTGATTTGGCTGACTGGAGTTCCTGAATTTAAATATAATTAAGATATGTATATGTACAATAAGTAGCATTGATTATATAATCTTATATATAATACTTTTCAATATTGTAGATATTGTAAATCATTTCTTTTTAACTCAGTTTTTTTTATTATTAAATAATTATTACACAAATTTGTTGTTGTTTTTATGTATGTTGGTTCAACAGTTACAGTAGAGACTGATCACAAACCTCTTATAAGTCTTATGGGTAAACAATTATACAAGATTCCAGCTAGGTTACAACGTATTATGTTAAGGTTGCAATCATATAATATTGATCTTATCTATAAACCAGGAAAGCTGTTAGTATTCGCAGATACTTTGTCTAGAGCGGCATTGTCAAGTGAAAAGTTTTCTGAAATAGATAAAGATTTACAATTCCAGGTTAATCTAATTATGTCTTCGTTGCCTGTGTCAAAATCTAAACTTGAAGTCATTAAAAAAGAAACCTTTGCAGACAACTTACAGAAAGTTATTGAGTATTGACATCTCGGAATAGAATCCTGTTCGGGAATGGTAAGGGGTGTTGTTTACTGGCCACAATAAAAAAAAAACGATATTCGAAACTTAATTTTAAACTGCGAAACATGTATTCGAAATAGGCCATCCAATCAGAAGCTTCCGCTGATGCCTCACCAAAAAACTGATTTGCCTTGGAATAAGGTAGGATCACACCTATTTCACTTTCAAAAGAAATGTTTTCTCTCAATAGTTGACTACTACTCTAAATATATCGAAGTTATTCCTCTTAATAATAAATCTTCTTCACAGCAGGTAATTACAGCTTTTACAACAACGTTTGCTCGTCATGGAATCCCAGAAAAGCTCGTTACCGATTGTTGCGAGGCAAGAGGATGTGAGGAGTGTCGGTGTAGAGGTAGGGTAGGAAAAAGGAACGGATAGGAAAATGGATAGGAAGAGGCTGGAAAATGGAAAGGAATGTCAAGTTCCGGGGGACGCGGCCTGCTTGCTATGCGCGGCAAATAGCTCGCCGGAATGGGGGATGTTGCCCCCGAAACTTAACCTCACCTGCAACAAAAACACAAATCAGGCCAGAGACAATATTCAAAACGACCTCGGACGGACTATCACCACACCAAGGCGCTGCTGGTGACGTGGCAGCGTGGCCTTAACCCATCCAATCTAGAAATCAGCGGCCAATTTTTGATTTCCACAAAGATGGTGGATGATCGCGTTCAGATCACACCAAATCAAACTCCAGATTTCATAAAAAGGCGTTTAACGAAGTTTTATTTTTTCCTCTAATCATTCAATATTTATTTAAGAGATTAAAAAAAAACGAAAGAAAAACAATATAAAAGAAATAAGTTACTTAAGTGGCAAGAAGAATACATTTAACTTTAACTTGTCGTTCTGAATTGATATCTATAAACATGTCTAAAACCAAATAACAAAAAAAAATTGAGAAAGACAGAAAAATAAACCAATGTAAATTTGTTTTTGTTCCTAGTTCCCCTCACACTCCCACCGAACTGCCTTTTTGATCTAAAAACGAACTCCTACCTTCTTTGAGCTCAATGGAGGTTGGCGAAAACAAAAAAAAAGGATAGCAGGCATAAATCTCTCAAGTGACAGACTCAGACAACAAAACACCCTTTACTTACAAAAAAATGATTTGGAATAGGTAAATTACTAAGATAAATGGTAAATAGTAAATAATATTTAAAGATTATTTAGATTGAAAATTATGTAGGTAAATGAAAAAAATGTAAATAATGTAATAAAAGAAAGTAAACTTCAACGCCGTAAACACTTAACATAAAACAAATGACAAACACACACGAAATTTCCTGGACTGAAACGATGATTTTCTTCTTGTTCCTTCTTTTCTTTTTTTTTTTTCTTTCTTTAGGTCATTGGTCAAGATATTCTTTTTCTATAACAAAATACCTAAATTCCTTTTTAATTTTTCTTTTCTTTGGTTTTCAGAAATTACAGATGGAATGGTATCTCTGGACGTTTATACAAGGTCACCCAGCGGCGTTGAGGAAGTTGGTGGACGGACAATTATGTCAAAAGCCGTATCCGATAAACTTCAAAAAAAGAAATGGGCTGCAACACCGATTCCCATAAGTCCACAGATGTCCAACACAAAAAATGTCCAAGCTTATCGCTGGAGATAACCTTCTTGATGGTCTCACAAGAAAACGCAACAACAAAAAAGTTCGTGGCGGCCCAGTGCTCTGCTGGCTACCGGGGTCCGCCAGATATTCCCACTTGGGGGTGATGTAGCAACCTGCATTGAATTTATCACTTTAATCAACACTTTCAACAAAAAAAACTAAACTTCTTAACTCACCTTATTATTTGGTTTGATTTCGTATAATTTGTTTTGCTTGACCTTTATTGGTATCAAGGTGAGTTTAAAAAAAAAACTAAATTTTAGTGCCGCACAAGATCCTATATAACCCCAAAAAAATATGATTTTAAAGAAATTCAAAAGAAAGGTAAAACACTAAAAACACACCCGATAAGTATTCAATTGAAACTTATTATTTCTTAAAAATATGACTTCACTAAAGTTATTTAGTTATTTTCAACTTTTCGTCAAATTATGAAATAGACTTTTTAAAAATATTGGACACCGGATCGATCGTTGTACGCACTGTTTGTCAATATCAAAAATGAACGTGTGACCCTAGGGTAATATTTTACAGGAACAATTTTTCTGATCCCCATCCTCCTCCTACACTGTTTGGATCATCCGATCGAACATACTTCTTTGTATATAAATTTACATAGTACTATTATGCAGAAGAACGAACGACGCCACCTCTGGGGAAGCGGACCGCCAAAGCATTCCTACCTTTAGTGGAGACTAGTGTAAAGTAATTAATAGGGGAAGTACAAAGAAAAAGAATAATAAATATGAATGTCTAGAGAATAACAGAGGATAGAGAAAGCTGTATTAAATTGGAAAAAAAATTGATGGGAGTTTTAGGGAGTTAGAAAAAAAGACTCTTATTGATTTTTTCTTCATTGTCTTTCTTGCAAAGTGGAATTATTTGACTTTTGATGGCAATGAAAATGCATGAAGAAAAAACGGTTTTGTTTTAAATTTTTTATTTTTCTTTAACAATTGAAGTAAGTATGAAAGGAATTTCTTAATATTTTATTAATTGTTTTTTAATTTCACGTAGTTGCATATACTTACGTGATATTTTAAAATTATTGAAAGTCGACATAAAGTTTTAAGTTTACTTAAAACTTTTCAAAATACACGTCAACTTTCAATATTATGCTATTGCTCTGGAAAATTGAAGTAAATTTAAATTTTTTTTTCGGTTAGGTATTTGAAAATTCAAGTAACATTTTCAAATTACGTAAAGTTTTTAAAATCTTGAAACGTGAGTTATTGAAGATGTTTAAAATTCACGTCAATTTTTAAAATTATCAAATTCTGTTGAAAATTAACGTGAAACTTTGAATTTACTTAAGAACTTTAAAAATTCACGTCAAAGTCTTAATTTACTTAAGAAACATGAAAATCACCGTGAAAATTTAAAATTATTAATTTCTTTTGAAAATTCACATGGTATTTAAAATTTGTTTAGGACTTTAAAATGCAAGAATTTTTAAAATTCCCGTAATATATAAGAACAGTGAGCAATAAAATGACGTATTTTTGGAAAATTGACGTGAAATTTATAAAATATTCTAATTCTTTGGAAATACACCTAGAATAGTAAAATTAAGTAAGTTTTTTGAAACCTACGTGTTTTTTAAAGTTCCGTGTATTTTTTTGAAAATTCACGTGAAATTTACAAAATTATGTAATTTCATGAGAAATAACCTGGAACATTTTGAAATTTCACGTGAAATTTTTGGAATTAAATATGTAGGTATGCTTAATTTACTAAAGAACTTTTTAAAATTTTAAATTTCATTAAGAAATATGAAAATCCACGTGAAATTTTTAACTTCACTTGATTTAGGTACAAAAATTCACGTGAAAAATATTTAAACTTGAAAATTTAGGTGAAATTTTTCGATTTGCTTAAAATACTAAAATTCACATGGTATCTCAAATTTACTTAAATATTTTGAAAAATGACGTGATATTTTTTGTTTAAATTTTACTGCTGAAAATTCGTACAGAAACCTTTTTTTTAACAGTAAAGTTCAAAATAAAAAAATTGCTAAGCTATCAATTCTGTTATCCTTTTATTTTTTCAAATATCTAGCCATTTCTTCAGATTTGAGAAATTAAAAGGATATCATGTACCTATAAAAAAGAAATAAAAAAAAGATATCATAAAAATATGACTGTAAACAAATGACAAAAATCAAATACGTATTGTACACTTCTATCTATCACTTGCAAGAAAAAAAAATATAAATGTTTCTGTAAAACATGAAAAATTCGCAACGTACATAGTTCACAAAAACTAAATACGTATAGTACAATTCTATACAAGCAAGAAAAAAAAGTTTAAATGTATCTGTAACACATGCAAATTTGCAACATAGCTCTCATCATATCTCAAATCTCAGAAATTCAAATCAAATACGAAA
This sequence comes from Syrphus vitripennis, assembly GCA_958431115.1. Taxonomy (NCBI): domain Eukaryota; kingdom Metazoa; phylum Arthropoda; class Insecta; order Diptera; family Syrphidae; genus Syrphus; species Syrphus vitripennis. The sequence continues at coordinate 57,993,226 of OY288110.1, read as the reverse complement.
TTATTTGAAAAAAATATAGCTATATCTATACTTCTACATATAGCAAAAATCGTCATATGCAAAAAAAAACCGTTGAATAAATCCACAGCCCAAAGAAAACTTTTTATTTTCCCCTTGTTGCCATGACACCATCAGCTGGCTAATCTAACTCCCTTACTCTCTCTATTTGTTGTCAGCAACTGTCAAAATGAAAATAATAAATCCTCTCACTCTGACTACCTATTCTATATTCTTGCTGCATATCATCATTCCGAACTCTAAAATCCTATATTTCGCTACTGCAACGCCACCAAGTGAGGCGGACCCAATAGAAAAAATCGTGTTCCATAGTTGTACAATGTAATTATATATACAAATCACACTCTAACACTTTTTTTTCTCTTTCTCCTCTTATACCCCTTTTCCACTAGGTTGATCACTAATTTCGGCGATTACCACTAAATCCGCTCATCATTCAACTCATAATCTACAAAAATCAGCAAATCCACTTTCAGAATACCTATCTCTACATCGAAAGATTTGCGCAAATAGGAGCGATCTTGCTCCTCACTAATTTTTCTAAATCTATTACCACGTTTACAAGCAGAATTGAGAGCTCGAGTTGGATTAAGGTCGAATTTTCGATCCATGTTTTTCGTCATTTGAGTTGAGTACTCCAGTTAGAGTTTAGTTGAAAATAAGTAGAGATGACAGCTGCTGGTGTCTCACTCACACAAACGTCAGACATTTTGCCAATGCCATACCAACTCCTCAACTCAGGTTTTTTGGCACAAATTACGACTCGACTCCGCTCCTGAAGCGGAGTCGAGTCGGTTGAAGCTCATTTCAACTCAACACAGGTATACAAAGGGGCGAAGCGAGCTTGAAGCTCGCTTCAATACCTCTTGTAAACATGGTATATGATTAATGGAACTCTAAGGTTTTACCAGAGAGAATAGACTTACCTAGAGAACCGACTCGAGGGGTTCGTTCGCTATCGCCCTACAAGCTGATTAAGGCAACAGAGGTGTGAATGGGTTAGTTATCCAATGCATTTCTTATGGGATCGAGCAGCTTTGGATGTATTAGTTGTTGCTTTAGCTCAAATAGACCAAATAGCTCAGTCGCCTTAAAGGTTGCTTCACTTTTCAAAAAAAAAAAATCCGTTGAATTCAAAAATTGAAAACAATTATAGTTTTTTTGTATAAAAATGCCTGTTTCGACTCACTTTCAGTGTATGTTGGTCTTAATATAACCTTTTGTGGCTTTTGGCATTCAAATAAAATAAATTTATAATTGTTTTCGCCGGAAAAAAAAGTAAATTCAACTAAAAAGTATAAGCGCGTCCTAAATGTAGATAGTGCGTACGCGCCGAACTTCTTTTGAGTTGGTACCCAGTTTTGACGTTTTGGCGACAGATCAAAAAAGTAAAAAAAAATTTTTGACAATTATTATTATTCTAAATTATTGTGTACACCAGCTTACAATCAATTCAAGTTTTCATTTTTTATAAATTATAAAGTGAATAATTTGTTTTTAAATTAAAAGAAATAATATTGATTATAATAAAGTGAAAAAAACATTCATGTGAATAACATTCATTATATTCCTAGCTCGGGAATATAAGGGCAACAAGAAATTCGTTGCCATGAAGAAAGTCCTCATGGAAAATGAAAAAGAGGGTGAAAGTTTATAATAAAAATATCTCATGATGGTGTTCCTATTAATATTATATCTGTTTTCTAGTTTCCCATTACTGCCTCACGTGAAATCCGTATTTTGCAACTCCTAAAACACGAGAATGTCATCAATCTTATAGAAACCTGCAGAGCAAAAGCGACTCATCATAACCAATATACATAGATCCACATTCTATTTGGTATTTGATTTCTGTGAACATGATTTGGCTGGCCTTTTTTTCAATATTAATGTAAAATTCAGTCTGTGAGAGACCAGAAAGTCATGCAACAGCTTCTGAATGGATTGCATTACATTCACAGAAACAAGGTAGGTTCTGACAATGAGCTTGCGAATTGAGTAATAAAATTTGTTTCATTAATTTCAGATATTACATCGCGATATGAAAGCTGTAAATGTTCTCATAACAAACATGGTATCCTCAAACTCGCTGATTTTGGTCTGCCGCGTGCATTTAGCATTCCAAAGAACGAACAGAAAAACCGCTACACAAATCGAGTGGTCACCCTTTGGTATAGTCCCCCAGAACTCTAGTAAGGCGATCGAAATTACGGTGCACCAGTTGATATGTGCTGGTTGTATTAAGGCCGAAATGTGGACACGTTCGCCAATAATGCGAGGAAACACCGAACAACAATAACTCATCTATATCTCACAACTATGTGGATCATTTACTCCAGATGTCTAGTTAGGCGTTGAATAGCTGAAACTATACAAGACTGTCGAACTGCCAAGAGGTCATAAGAGAAAAGCCAAAGACATACTGCGTCCATATGTATAGGATTCACATTGATGCGATTTGTTAGATAAGCGATTTATTACAATAAATGAATTGTAATTACAATAAATGAAGCAAACCGCACGACTAATACAACGACAGACAGCTTTAACACGGTTATAATGAACAGGACGAAAAAACGTAAAACCAAGACACTCAACGATAACGAAGTTCGTCGACGACAAAAACGAAACGCTGAAAGGATTGTCCGACGCTTTGCTAACAGGTTTCCCGAGTCCTTGACAACAAAGGAGAAGGCAGCGCTGGACAAATCCAAACAGCGCCTACTGACTACTACGGGACAAGAACCGAACGCACCACCACCTCTTGATGATGGCGCTCCTTGCTCCTCCAAAAGGACAAGGAACGAACTTGCATCTCCAACTGACTCTTCACCTAACAAGGTAACGAAGAGGATAAAGATCTCCCGGGTAACCATGAAGGGAAAACAAGTCGCAATAGCGGACTTTGGTAAACCTTCACGGAAACTGACTGAGGATGAATAGCAACTCCTGGAGCTCAGAATCCTTGAAGAAGTCAACGAGGCCATCGTCAAAAACAGGCCCCCTCCGCTTTTCGGCAACCTTACGACCGTTCATGGTTTCAAGGTGATGGATTGCGAAAACGATGACACCTTCAAGTGGCTTCAGGAGTTCACTAGAACAACTGCAGCACCATGGCAAAATGCCGATCTTCATCTTATCGAAATGAAGGATATAAAAAACCTGACAAGACCAGTAGGCAGCTTACTAGTCAAAGGTCCAACCCTTCCCAACGATCGACTTGAGAGATATATTATATCCCTTAATAATGATCTTCTCAGTCAAGAGTGGGAAGTGATAAGTTGCGAGAAGACCAGTGAAGGTACAGAAGTAATGGTGAGATTGAACCACAAATCTCTACCATTATTAAGGAAAGTGGACTTCAAAGTACGCGTCGGGATCACCAGATGCAAGCTTAGATTGAAAACAAATAAAAGAAAACAGGTTAGTAAGGCGATGAACAAATTCTTTATTATGTAAGGGGCGAGTTATAGCGAACAGGAAAATGGATCAGGAAAATTTTTCTGATGGATTATTTAGTAAGTTCTCGATCGATTTGAAACACATAAGCTGAAGTAATCGATGACAAATGACAATTTTAATGCACTATGTAAAAAAAAAACTGATTGAACAAAGGTTTTTTGATAAAAATGCATTTATTTGTTTTCCTGATGAACTTGCATCAGGAAAATAAACAAATGCATTTTTATCAAAAATCCTACGTTCAATAAATTTTTTTTTTACATAGTGCATTAAAATTGTCATTTGTCATCGATTACTTCAGCTTATGTGTTTCAAATCGATCGAGAACTTACTAAATAATCCATCAGAAAAATTTTCCTGATCCATTTTCCTGTTTGCTATAACTCGCCCCTAAATGGAATTGAAAATCTTACAAATCAATCTTCATCATAGTAAAGCCGCCAGCGCAAACCCGGTCTACCTCATGGAGAGTAGACAATACGACGTGGCCCTGGTTCAAGAACCCTGGACAGTAGGTGGCATGATCAAGGGCCTAAACTCCAAAGACCTCATACTGTACAAGTCAAATACTGACAGTCAAAATTGTAATCCAAGTAATTAAAGAACAAAATAAAAAGTATTTCTTATTGACCGCAAACAATCGATAAAATATAAAAAACACAAGATGTAATTTTAGTTTTAAATATTTATTATTATCGAATGCATTTCGAACTTAAAATTGAAAGTTCATCTTCAGCGCGAGTTTAATAAAACAGAATGAAACGAACAAAGTTTAAAATGACATTTGAACAAAAACAACTCGCTTACAAAATTAAATTTGCTTACAAAATATTTCGCTTACACAAGAAGAAAATAACAAATATATATCTATAAACAAACTCAAACAATTAAATACATTACAAAATTACACAGAGTTAAAAAGGGATGACTCTATTGCTCCAGCTTCTAAATTCATTAAATTTGTTGTTGTTTGTATAAAAAATGACTCGTAAGCATCCAACTTAGAGGGGTTATTCACTGTTTTTAAAATTTTAATATTGTCAATAATTGGTGTAACAGAGTGAGGCTCTGTGTTGTCAAAATTAAATATATGTGATGGTATAGCTTTTTGAGTTTCCTTGTTGTCTATTGTTCTTTCGTGTTCACTTGCTCTTATCTTCAACGCCCTTCTCGTTTGTCCTATGTAAGAAGCATTGCAGTCTTTGCAGGTGATTTTATAAACACCACTTCGCTCAAGCATCGGTATAGAGTCTTTGGTAGTTCCAAGAGATAAACGAAGTTTGTTATTGTTTGTATGTACGATTTTCATGTTTGATTTCTTATAATATTTATGTAATTTGTTTGTGACTTTTGGAACGAAAGCGATAGCCACTCGCCTCTGGTTAGAATTATTGTTGTAAGTGTTCTGCCCGAAAAGTGTTGAAAGATTTCTTTTTCTTATTTTGTTAGAGTGTTTTATTATTAACTTGTCGATTAAATTTTTGTTGTACCCATTAATTGTAGCCAAATTAAGTATATGATCATACTCAATTTTATAGTTGCGCAAGGAAAGTGGAAGGCGGCAAAGTCTATAAACCATCGAATGGAAAGCTGCAATTTTGTTTTGATGGCTGCAGTACGAATCAAATGTGATGAAGCGGTCAGTGGATGTTGACTTTCTATATACTGCAAATTGAACTTTACCATCAATGCGTGTGATTTTTAAATCCAAAAAAGGTAAAGAATGATCATTTTCTGACTCGAGTTCATATGTAAATTTAATGCTTTCATATCTGCTATTCAAGGTGTTCAAAACCGATTCAACGTTTTCCTTTTTAACAACCGCAAAAATGTCATCAACGTAACGCCACCATATGCGTGGTAAGAGACCTTCTTTTTCCAAATCGGTTTCAAAACTGGACATAAACGCTTCTGCGACCAAAGGTGATAAACTATTTCCCATACTACATCCAAAATTATTGCTGTAAAACTGATTTCTAAATTGAAATGAATTATATGTCATGCATTTTTCAATTGCATTAATAAATGCGTTTATGTGTTCATTAGAAATTGCTTTATGAACAAGATGTTTTTTGATGACTTTTATTGCAATATTTATAGGAACGCTTGGGAAGAGAGCCGTGACATCAAACGAAACAAGTGTCTCATCTTCTTCTATTTTAATGTCTTTGATTTTATCTGCGAACTCGAAACTATTTTTCACTGCGAAACCGTCAAATGGAAGATATTGTTTGAGTTCAGCTACTAACCATTTTGATATGTTGGCAAACGGTGAGCTCACGCACGACACGATCTTACGCATTTTATTTCCAGGTTTATGAACCTTTGGTAAACCGTACATGAGAGGAACTTTTGGGTTTGAAATACGTAGACGAAACTTATTTACATTGAAAACTTTATTTAAATTGTCAATCACAACCCGGGCATTGTTTATCATTTTATTCAGTGGTGATCTACTAGAAACTTTAAAGTTGTCTTCTTGGATAGATGTGAGCATCCTTACTTCGTACTCATTTCTGTTCATGACAATAACTTGGTTTCCTTTGTCGGCTTTGATGTAGAAAACATTTCGTTGTTTAAGTTTTGAAAGTGCATCATTCCACTTCAACGTATCTTTGTCATTGTTCCTTGAAATTTGTTTTTGTTTTTTAATCTCCGCAGAGGCACAATCTCTGATTTCTTTTTTGATATCAAAAGATTTAAACTGCAAAGATGATTCAATATCAGCGACAAGATCCATAAAAGGAGAAACAAGTGGTTTTACATTAAAATTCAAGCCCCTGTTTAAGAGTTCCAACTCGTTATCACTGAAAACTTCATCAGATAAATTCACAACTAAATTGTCAACTTGCTCAATATGGGGTTTCTGTAGAGGTGGAATCTCTGTTACTAAAACACATAACTTTTTATTTTGTTTTTCTCTTTTTGTTTTGAAAATGTTGTCACATCGAAAAAGAACAGCGGATTGCTTCTGTATGAAGATGTTAAACTATAGTCATTTAAGTTTTTTGTCATCTTTAAATGCAAATGATAAGTTTCCAGTTCCAATTTATCGAGGCGACTGTAATGATAGTTGATTTCAAACTTAAGCCAGGATCGTTTGGCTAAGTTAATCACTTTATCAGTACGATGATTTTTAATGGCGCAGCATACTTGAATGAATTTTGGGAAAACCTTTTTGGCTTTGCATTCTTCTAAGAAAAGAATATCAGCTTTAATTCGCTTCATTTTTGTTACTAAACGTGAATAAACGTTCAAGTCTTGATCGAAAATCATTATTGTATATATATAAATATTATATTCGATATTTAATCACCAATATTTAGTTCGGTGATTAAATATCGAATATAATATTTATATATTGTAATCCAAGATCTTGTATAGTAGCCAGAAAACAGTTTAACCTTTTTCTTCTAACTACTTATAGCAACATCGACCAGACCGCGGTAATATTAGAACGCAATGAGCTCCCAACGCTGATTATAACCTCCACATACATACATGCCTTATGATGGAGAGGAAGGACCACCAACGGATTTAACAAGTCAATTGGTATCATTTGCAAGTATGAAAAATTTTAATATTGTTCTAGGTTGCGACTCCAATGCACACCATGTGCAATGGGGCAGCACCGACACTAATACTAGGGGTGAATCCCTTTTTGAATTTATTATTAGTAGTAATCTTTGCGTGGCAAACCGAGGTAATACACCCACCTTTGTTACAAGGAACCGTAAAGAGGTGCTCGACATCACCCTCTCTAATAATTCAAACTCCTGTCAGATAAATAATCGGAAAGTTCTAGATGAACCTTCCTTCTCAGACCATCGTCTTATAGAATTTACGACTCCTAATGTTGAAGGTCAGCTCAATCCCTTTAGAAATAATAGGCGTACAGATTGGCTTATCTTCAATAGGGAAATTAGTAAAAACATAGAAAGCGTAAATACAACTGCAATCCAAGGGCCAAACAGCTTAGAAAAAGCAACAGTAGATCTCACAGGGGCTCTGCAAAAAGCTTTTGACTTAAGTTGTCCCATCGTAAAGTCGAAGAAGAAAAACAAGAAACCCCCATGGTGGACATTAGAACTAACAAATATTAGGAAAGAGACTAGGAAACTTTTCAATATCGCTAAACGCACAAGACTTGATAGCGACTGGGACTGCTACAAGTCCAGCCAGAGAAAATTTAAAACAGAAACACAACGTGCTAAACGCAGCTCGTGGAGAAATTTCTGTAGCAACATGGAGTGCACCAATAAATCAGCTAGGCTCAGAAAGATCCTAGCGAAAACAAACATCTGTGTGGGTTCTCTAAAGAAACCCGACAACAGCTGGACAGAGTCAGGTTATGATAGTTTAGAACTCCTGGTGGAAACACACTTTCCAGGAAGCAAATCTAATCCTGAATGCGAATCAGATAACTCTCTGCTCCACGCGCATGAAATCCCTACTGATATTGTAACGGAAGAAAGGGTTAATTGGGCAATAAACTCCTTCTCCCCGTACAAATCTCCAGGCATTGACGGCATCTTCCCTCTGATGCTGCAGAAAAGCAGTGAATTCGTCACTCCCCACCTGATAAACATTTTCCATAGCAGCCTAAAATGGAGCTATGTTCCAAGGACATGGCGTGAGATTAAAGTCGTCTTTATTCCTAAAGCCGGCAAGCCCAGTCACACGGAACCCAAAGACTTTAGACCTATTAGTCTCACCTCCTTTATGCTCAAAACACTTGAAAGGCTAATTGATATTCATATCCGAAGTAAATTAAAACCGGAGGTCATATCACCCTTTCAACATGCCTACACAAAAGGCAGAAGTGTAGAAACCGCACTGCACTGTGTTGTTAGTACGATAGAAAAATCGCTTGAGGTTAAAGAATACACTCTTGCGGCTTTCCTAGACATCGAAGGAGCCTTTAACAACGTTCACAATAGTGCAATTGAAAAAGCACTTTGTGATCTCAAGGTAGAAGCAACAGTTATCACATGGATCATGTGTATGTTGTTGAACAGACAGATACATAGTGAACTTGGTAACGCACAGATAAAGATGCACGCATCTAGAGGTACACCGCAAGGTGGAATTCTATCACCTCTTCTCTGGATCTTGGTGATGAACGAGATCCTTATAAAACTAAGACATAACGGCATAACAGTGGTAGCCTATGCCGATGACCTAGCACTTTTGGCAACAGGAAAATATCCTACCACTATCAGCGAGCAACTACATAATGCACTGTCCATTGTCAGTAACTGGGCCAAAAAATGTGGTCTTAAGGTAAATCCCCTTAAAACAGAGTTAGTACTTTTTACAAACAGAAGGAAAATACCTCCGTTCGATTTACCACAAATTGATGATACCCCACTTAAGATTTCCGACCGAGCGAGATACCTCGGTGTAATCTTAGACAAAAAACTCAACTGGGGCCTAAATATACAAGAAAGGCACAAAAAAGCCATGTTTGCACTCTACTCATGTAATAGGATTCTAGGCAGAAACTGGGGACCTAATCCTAAAATAATCATGTGGATGTACACCGCCATTGTCAGGCCTATTCTGACCTATGGCAGCCTGGTTTGGTGGAAAGCCCTGGAGAAATCCACGAATTTAAAAACCCTTACCAAGCTACAAAGAATGGCTTGCATCAGCACAACTGGTGCGATGAGGACCATCCCTACTGCGGGTTTGGAAGCAATCCTCAATCTCCCACCCCTAGATCTATTTGTACAAGAATCAGCAGCAAACAGCGCTATTCGGCTTAGTCAAACCAGCATCTGGAAAACTAATCCAAGTGGCCATGCTGCCATTCTAACGAAATACGTAGGTAACAATATTTTGACTGATTATATGACCCCTTACTTAGATTTTAACAAATCTTTTAGTACTAGATTCCCCAATAGAATAGATTGGGAAAACAATGTACCCTACACCTATGAGTCGACTTTCACCATCTTCACTGATGGCTCAAAAATGGACAGTAGAGTAGGAGCAGGATTCTACTCAGAAAACCTGAAACTTGCCAATTCATTCAGGCTCCCCGACCATAGCAGCGTCTTCCAAGCTGAGATCTTGGCAGTGAAAAACGCTGCGAGGCATATATCAATGATGGCGATATCACACGCGGCCATCACCTTTTTCATTGACAGCCAGGCAGCAATAAAAGCTCTGTCTGCCACTCAAATCAAGTCAAGGCTTGTTTCTTGCTGTCGCGAAGAGCTAAAGGTTCTTGGTATACAGCATAATGTAAGACTCTGCTGGGTTCCCGGCCATAGGTTAGGTTAGGTAGGTGGGCTGACGGACGGTCTTATCTCCGTCACACTTAGATCAATATAGATCCATTGTGATACCCCTAGTTGAATAACCTACGGCAAAGTAATATGAAAGAATACATTCATTGCTCGGAAGATCGAAAAGTCAGTTAAATTTAGGTTTCTGTCGTCGTAAGATCACCATGGTTAGGAGAGGTTTACACGTCAATGTTATACTTTGGCTTGTTCCTCTTCCTTACCCTTTCCAGGTTAGATCGTCCCTCCCCCAGGCCCGTAGAGGCAGTGGCCTCATTCATCGTCTGGTGGAGGGGTTGGATAAAACCGGTGGTTGGTGTATGGTTTGGTCAGAGACTTACAGGCTCACCTGGTTGAGGAGAGTCAGAAGCGTCAGGATGTTGATCGTGGGCTTCTTCTGTCCTTTCCCCACATGGTATATCACCACCTTCCCCAGGCCCGTAGAGGCAGTGGCCTCATGCAGCGTCTGGTGGACGGTAGAGGTAGACCAGTGGTATTGGTGTACTGTATTGTCTTGTCGATACCACAGTGTGTACCAAAATTCCCCCCCCCCAGACCCGTAGAGGCAGTGGCCTCATTCAACGTCTGGTGGATGGGCCTGATACACCGGTGGTTGGCGTGTCTGTATCGTTTTGTCTATCATTTTAACTATGTCACACCTAGATAAGGAGAGGTTAACATGCCAAGATTAGTTTCTTGGGCGTGTCTTCCTCGTTTATCCACACATCGGAGATCTATCCCCCTCCAGGCCCGTAGGGGCGATGGCCCCATGCAACGTCTGGTGGATGGATTAGATAGACCGATGGTTGGTGTATGTACATAGGATTGTAGTTGTTTAGTTTTCAAGCCATTTTGTGGCTTTAGTGAATTCTAGCAGGGTTTTACTTGGAAGAGCGGAGAGTTCTTCCAAGTCATCGAAGAAGTGTTTCCCGAGGAACCTGTTTCTCAGATGGCAAAGCGCAGGGCAGTGGCATAGGAAATGAGTAGTATCCTCATGTGTATCCTCATCACCGCATCCTCTGCATAAGTCATCCATATTAAGCTTCATCTTCTTCCTGTGGTAACCCAGTTGGTTATGCCCTGTGATAATGCTCACGAGAAGGGAGAGAGATTTTTTTCTAAGTCGGTTAATACTATCAGTCTTTTGTTTACTGAAGTTAGGCCAGAGTTTTCTTGTTGTGACACAGGTATCAAGTGAGTTCCATCTTTTGTTTGTCAAAAGTAGACTTTTACTCTCGATTGTCTGTATTAGGTTGCAGGGTGGGATCTGCACAGTTGGGTCCGCTTGACTAAGATCACGCGTTGATCCTATTCTTGCCAATTCATCAGCGCTTTCGTTTCCTGGGACACCTGTGTGACCAGGAACCCAACAGAGCCTTATGTTATGCTGCGTACTAAGAACCCTAAGTTCTTCGCGACAGCAAGCTAAAAGCTTCGATTTAACCATAGTGGCAGAAATTGCTTTTATGGCCGCTTGACTGTCAATGAAAAAGGTAATATCAGCTCGTGGTATTGCCATCATTGATATTTGATCAGCAGCTCTTGTCACTGCCAGGACCTCAGCTTGGAAGACACTGCTGTAATTTGGTAGTCTGAATGAGCTGGTTAGTCCAAGGGCTTCTGAAACGAAACCTGCACCAACACCAGTATCCATCTTGGAGCCGTCAGTATAAACTGCAACCGTCGGTTGGTGTGTTAGTGGTTCGTTGGTTAGCCATTCATCCCTACTAGGAAAGGAGGTTGTGAATGGTCTGTCAAAGTCTAGTCGGGGTATTATGTAGTCAGTGTCTACATTTTGGCCCGTGTATTTCTGTAGAATCTGTGCGTGGCCTATGGCACTTGATTTCCAACTCGAAGTTTGGCTTAGACGAAGTGCGCTTTTGGCCGCTGATTCTTGTACAAAGAGATCAAGGGGTTTTAGATTGAGAATAGCTTCCAGACCCGCTGTGGGTGTGGTCCTCATAGCCCCTGTGATTCCAGTACATGCCATTCTTTGTACCTTGGTCATCATTTTAAGGTTGGTAGTTTTGTCTAAGGCATTCCACCAAACTACGTTACCATATGTTAGTACAGGTCTGACTATGGATGTGTACATCCAATTTATAATTTTTGGGTTAAGGCCCCAGGTTTTACCAAAGATCCTGTTGCAGGAGTAGAATGCAAACATGGCCTTGTTAGTCCTTTCCTTTATATTAAGACCCCAGTTCAATTTCTTGTCCAAGATCACACCAAGATATTTCGCATGATCGGAGAGTTTGAGCTGGATCCCTTCAATACAGGGAATCTTGAAAGGTGGTAATTTTCTTTTGTTTGTAAAAAGGACCAATTCTGTCTTTTGCGGGTTTACTGCTAAACCGCATTTACTGGCCCAGTTTCTCACTACTGATAGGGCATTTTCAATCTGCTCGCTTATAGTAGAGGGGAATTTTCCTGTCGCTAGTAGTGCTAGGTCGTCTGCATAAGCAATAGCTTTAACACCGCTATTCTTTAGTCTCATTAGGACTGTATTCATGACAAGTATCCAGAGAAGCGGGGAAAGGACCCCCCTTGTGGGGTACCCCTTGAAGTAGATACTTTGATCTGAACTCCTTTTAACTCTGAATTGATATGTCTATTCTTTAACATGTGCATTATCCATCTGATAATGACGTTGTCCACATTAAGATTAATAAGAGCTTCTTCCACCGCTTCGTTTTAAACATTATTGAAGGCACCTTCAATGTCCAGAAAAGCGGCCAGGGTGTATTCTTTATCTTTGAGTGTTTTCTCAATAGTGCTGACCACACTGTGTAGTGCTGTCTCCACACTTTTTCCTTTTGTGTATGCATGCTGGGCTGGAGATAGAACTTCCGGGCTCAGTGTGTTGCGTATAAATATGTCTATTAGTCTTTCCAGAGTTTTCAGGAGAAAAGACGTGAGACTGATAGGTCGGAAGTCTTTAACACCTGTATGACTTGGCTTTCCAGCTTTTGGAATAAAGACTACTTTGACTTCCCTCCACGCCTTAGGAACATATCCCCATTTTAGGCTGCTGAGGAATATGTTAATTAGGTGTGGGATTATATGATCTGCACATTTTTGTAACATCAGAGGGAAAACACCGTCTACCCCTGGTGATTTGTACGGTGAAAATGAGTTTATAGCCCATTTGATTTTCTCTTCCGTAATCAGATCAGTAGGTATTGTGTTTTCTGTTGCAAGCGTTACTTGTGTGTTTTCGTAACCATTTGAGGTACAACCCGGAAAGTGAGCTTTTACTAGAAGTTCTAGTGTTTCACTGCACGATTCGGTCCAACGTCCATTCGGTTCCTTAAGGGTGCCTAGAACAGTTGGTGCCTTTGCAAGTATTTTTCTGAGTCTTGCTGATTCAGTTGTGCATTCAACTTGACTGCAGAAATTTCTCCAGGAGCTGCGTTTAGCTCTCTGTGTTTCATTTTTGAAGTTTCTTTGACTGGATTTATAAGTTTCCCAATCACTGTCTGTTCTAGTGCGCTTGGCAACATTGAAAAGTCTCCTAGTTTCCTTCCTAATATTGCTTAGTTCACTAGTCCACCAAGGTGGTTTCCTTTTGCTTTTCCCACAGGGTTTCAGTGGGCACCCTTTTTCTAATGCGCTGCCGAGAATTCCAGTGAGGCTATCATTAGCCTCGTCTATGAACTCAGGTTCTAACATCGCATTAGTGTTCAACTTTGCTATTTCGGTCTCTAATATCCTATTAAAAATATCCCAGTTGGCTTAATAAACCTTCCTTAAGATCCCTTATAGGCATATTAACGGGACACAACCTACTTGGCTACCATAAAAAGAAAATGGGGCTTAATACCGACGATTATCACTCTGCCAAACTAGGAAAAAAACCCTAGGCAATTACTTCTTCAACGAATTAGAAGAACTATCAGAACTCTCTAGCAAGAGCTTACTGAACTTCGTCAAGACCTCCAAATGGCTAGACGAACCATCGGATTCATAGGTTAACACTTCAAGAAGTTATAACACTTCAGGGTATCACAATGGATCTACATTGATCTAAGTGTGACGGTAACAAGATCAACTGTCAGCCCAATCAACCTAACCTAACCTAAGGATCGGCCTTATAACCGAGATGTATAGCCAGTATGTAATGCGGGGCTGAAAACTCCATTTATTTCCAATGGCTTTTTTACAAGAGAACAAGGCTACTGTGGCCTTGTTTATTCTTTCTTGAATGTTAGGTTTCCAACTTAATTTCTTATCCAAAATAAGACCCAAGTATTTTGCCTGTTCCGAAAATTTAAGTGGAACACCGTTTATGTGGGGAGGGTCGATGGGTGGGATTTTGTATTTCCTGGTGAAGAGGACAAGATCGGTTTTATGTGGGTTAACACCTAGTCCACACTGATTTGCCCAATTGGTGAGCTTATTTAAAGCGTTCTGCAAGAGTTCTTTAAGTGAATTGAGATGTTTTCCCGTCACTGCGATAGCAACATCGTCCGCATAGCCAAACACTTTGTATCCCTCTCCTTCTAGAGTGATTAGTAATTCATTTATTACTAAGTTTCAGAGGAGAGGGGATAGGACACCGCCTTGCGGCGTACCTCTGCTGACACTCCTTTGTGTAGTAAAATCGCCCAGTTTTGAGTTAATAATCCTGCTTATCAGCATCTGATTTATCAAAATGCTGATCGATTTATCTACCTTGAGAGATGTCAATACACGTGTAATTGCCGATGTGTCGACATTGTTAAATGCTCCTTCTATATCTAAGAAGGCAACTAGGGTGTACTCTTTTTGGTGGAGGGAACGTTCGATTGTACGTACTATACAGTGTAAAGCCGTTTCAACCGATTTCCCTTTATTGTAGGCATGTTGGGCCTTTGAGAGGAGGGACTTATCAATATTTGCCCTTATGTGGATATCAATCAAACGTTCAAATGTCTTAAGAAGGAATGATGATAAGCTGATTGGTCTCAGATCTTTAGGGTTCACATGACTGGATTTTCCAGCTTTTGGGATAAAAACAACTTTAACTTGTCTCCATGACAGTGGTATATATGCCAGTTTTAGACACCCTTTAAAGATATTTTCTAGGATGGGCATTAGAAAATTTGCATTTTGTTGCAGTTCAGCCGGAATTATACCATCCGGACCTGCAGATTTGTAGGGTTTAAATCTGTTAATAGCCCATTTGAGTTTTTCCCTGGTGACTAGATCTTGAGGAGGAGTTATTACATTGTCGCACAGACTTGGAGTAATATTTCTGATATTATTGGAGCTACCAGGGAAGTGAACATCTAGTAGCAGGTTGAGCGATTCTTTGCATGAGTTGGTCCAGAGGCCAGAGGCATTCTTCAGGCAGCTTGGCATGACTGGGTTTTCGGAGAGGATTTTACGCAGTCTGGATGCTTCAGAACAGTCTTCCACTGTGCTGCAGAAGTTTCTCCAGGACGACCGTTTGCTTTTCCTCAATTCTTTTTTGTATGTCTTCAGTGATTCTTTGTAAGAATCCCAGTCAGACGTATCTCTAGAAGCTTTTGCTTTATTAAAGAGTTTTCTGCATTCTTTTCGAAGTGGATCTAACCCAGAGTTCCACCAGTGAGGTTTATTTTTACCCCTTATTTGTACAAGGGGACATGCAGTGTCTAGAGATTTGTTTAGGGCTAGTGTTAGATTATTGACTTTGTCGTCAAGATCTTTGATATTAGTAGGAATATTAAAGAGTTCAGGTCTGACTAAGCTGTTCAATATTCTCTCATATTTTGGCCAATCTGTTCTTTTTAAATTACGAAAGGAGGGTTGGCTAGAAGGATCATTTGTAAGACTGAATTGGATGTATCTGTGATCGGAAAAGGAGTGATCTTTGGATACTCTCCAGTTCAGGAAGGGAAGGGGGCGGGGGAGGGAGAAGGGATTGAGCATCGGCCCCATCTTTCTTGTAGACCCTCAAGGTTATGGCTTCAAACCCACACCTAATCACGCCTTTCAGCTGCGCCAGAGGGGCAAGGGACTCTGTATTGATGACTATAATAGCACCTCTATAGGGTCCCTTAGCCTCTTCCAGTTTCGCAACTTTCCAGTTGTGAGTAGGGTGGGATGGATTTGATAGCCGGGTCACCTCCAGGACTTGATCCAGGCCTTCGAAAACGGCCGGAACCATGGTGCGAGCTCTTGGCCGGCAAGGAATGTCTTCCTTGGCGACGACCTCCAGCTTTGCACCAGGCCAGACCTCCCCGAGTCAGCTGACAGCCAGCGTCAGTAGATCACACGACCTCTGATCATCACAGACCATCAACTTGATATGGCCTTGATGCCAACCGCCATCGTTAGTGATGGGTGGTGGTCCCGGATTGTCGGACATAATTCCCAGAAATCTGAGGGCCAGCTGACCTTTGACCTTTGTCCATTTCTCGGCAGAGATCGTGCCATCCACGTCGCTTCTATCGATGATCGCGACTACCAATTTGTCTTTTACCACGTCACTAAAAGACATTTTAACCTGAGGGTTAGGAGGAGTGCGGATGTTATGCACTTTGGGGCGTTTGGGTATTGGGACAATAGGTAGGTAGGTAGAGATAGCAGCCGCTAGCCCTGGCCTTGCGACTCAATTAGCGCTGGGAAGCGCCGTTTTGATACCATTTACTCGTGTCAACCTGAGGATTTATAATGGAATTATATGGTTTTTTTTTTACTTTAACGAACTTTTATTAAAGCCATTTCGTCGCATTCAGAAAGATAATCAGATCTTTGATTTTCTTCCCAGAAAGCTCACTTGGGTCGTCGAGGAATGCCTTCCCAAAGGAAGTCAATCTAGAATGGGCTAGAGCGGGGCAGTTGCAGAGAAAATGAGTGACAGTTTCTTTTTCTTGTGGGTCTCCACAGCTCCTACAGTGGGAGTTATAGGGGATTCCCAGCTTTCTTGCATGCTCCCCTATGGGCCAGTGCCCAGTACAAATTGCTGTTACCCTGGCTATGTCGAGCCTGGGTCTACATAACAGATCTTTAGAACGAGATTGGTTATAGGTAGGCCAAATCTTTCTTGATATGACACAGTTTGTAAGACTGCTCCACCTAAGTTTGGATTGATTGAGAAAAATCGAGAAAATCCTTCCCTTCACAGCACCAAGAGGGATATTAACATTAACCGCTAGTGAGCTGTGAAGGGCTGAGCCTTGTCGAGCCAACTCATCAGCCCGTTCGTTACCCTCTATGTCACTATGACCTGGAACCCAGATAAGAGTGACCCGGCGTTCAATGCCTAGACTCGACAGTTCGTCTCGACATTGCTGGGCAAGTAATGAGGTTGATGTAGTTGATTTGATGGCCTTAATGGCCGCCTGGCTGTCGGAGCAGATTGCTATGTTTCCAGGTTGATTTTGATTTAATTTGAGCAATTTGCATGCTTCTCTAATTGCTAGTAGTTCAGCTTGAAATACACTTGCAAAGTCTGGTAGTCTGAAAGACTTGGAGATGTTCAGTGCCTCGGAAAAGATTCCTGAACCAACCCCGCACTGCATCTTAGACCCATCAGTAAAGATTGTGGTGTCAAAGTCTTTCGTCACACTATCGTTTTCCCAATCAACTCTTGTAGGACAAACAATTTTCAAATCTTCGATGAGTCTGAGAGGAGGTATACGGTAGTCGGTGCTAGCCAGGAAAATATCCGAAGGAATCAATTTTGTGATATTTCCATGGCCATAGGGCTTGGAAGACCAGCAGTTAGATTCTTTTAATCTTAAGGCACTGCATGCCGATAGATATTTAATGTGAAGATCAAGTGGTAGAAGGTGCAGGATAACGTTAAGGGCATCTGTGGGGCAGGATCGAATAGCTCCCGTAGTGCCAACGCTAGCCGTTCTTTGAACCTTCTTAAGTTTATTGATGTTATATTGTTTGCTAAGTGCAGGCCACCACACAATAGATCCGTATGACAAAATTGGTCGAACCACAGCAGTGTACGTCCATAGAATCATCTTAGATTGGAGGCCCCACTTCTTACCAAATGTTTTTCTGCAGGCATAGAAAGCTATGCTGGCTTTCTTGACCCGTTCTTCTATATTTACCTTCCAATTCAATTTGGGGTCAAGAATGACTCCTAGGTATTTAGCTTTGGAAGATAGAGATAGAGCTTGGCCGTTAAGCCGAAGTGGGTTGAAGGTAGGTATTTTAGTTTTGGTAGTAAAGAGCATCAGTTCCGTTTTACTCTGATTAACACCAAGTCCACTACTTGCGGCCCAGTTGCTAACTTTTTTCAGAGCTGACTCAGTGATTTCACTAATCACTGTGGTAAACTTTCCTGAGACCAATAGAACCAAATCGTCAGCATACGCTACTGCTTTAACACCGCTACCTCTTAACTTGACGAGTATTTTGTCCATGACTAGAAGCCATAGAAGAGGGGAGAGAACACCACCTTGAGGTGTTCCTCTACTAACATATTTAGTAGCAGTAGTGTTTCCTAATGAAGCCTGAATCTTTCTGTCACTTAGCATAGAAATGATCCATTTTGATATGAAGTCATCTACGCCGAAGTGAGTAAGTGATTCCCGAATGGGTTCAGTTAGGACGTTATTGAACGCACCTTCCACGTCTAGGAAGGTTGCGAGAGTATATTCATTGTAGTGAATTGTTCTCTCGACTGTACTCACAACTTCATGCAGGGCAGTCTCAGTAGACTTGCCTTTGAGGTATGCATGCTGCGATACATCAAGAGGATGACCCTCCAATAAAACTCTTATATGAGTATCCAGGATGCGCTCTAGTGTCTTTAAAACGAAGGATGTCAAGCTAATAGGTCTGAAATCCTTCGCGGTTTCATGACCTCGCCTACCAACCTTCGGAATAAAGACCACTCGAACATGTCTCCATGACTCGGGTACGTGATTGAGATAGAGGCAACCTTTGAAGATCTTTTCAAGCCAGGGCACTGCTGTGTCTTGGAGTTTCTGCAGCATAATTGGTATTATGCCATCAAGGCCTGGTGATTTATAAGGGGAGAAAGTATTGATGGCCCGTGAAATACTATCTCCTGTAATAACTGAATTGATTAGCTCCTTCTGAGCTGGATCGGTGCTTATGGTACTCCGCATTTCGGGGTTGCTGTTCTCGCAACCCGGAAAGTGTGCTGTCATTAACACTTCCAAGGACTCAGCAGGAGAGGCTGTCCAGAGACCGTCAGATTTTTTTAGGAACGAGGGATTGCAATGTTCCCTCGATAACACTTTACTTAGTCTGGCAGAATCCTTAATGTCTTCTATGGAGTGACAGTATTCTCTCCAGCCAAGCTTCTTGGACAATGCTATGGCTTTCTTGTACTCTTTAAGACAATCTTTATAAGGTTGATAGAATTTCTCCTTCTGACAGATATTGAAGATCTTTCTGGTCATTTTTCTTAATGCCGAGAGATCTTCGTTCCACCAAGGAGGAAAATTTTTACGGCTATATTTAACTGGACAAGAGACCCTGAAGGCAGTTTTAATGGCTGCCTCGAAGGTCTTTACCTTAGATTCAAGAACTTCCACAGTTTCTACTCTAGTAATTGGTACTTTGCCTAGTTTGGATTTAGTGATCTGACTGAATTTCTTCCAGTCAGTTCTTTTAGGGTTTCTATAAGGGGGAGGAGTTTCTAACTTGAAACCTATGTCAAAAAGGATCCATCTGTGATCCGAGAAGGAGTTTAAAGAGGATACTCTCCAGTTTTCTACCATCAATTCACAGTTGTTTGTAACAGTGATGTCAAGTACATCTTCCCAACCGTCGTAATTTTCCGAACTTGGAAAAACGAAGGTGGGTGTATCACCTCTGTTACAGACAATTAAGTTGTTATTAATAATAAAATCAAAAAGAGACTCACCTCGTTCGTTGATTTCAGAGCTACCCCAGAGAAAATGCCGTGCGTTCGCATCACATCCAATCAGGAGATTCGTTTTCTGCAGTTTTGCTGCATCTACCAGGGTCTTCACCTCCTCAGGCGGTGATTGTTGGTTGTGGTCACAGTAGCCAGATGCCACCAGTAGTCCAATTGTTTCTTTGCCTTCCAGCCTGACAACTGTCAAATCGGGAGTACTAAAATTGGGACACAAAAAAGCTTTTAAGTGTTTTTTAGCTAAGATACAAGTTCTAGGATTACCTTGTTCAGGGGCTACTGGTTTATAAAACAGGTCGTATTGGTTATCTTGGAGGCCCCTCACTTTGAGGCCATTAACCCACTGTTCTTGGATGACGCCAATGTCGATATTTTCCTCGCTTAGGAAAATTCTTAGATTATCTGAAGCACATTTAGAGTGCTTCAGATTAATCTGGACGACCTTCAGCGCGTTTTTAATTCGGATGGTTTCCCGAATCAGGAACCCCCGATTCGTCGACAGCGGCGCTGACCTCAGCGCCATCGTCCACTTTATCGGCCTCTGGTCCCTGATTCTCCAGGATTTTGATTTTGGCATGTCTGATGCCGAATCGCAATTTAAAATTGGCCTTCTCAAGAGCCCCTCTGCTATCCTCGCTGATCCTCAGAAGGTATGAAACACTGGTCTTTTGCGGCTCTTCCGCTTTGATCAAAACCCAGTCCTGCATGGGGATCAGTGGATTCAACCTCTGAAGGCCGCGGATCAGCTCCTGCCCGCTCGGTTTGATACTCATGAGAGGCAACCAAATGCGAGCCTTGGGTTGTCTTGGGATCTCCTTAGCTGGGATGAGCTTGAGCTTCAAGCCCTCCCAGTCATTGCTGACCTCAGCGATGCTTTTCCTAAGGAAATCCTTCGAAAACGCATTCTCGCACTTGATCACCCTGTATCCCCTGAGCACCTCACCCGAGTCGAAACTAGGATAGGGTCCTTCACTATTGGTCATAGTGTAAGAGAAAACCATCTCAGAGAGCTTAGCCTCGATGGAACTCCACACCGACAACAAACCTTTGTTATTGGTGGAGAGCTCATCTACAACCGCTACCAGGAGGTCGTCTCTGACAACCTCGCTTGAAGTAGGCGGTTGCGCCGCTCTGGATGATTTGGCTCCCCCCTTCACTGTTTTGCCGTCAAATTTACCCTTCTTTTTAGAAGGTAAGGTCTCTTCTTGAGACCTATTTCGTTTGACGGCTTTATCTTTGTGTGCCAGAAGACTGTTGTATTCTTCAACGATCTTCTGGTACTTGATCTTATCCACGGCGTCCCTCTCTTGACTGGTTCCCTCAGCCTCATTCTTAGCAATCTTGCCAAGAATAAACGAGGCTTTTTGGAACTGGTTCTTTAGAAGAACGCCCGAAGATTTCTTCTTGCCACCTTTCGCAATGCTATGGCTGGCATTGCTACACGATGGCTTGGCAGTATCGGTCGGTTTAGGAAGCACAGGAGTACTATGGCTGGTACTGGCTATGCTCCCTGAGGGTTTGGAAGACATTTCGTCAGCACAGGCATCTGTGCTTAGAAAGCTCCCCGTCATTGTCTCCTGGCTAGAAGCCAGCAGTTCATCTTCATTGTCCGTTGTATTGCATAAGTTTGTCGTCATTTTGTCCATTTTGTTTTTAAATTTAAATTTGATTCCTACGAGTAGGTCGGAAAGAAAAGGTCAGCCCCGGTAGAGCCGATATACCGGGGTAAGGCAGAAAATAAGACGGACCCTGCCAAGGCATCCGAATGAGCTCGTTCGCGACTGGTTTACCCCCCAGCCTTTCATTCTTCGGCACGGATTATGTATAAAACGCTCACACCACCACTGAAATTAGGGACCCCGTATCTATGGTCAAATTGCATTGCTAAAGGTTGCTACTATTAAGGAGTAGGAAACTTCAGCAATTCAACCTGACCTTAGCTGATCCCCATCTTGACAACGTACAAGATAACTGTGGTGATCATTACCGCCCGGCACCCACTAGGAGGGTTTGAAACGAGGATTTTTGCCGGGCTAACCACTCAGAAGTCGTTTTATTCATTATCGACGCGATCATCGACGACATGTTATTCAATGCAAACAACTTGCCGAACAACAGTCTAACTTCACGCTGTGAATAAAACGATATACCTCTTCATCGCAGGTTAATTCGTTTCAAACTTTCTTCAAAAGTAAGAGAAGACTGACTACAGAAATGATCCCGTGAAGTATAGTCTTTGGGACAATACCCTCTGTAGACCTATCACGCTTGGACGTGGAGTCCTCGCAGGTCGTTTTGTTGGCTTTTGCTAGGAAGCCTTTAGCCCATTTGATTTTAGCGCTATGCTGAGAGTCTTCTCCAGCGCCTGGTTTTTCACCAAACGTCTGGAGAATCCTCTTAGCATTTCGCATGTCCCTGTAGAAAGTCTTGGAGGGTTTGAGCTTCCGTTCCCCCCCCCCACGGCCTTCCACAGGGATTGTATTTCCCCTGATGGTAGAAGGGCCATGTTTCACAACCCCGCTACCACCAGGACGAGGACTTGTGGTGGTAGGGCCAGGCTTCACAACCCTACCCCCACTAGGCCGCGGAGTTGAAGTTTTGAGAGGTTTTCTCTCAGTAGTAGTGGAGGGGCCATACTTCACAACCTCTCCACTACAAGAAGGAGGTAGTAAAACTACCTGATCATCCTTACTACAGCTGGCGGCAACAGGGTCCTGGGTGTCCATTGCCGTGTTGTCGACAGTGGAGGGAGGATGAGCAGCAGACAGCTTTACAGCCGTACTGCTGGCCGATTCGGACTTTGGTTTGGTTTTTGTTTGTTTTTGTTTTTTTGAATTCATTTTTTGATCCCACGAGTATCGGAGAAGGGGTGGTCCATCTGTACAGAGATCCGTATATACAGATAAGGCTAGTTAATTCGGAGGTCGCCAGGTATCCGAATACTCCGTTAACGAATGAGCTAGTTTTTTAATTGGGCCCTCAGCCAGGCTGATCATCGGCACGGGTCGTGTAACACCTTAGATCCAGCCCAATTGGGAAATAGACATTGGAATAGGCGAGAGAGGGTCAGGAATCAGACAGTGCTTGCACCGTACTGATGGGGAGGATTTATTACATGGATTGTGAGCTGTACTAGCCCTGGAGGATGAGAAAGGAATCAGTGGAGGGTAACGTTGTATGGTTTTTTCACCATCAACGTGGGATAGGTGGGAGAGGAGTTGGTAACAATAGTCGGCTATTCGCTTCCTATATGGAATGGGATAGGATTGAGGGACGGGTAAAGGGAAAACGTGAGCGACCTTTGGTTTCAGGACTCATCTGGAGATGATCTCGAGAATCATTGACCCTACTCAGCCCCTACAACTCGACAAGTTCGACGCTCAGGTAGGAGAAATTTCCTCTAAGTAATCATCAAGCATTTCCATCTTTTAACAAAGTCACTTTAAAAAAAAAAACAATCTTGTTTTTGTGGAAGCTGTCAAAATTTTTCCCGCGAAATAATGCTTAGGACATTTTTTTTTTTCCGAAAAATTTCGTGGAGACTTTCTTAGGCGTGTTTGGTAACTAGAAATCTGCACCAAGTTTCGTTAAACTTGGATTTTTTTCTTATTGGCTTTGACAGCAAATTGAAAAAATTTTACTTTCCCAAACATACCTTTCAAGCCAAACGTCACAATTTGCGTGTGAACTGCTTACGGACTAGAAAAAATTTGTCCTGGGAAAAATTTTGTATGAGAAGAAAAATTTTTCCCTATCTGCGTACTAGGCTGATACCTTCAAACATTGGCCACGTTCACAAAGTTATCTAAAGCAATCCAGATTGGTTTGTGTTCTCGTATATTCAGCTATCTGAAGAGAAATGTCAAAAACAGCTGACTTGAATTCAAATCAAACAGCTAAATTAACCTATCCGGTTTTAGTCGTTCACAAACATATACGGATACTCGAGTATCTGAGATAGCATATCCCAGCGCAATGTGAACGCGGCCATTCATCATACCGTTTGTAAAATATATTATTTGATAACGTGAACACCTTTATCCAAATTTCGACCGAGATGATAGAGATGAGCGTTCAGCGATACAGTCAACTGTCAAAGTCAGATAAACATTCCTTGTTTTCTGATAACCAAAAGTGTATATATATGGATATGTACATATTCCTAGAACTTAAGAACATTAATTGTGTCGAAAAAAAAAAATCTCAATAAAGACTACTACTACTACTACTACTACCTTGTTTTCTGTTTATTATGTTGAAATACTCTTCTTTCTCTTGGTGCATTTCGCAATTTTGTGTTCACCTAACAGATTAACAAAATAATAAGGTCATCTAATAAATTGCTTTTAGTTCAATAAAACATAATTCTCATCGACAATGACCGACTTTCCACAGCTAAAACGTTTAGCAGTATTTGATTTTGATAACACAGTAGTTTTTGGCAACACAGACACACTGGTTCGAGACCTGATAAAGTCCGAAATCCCACCTGAAGTTCAGGGGCTAGTCAAAACAGAAGGCTGGACTCGTTACATGGAGAAGATTTTTGGCATTTTGCATGCAAGCAAGATAACACAGGAAAAAATACTGCAAACAATTCGAGAGATTCCTGAGGTTCCAGGTTTTGTTAAGCTTCTGAAAAGCCTTCACAAAGCTAATTTTGATTTAATTATAATTAGTGACTCAAATAGTGAGTTTATAAGAGAATGGACACAGGCGCATGGAATCGGTGAGATATTTACACAAATTTTTACAAACCCAGCTCATTTCATAGACAGTGGTCTTTTGACCATTAAACCATATCACCACCAAACTGAATGCGATCTCAGTGCAGAAAACCTATGCAAGGGTAAAATTCTTGACAACTTTATTGCAAAAAAAAAAGTTACTGATTTGATAAAGTACGAAAATGTTATATATGTGGGCGATGGTACGAATGATATATGTCCCGTAATGAGATTATGCCAAAAAGATGTTGGGTGTGCCAGAAAAGGCTACGGAATGAAACGTATTCTAGAAAAAAATAAAAATTCCAAATTAACTCCAAAATCCCACATCATATATTGGGAAAATGGATTTGACTTGATGGAACAATTACAGAAATACTTAACACAATAAAAAGTATATATCAAAGGGACAAGTACTGTAATTCTTTCAAATTATTTATTGATGTTAACAAATATATATATTGTATGTGTAAAGGTTAGTTGTTTGATTATCTAAGGACATTGTGAAGCGCTATTCTGCCACTACAATGTATCATCAAATTACGAATTTCTGAAAAAAAGGGTCAGTTTTCAAAAAAAATTATTTTTATCCATATCTTGCCCTATTATATTTTCGAGAGAAAAAATATTAGGGAAAAACAAAACAAATTTTTTAAGGTATTTGCTACGGTGTATATTTTCTTTTTAGTTATGATGTATATACATACATATACAGGATATTTAAAAAAAAATCATCACAACAAAAGAGGGGGTCTACATTATGTCATGGTCTTTATATTTAAACTCAATTCATATTGAACTAAAAAAGTAAGTAAAATTTCAAGTTCATGGTTTTAATGAAGCTATAAAAGCTCGTTGAAAAAAATATGGCAGAGGAAACTGGTAATTTTTGCGTTTGATTACAATTATTATTTCTTAAAAAAAGTAGTTTTCCGATTAATTTTCAGCTTAATATGAGCAGTAAATATATAAATATAATTACGTCTCATAAAGATACATTTTAGTTGCTCTAGAAAGGATTTTGCTATTCAATTGCCTTCTTAGTCCAAAGAAACTACGATAAGCAAGAGTCATTTTTCTTTTTATTTCAGCGCTGGTGTCATTGTCTGAATTAATAGCGGCGCCTATTTAGATAAACTCCTCAACTACTTCAAAGTTATACCTGTATATGGTGACGTCTATGGTGACTTGTCTGTCCAAGACGTTGGTGTAAGTGTCCTTTTTGAGAACTTTTCCGACCCTAGAGAAGCAGTGTTCTACAATATACATGACACTATGTAACTCATCTTTATAGATGCTGTCAAGCGCGGCCTTAAAATAGATAAAAAAAAGGAAGATGTCGATCTGAAGTTCCTGTTTTTATTTCCAAGAACTGCCGCTGTGTAA
The DNA here is from genome assembly GCA_958431115.1 of Syrphus vitripennis. Lineage (NCBI taxonomy): Eukaryota > Metazoa > Arthropoda > Insecta > Diptera > Syrphidae > Syrphus > Syrphus vitripennis. The sequence continues at coordinate 57,967,505 of OY288110.1, read as the reverse complement.
AAATTTGTTCTGTATGGCTTATCTGTTTTGAGGAATGGCTTAGGAGGACTGGGGTTTAAAACCCGGAGACATCATTTTTACCTTCGGTTAAATTTCCAAATCTAATTTTTGCCAAGGCTATCTTCTCGATCGCGCTTTCTAGTTTTTCGTCTTACAAACCGGTATTAGTCTCTCCTCTTCTGTAGGAGTATCGATCGAAAAAAGACGGCTACAACGTCCAATGTCGAATTTTATTGAATTGCTTTATCATCATGTTTTAGCTTAGTTCGGGCGATCGGCAGTCGGACCTTTGCTTTACCAAGATCCGAATCAATATTGGCCCCTTTCATCTTTGCCGCCTAGATAAAAGGAAAGGTGCCTTAGTGCGAACACATTCAGTAATACACGTGTAAGGATTGAATTTTGTAGAGCTGATGTGAACAAAAAAATATTTTCATTTGTTCGTGTTAAAATTGCGATTTTCTCAAACTTGGTTTTGAATAACACAGACCAACAATAAAATATTTCTTTTTTGGTTTCGATTTTTTCAATTTTCGTATTGAATAATTTGAACAGCATCTTTTTATGTTTCAAAGTTTGTTTCTGAATCTTTTACATAACAAAATAAATATTATGTTCTGTCAGTCAACATTATATGATTTAAGTGTTCTTTTTAGTATGAGCGCAACGAGCGGTGAGCGAATAATAAGTTTCACGAACGTGGTTCCAAATCAAAGCTGAAAATCACATTAAATGTGTTCTTTTTAGTATGAGCGCAACGAGCGGTGAGCGAATAATAAGTTTCACGAACGTGGTTCCAAATCAAAGCTGAAAATCACATTAAATTTCAGCGCTTCATCATAACGGTTGGTGGTACAATTAAGATATATATGTAGAATATGTATATGTATGCAGACTCGTTTTGTTACACATGGGTGAATTTATTAAATCAAGATATACAAAAATTGCTTTGAGTACTAATTTAAAGCTTTGTGAAGCCTTTGAAGCATTGAATAAATATAAATAGAAGGTCTCACTCAGAAAATCGCCACTATGGTTGAGCGGTGCCGCCACCATCGCTTGAAAAAATATAATAGGTCTGGATATTCAATAAGAAATTCCTTAATTATAAATGACTTGTGCATTCGAAAGGGATTTTTTCTCAATTTGAAATTTTTTTGTTTATCTACGTTTCTACGGCAACGATTGTTCTATTTGTTTTCTATTATTCAAATTATTTGTTTGTTTCAAAATAATTTGTTTTGAAATATGTATGAACGTAGGTATGTACATATGTATGCATGTATTTGAATATGTGTATATGAAACATAACACTGCATGTTATTTCTTTGAAAGCCATTCCATATATGGTTCATTATTTATTGTCCACTTAAATATTAAGGTCATATAATGTACGGTTTACTATTTAGAGCTCTGGTCCATTTCACAGAAATATTAAAGTCGTCACTAAATTTGATTATTGGTAGGGCCCAATGTGTCTATACCTATTACTTGATCTGAGTGAGGGTCTTTAAATACAAGAGAGATTATAGTAGTACATTATATAGTAGACGGAGGGAAGTCAGAGATGGTTTTTCCATGGAAGTGGGTTCCGTGCTCCTGATTGTTCTCAGTCCTTGTGAAAGTTGGCGTACAACGGGATTGTCTATCGGTATCAAACTTATAGGGATTCTGGTGTTTGTATTGCAGAGGTCAACAAAGCAATTGCTGCTTCATTTATATTTAAAACAACCACGAACCAATGAAAGTTCATACGATAAATTTATTTGGATTCGATCCCAAATAATACATACTTACATATATGTAAGTAATAAAGATTGATTAAAAATAGCTTTTATTGTACCTAAGTATATGCTTGCTTCATCTCAGAAGGGCTGCAGAAATAATAGGAAAGTATAAGAAAACGCTATGCTTGAAAACTAGGTATATATTTTCAACAACGATATTAGCGAAAGTTAAATTGTCGGTGCTTGAAGCAACGAAACTGTTAAATAATTGTTAAAAAATGCTTTAGCCCAGAGCACCGAACTGGTTATCGTATATACGATTGACCAACAAAAAAATGTCGACTGTTCAAAATTTCGACTTTTTGGAATGTTAAAATAACGATTTTTTTATTGACTTCTAAAAAACCTCGATAGTTGTAAATCTCGACTCAACAAAATATCGACAGGTATTAAAAAAAAAAGTCGAGAAAAATGTCGACTGCTTGTTTTGCCTTATCTTAAGAAAATCTTATCAACCACGCCAACACCGCGCCGCTTGCTGTTATCCTTTAAGCTTCTATAGAAGCTATCTGGATTTATAGATCCAGACTCTATTTCATTCAAGCAAGTATTAGAGCTTATTTATTACATAGCATTTGGGGAAAAAAATTACTCGCTGTTAAGTGTTATTCTTTACTTAAATAAGTTTAATTCCACACTAATGACTTAAGGGAAAAAAAGTTTAAAAACAGGCCAACGGCTGCTTAATATATGATTAATTATAATGCCAAACCAGTCCAAAAAATCAACTCAAAGCTTAGGGACTGATATTTACTAGCACGTGCTTGTAAACATCATTCCTTAAATATTGATTTTATCGAAATGTCGACTATTAAAATTTATACATTTTGAAAAGTCGATTAAATTTTTGTCGATGTTTTGATCCATCGGTATTTTAACCAATCAACATTTTTTTGGTTGAGATTTTAAAAATCGGCCTTATGATAATTATCATGTCGAGATATCGCACCCACTCAACTAAATGGTTAGAGATTACCTATCTAATTGCGCTATGAGTATGGATTTTAGGTTCTTTAGGGTATTACAAAACGTTATTCGAAAACCTGTCAAAATTGGTCCTATAGATTTGGTTTGAGACATTATGTTTTCAACTTAAGACTCGAAATTTCAAAAAAAAAACACTTTGTAAAACTTGTTAATGAAATACTGATTTAATCCATCCATCTATTTATTTTTTGTTTTTTTTTTTTAAATAAAATAAGTCATTTTAAAGAGTAAATGTGATTTTGTGTATTGGCTTGATGTCAAGCAATAAGATTTAGTTTGAACACCTAAAATAAAAAATAAATCAATGTCCAAGGAATGATGTTTACAAGCACGTGCTAGTAAAACATCAGTCCCTAAGCTTTGAGTTGATTTTTTGGACTGTTTTTTTTTTTTAATAAGTCATCTGATAAATTTATTTCATTAGTTAAAAAAAATTAAAAAAATGCATCTCTTCAATTTTTTAAGTTTTTAGAAAATTTTTGCCTCGTTCTGTTTTATATGTGCACCTATGTAATTGAGCAGTTATATAATAATTCAAGTTCAAAATTGAGAAATATGAATCTTAAGAATGCATTTTGCTTCATTGCAATATTTACGACTTAAAAAATTGAAAATTTTTATTTTACCTGTGCCCAAAGAGTAAATGAATATATATCCATAAATAGGTCTCGAAAATAAAGATCGATGTGAACAAGTTTTGTAGTGTAAAAGATATGAATTATTAAAGGAATTCCATACAAAATGCTCATTATGCAAATTATTACTTAAAATACAAATAATTGAATATACTTTCTTCTGATACCTAATAAAAGTTAACTTATCAAAAGTCAAATGAAGAACTTATTTTTAACTATGTACCTACGTATGTAGTTACATTTACAACGTTTAAGCCTTGCACCCTGCACAGTCAAGTGTCTTCCATCTAAGGCATCTTTCTTAAAGTATATTTACATTATTTTTTTGTTCATATCTTTGTATCTACCAAATATTTTTACATGTTACATCACTTTAAACATCATCTTTCTCTTTTCATTCACATTTAACATTACCTAAATCAAATTATTTTAGCAAATACATAAATTGCGGGAAAACAGTTATCCACACAGAAAAAAGGTGTATGGTACATACAAATTTCTGACCTATATTGTTTAAATAAAAAATAATAAAAAATCGGTTGTGCTTTTGCAATGTTAAAACCAGCTAAAGAAAAAAGAATAAAAATAAAAATGAAACCTTTATATGTAAGTCGAAAACGTTAATTTCTTAAACCTACTTCCTTTGCCTTTTGGCCTAACAGGAGGTGTACAAACTAGTAAAAAAAAATAAAGGAACAAAAACTAACAAAAAAAAGTTCTCTAATGTCTTGAACTTTTTTTTAATTCTCTAATGTCTTGAACTTTCTTTTATAGTAAATCAAATAATGCATTCCTCGTTTAACTTGTTCATTCAATTGAGATTTGAAAATTAAAAGGATGGATTTTTTGGGAACAAAAGATTTTCTTACAAAGGTAACCTCATAACTTTTAAGGTTTTCGCGGTTGGTTGAATTATACATTTAGATTTTAAAAGTGTATAAAGGTAACCTCGTTTTATATGTATGTAAGTGTTTCTTAAAGCCGTAAAATACCATATTGAGTTCATTGCTTTAACAATTTAGTTTCAATTTTGAGTTATAGATATTTCCAACTAGTATCTGAATAGTTAGTTATAGTTAGTTATAGAAACTTTATTTATTATATTTCATGTATATCTACAATAAATTTCATAGTTTAATATGGTTTGGCTTAAAGCCGTCTACCAGAATGACATTATAACAATATTATATATTTCTTACTAAAATAGTAAAATAAAACTTAAAAGTCGCCTTCGACTATTCGGGTTCTATAATTCAGTGCCACCGTTGTGTATTTATACAATTTCTCCCAACCAAGACTTCCATTCAAAATACATAAAACTTCGTTCATGTTCATTATGGATTTACCGAAGAATCTGACTCGAAATTCTCTTAGAATCGGACATCTGGCAATAAAGTGGTAAATATCTTCTCTTTCCTTGAGGTTGCAAATATCGCACAAAATAGCTAGGTCCGGACGATGTGGAATTGAGGTTGATCATTTCCCCTCTTACTTTAAATATCGTACTTATCATTGAAAGCAGTAATCTGTTTAAGAAGTAGGGACTTCCTTGTAAGTTGTAGTCGAGCTGGCTATATATATTCCTATACTGAGAAAATTGAGCTTCCAAAATATAACCACTGTAAGCTGAGCGGGCTACACCAGCCAGTAGATTTTGAAACATGTTTCTTAGAATAGCGGGTCCGATATCTGGTTGAATCTGTAATCTTTCTCCACAATCAACACCTACTTCTTCCCATTTTTTGACGAGGTTGCCTCTCAAAGTAGTTATTGACTTGCGGATCAATTTGGGTAGTCTTGTTTCATCCATCTCCAGCAGCTTCATTATATAATCGAAGTGTAGTAATCTGAATATAATGCATTATTTTAACATTAGGTATTTTTCTGATTAAAAATACTTCGAAAAATAATCTACACCAAAAACTAGGTTTCTAAAAACATATTTACAAATCAAATAAACAAACAATCTTCAAATAATTTCTTATGTTTACATTTCAATAGGCAAAAATGTTTCTTCATTATCCGACAAAGAAATATCGAAACATGAAACAAAATAATGAAAAACAACCCATACCCCTAAAGAAAACTACCTACACACATTTATAATCCATGAACATTGTATACAAATTTGCATAGTACTCTCATGAACACGTTCCACACGTCGGCCACCTAGCGATCACACCCCTAACTAATTTTCTGGTTGCTGTTTCTGTGTATATACAAGTGCGCCCTTAAACGACCACACCCCACAACACAAAAACCATCGTGATGATAGTACTATAGGTTTTATATACAATGTCCATGAACCGATATTGAAATTTGAAAAAAAAAATCAAATCAAACCTAAATGTCTATGGATACGGAAAGGCACAAATATAAAAATACTAAATACAATAAATAATAATAAAAATTGGTTTGTGTTCATGAAAACCCCACATAATTTTTTTTTTTTTTTTTTTTTGTCTCCAGCATTGTGTTAGTAGGTTAGGTTAGGTTGATTGGGCTGACAGTTGATATTGTTACCGTCACACTTAGATCAATGTAGATCTATTGTGGTACCCTGAAGTGTTGTAAAACACTTTAAAATATTAACCTATGAGTCCTATGGTTCGTCTAAGCATTTGGATGATTTGACGAAGTTCAGTAAGCTTCCGCTTGAAAGTTCCGATAATTCTTCTAATTCGTTAAAGAAGTAGTTTCCTAGGGTTTTCTCCCTAGTATGACAGAGTGATGGACAGTGACAGAGGAAGTGAGCAGTGTCTTCATGCTCGTCTTCGTCCCCACAGACTCAATGCAGATGTCATCTGTATTGAGTCCCATTTTCTTTTTGTGGTAACCAAGAAGGTTATGTCCCGTTTTAATGCCTATAAGGCATCTTAAAGAGTTTTTATTAAGGGTTAAGATCCTATCGGACCTTTTCCTTTCGGATCTAGGCCATAGTTTCCTGGTATTAACACAGGTTTCTAGGAGAATCCATCTTTCGTTGGATTTTTGCACAGTAATCCTGTTGATGTCTTGTATCAGTTCGCATAGTGGGATACCTATGCTATGATCTATGAGAGAGGGATCAAGTGTTGAACCTTCTCTCGCCAGTTCATCTGCTTTTTCGTTACCTGGCACCCCGCTATGGCCAGGAACCCAGCAGAGTCTTACATTATGCTGCGTGCCAAGAACCTTTAGTTCTTCGCGACAGCAAGAAACAAGCTTTGACTTGATTTGATTGGCAGAGATCGCTTTTATTGCTGCTTGGCTATCAATGAAAATAGTGATGTCCGCATGTGATATCGGCATCATGGATATGTGAATAGCAGCGTTTTTCACTGCCAAGATCTCAGCTTGGAAGACGCTACTATGGTCAGGAAGTCTGAATGAATTGGCTAGATTAAGGTTTTCAGAGAAGAAACCTGCACCCACTCCAGTGTTCATTTTTGAGCCATCTGTGAAGATGGTAATTGTCGATTCGTTAGTGTGTGGCATACTGTTATCCCAATCTGTCCTGTTGGGGATGCTAGTACTAAAAGGTTTGTTGAAATCTAGGTCAGGTGTCATTATAATCAGTATAGATACTGTTGCTTGCGTATTTTGTGAGAATGCCAGCATGGCCACTTTGACTATTTTTCCAGATGTTGGTTTGACTTAGTCGAAGGGCGTTGATTGCTGCTGATTCTTGAACAAATAGATCTAAAGGAGGGAGATTGAGGATTACTTCTAAACCCGCAGTTAGGGTGGTCCTCGTCGCGCCAGTTGTGATAATACAAGCCATTCTTTGTAATTTAGTAAGTGTGTTTAGATTCGTGGATTTCTCCAGAGCTTTCCACCACACCAAACTACCATAGGTTAGAATTGGCCTGACAATGGCAGTGTACATCCACATGATTATTTTAGGATTTGGTCCCCAGTTTCTACCGAGAATCCTATTGCATGAGTATAATGCAATCATGGCCTTTTTGTATCTGTCTTGGATGTTTTGACCCCAGTTAAGTTTCTTGTCCAAGATCACTCCGAGGTATCTTGCTTTATCGGAAATCTTGAGTGGGGTGGCATCAATTTTTGGTAATTCAAACTGAGGAATTTTCCTTCTGTTTGTGAAAAGAACCAATTCTGTTTTGAGGGGGTTAACCTTTAGACCGCATTTCTTGTTCCAGTTACTGACCTTGGATAATGCATTTTCTAATTGTTCGCTAATAGTGGTAGGATATTTTCCAGTCGCCATAAGCGCCAAGTCATCGGCGTAGGCTACCACTATTATGCCGTTATCTTTGAGTTTTAACAGGATCTCGTTCATCACCAAGATCCAGAGTAGAGGTGAAAGAATTCCCCCTTGTAGGGTACCTCTAGATGCGTGCATCTTGATCTTTGAGTTACCAATCTCGCTATGTATTAGTCTATTTTTCAACATATACATGATCCATTTGATAATTGTTTCTTCTACTTCGAGATCACTGAGTGCCTTCTCAATGGCACTGTTATGAACATTATTGAAGGCTCCTTCAATGTCCAAGAATGAGGCAAGAGTGTATTCTTTAACCTCAAGCGACTTTTCTATGGCATGTTGGAATGGTGATAGGACCTCCGGTTTTAGGTTACTGCGGATGTGTATATCGATTAGTCTTTCTAGTGTTTTGAGAATAAAAGATGTGAGACTAATGGGTCTGAAGTCTTTGGGTTCCGTATGGCTGGGCTTACCGGCTTTTGGAATAAAGACAACTTTGACTTCACGCCAAGTCCTTGGAACATATCCCCATTTTAGGCTGTTAAGAAATATGTTTATCAGATGTGGTGTGATGAGTACATTGCTTTTTTGCAGCATCAGGGGAAAGATGCCGTCTATCCCTGGGGATTTATAAGGGGAGAAATAGTTTATTGCCCAGTTTACCTTTTCTTCCGTTATAATATCAATAGGGGTTTCATACGCGTAGAACAGAGAGTTATCTGATTCGCATTCTCGGCTAGATTTGCTTCCTGGAAAGTGGGTTTCAACCAGGAGCTCTAGACTATCATAACTTGACTCTGTCCAACTGTTGTCTGGTTTCCTCAGAGAACCTACTGAGGTGGTGGTTTTAGCTAGGATTTTCCTAAGCCTATCTGATTTGTTTGTGCACTCAATGTTACTACAGAAATTTCTCCATGAGCTTCGTTTAGCTCGTTGGGTTTCTGTTTTGAATTTTCTTTGACTGGTTTTATAGCAGTCCCAGTCTTTTTCAAGTCTGGTACGTTTAGCGACATTGAAAAGTTTCCTTGTTTCTTTCCTAATGTTTGCTAATTCTATTGTCCACCAGGGAGGATTTTTGTTTTTCTTCACCTTCGTTATGAGGGGACAACTCATTTCAAAAGCTTTTCGCAGTACCCCAGTTAGGTCTACTGTTGCTTTTTCTAAGCTGTTTGGTCCCTCAATATCGGTAGTGTTTACGAGATTTATGTTATTACTGATCACCTTATTGAAGATATGCCAGTCAGTGCGCCTGTTATTCCTAAAGGGATTTTGCTGGCTATCACCGTTGGGGATCATGAACTCGCCTAGATGGTCTGAGAAAGAGGGTTCTTCCAAAACTCTCCAGTGATTTACATCACAGGAGTTTGAGTTATTATAAAGGGTAATATCGAGCACCTCTTTTCGGTTTTTCGTGACGAAGGTGGGTGTATTACCTCGGTTCGCTACACAAAGATTATTGTTAATAATAAATTCGAAAAGGGACTCGCGTTGGAGTCGCATCCTAGAATAATGTTATTGTTTTTCTTACTTGCGAATGATACCAATTGGCTGGTTAAATCCGCTGGTGGTCCTTCAACTCCATCATAAGGCATATATGTGAAGGTTATTATCATAGAGAAAAGACTTACCTAGAGAACCGACCGGTACCCCTCTTGCTTCTTAAACCCGCAAATTTTATTGGAAGCTTTTCTCCTATCGGTGTGTACATGTAAGTTGTGAAAAAAAAACTAAATGTCAGATTGGACTACAAAAACAACTAATGGACGTTTTGTTATTTGTCAAAAATGACAGACTTACTGAGGTTTGTATTTTGTGTATTTTGCTTTAATATTTTTGCAAATTGTTTTTATTAATTTATTATTCAACCAATTCAACAGGTTCATCAACAAAAAAGATATCAAATTCAACAACAACAGCAACAAAAGCAAACATCTGTCTCCAATTACCAAAACAAGCAGCAGCAACAGCATATTGTTACGATAGGGCCGAGCGTTCCTGCAGGAAATACACCAGATTCCTAGCCAGCTTTATCGGCTGCTGGTTCGGAGGTACCTCTTCCATTTGGCGACCGAAAATCAAATGTGATAAAGAATACAACCCAAGAGACCCAAGTAAGTTTAATTATTTTCATATTCTCGCATTTGATAATGTTTTAAATCACATACATATTTCTCTTTCTTAGCAAATAATTCCACCAAAAGTTGTCCAATTCAATCCGAAACTTGATCCTGTAACATCACTTTCAGAGTATTGTGTTGTAAGGCGGTGTGCCCAACCTGAATACACTTTCTTCAAATCGAAATTCTCCAAGTTGTTGCAGTGTCATGTACTATTCAATGAAAGTGTTTACTCTACGTATCCAAATGAAAATTTGGCTAAATTCTCTTGTGCCAGTTTGGCCACTGAAATAAAAATACAAGACAGTCGTCGTCATATTTTGCCTGTGTTCCCTGATACCGATCAAGAGTTGACGGCTACTTAGCCGGCAAAGCAGAGGGTAGTATGATTAATATACAGGTTGTGCTGTATGATACATCTTCGCAGGAGGATGTTAATTTAAATCCCTTGGTTCTACATCAAATCTGTGATGATACTCCCCCACCGGAAATTAAACGAACTGGTCTAACAACTGTTCTTATAACCCACATTACAGATTGTCTGTAGATGTTGGAGATGTTTTCTTGCAGGTCAAGAAATCTGAGTTGCAATATGTTCAGGTTTGTATCTATATAAACTCTGTTCCAAAGAAACATTCATAATAATTACTTTTTTTTCTCTATTTAGAAACTCATAAATCAACTTATAGAGTCTAAATTCAAGAAAGACCAGCATAAAGTGACCCTAGCTGATATTCAAACTTCGAATATGTTTTTAATTTGTGATAAAACCACAAATCGGTGGCATCGTGGAGTATTGGCTAATCCAAATAATCAACAAGACAACAACTAAAAGAAGATACATTTGATTCACACAGGTAATGACTAAATTCCAACTGCCACTAACATAAACAAATTAGTTAGACATTAATTTGTTTGTCCTTTTGCAAAATCGTTACCTACTAAAGAATTTCATTTAATTTTACAGGTGAAAAGCCCTACGCATGTTCGGTGTGTCCTAAAGCCTTTATTCAACGTGTTGTACTTAGGGAACACATACGCTCCCATCATTCTGGACTAGATTTCAAAAGGCAGACATATTACTGCTCTGTATGCCCCAGTATCCTGCCAACATCAAATGAATTGATTCAGCACTTAATTTTTTAGACAAACAAATAATGTAACACGTTTATTGTTATTCATACATTGTACATAAGTAAAGATGTAAGTAAGGAATTAGCACATAATGCTGTTACAAGAAGCATTTAAGTCTCTTACTCAAAAGTTTTAATGTGGAGAAGCACCCTTAAACCATATCCCACACATTTTACATTATAGATAAAAAATAAAATATAAAAATTTCTCAGTCTTTAAACAAAAAAATTCAACAAAAATTCATTTAAATTAGTTTTATTTCTCGTCGTTTTAACTAAAAAAAATATACCTATTCAACTTACAAAAAATTTTTTTTAAAAAAAGTGCTTGGCTGGAATCGCAAAATAACCGCACAAAACATCTAAAAAAACACGATCGATCAACCTGTTGTCTTGGGGCTTTGGCCATCGTTACCATCTGCTGTTGATATTGTCGTGCTTGTCCTGGTCGTCTAGGCGTAGCCAAATATTCAAGCATACTCTGTAAATGTTGTGATAATATTTTACTTAAATCACTTCGCATCAGATCGGTCCAGAAGAAATCATAATAGAGGGCAGTATTCTATTCGTTTCTTTGTATCCAATGTTAAAAGCTTTTCTATCCAATCGCATCAATGTGAATCCTTTACATATGGACGCATTTACATTTCGATCGCCCAACAAGATTTCTTGGGGACGATACCAAAGGGTGAGCACTCGGTTTGTGTTCGTTCTTTGGAACGCTAAATCCACGCGCCAGAACAAAATCGGCGAGTTCTTTGTTATAAAAACATTTGCAGCTTCCATATCGCGATATAGATAATATCTGAAATTATTGAAAAAAAATTTATTAATTAATTCACAAGCTCATTGTCAGAACCTACCTTGTTACTGTGAATGTAATACAATCTATTCAGAAGCTATTGCATGACTTTCTTGGTCTCTCACAGACTCAATTATACATTAATGTTGGAAAGAAGTCCAGCCAATGTGGAACTATATTGGTTATATAGTTCCGCTTTTGTTATGCAGATTTCTATAAGATTGACGACATTCTCGTGATGCAGTAATGGGAAACTAGAAAACACATATAATATTAATGGAAACACCATCATGAGTTATTTCTACATATACTTACACCCTCTTTTTCATTGTCCATGAGGACTTTCTTCATGGCCAAGAATTACTTGTTGCTCTTCTTTTCTCGAGATATAAGCACTTCACTAGGAATATAAGTTACAATGAATTTTTATTCTGATTTCAGTTGTAGAATATTGAAGCACTTACCCAAATGTTCCTTGGCCAATTCTGGCAATCTTTCCGTATTTTCCAGATTCACCGCAAACTTCTATGTAATTTCGTTTTTCGGCCAGAGTTAGTTTTTGTAATTGTAGATGATCTTCTCGGCCACATGAAGACATTTTTTATGGAATGGTTTTTTTTTCACTTGGTTGTAATCAATATAATTTTTTTTATTCAATAACAAATTATTCACTATATAATTTATAAAAACTAAAAACTTGAATTGATTCTGATTGTAAACTGATGTATACAATAATAATAATTGTCAAATTTTTTTTTTACTTTTTTGATCTGTCGCCAAAACTTCAAAATTGGGAACCAACTCAAAAGAAGTTCGGCGCGTACGCACTGTACATTTAGGACTCGCTTATACTTTTTAGTTGAATTTACTTCTTTTTCAGCGAAAACAATTATAAAACTATAGAATTTGAATGCCAAAAGCCATAAAAAGTTATATTTAGACCAATATACACTGAAAGTGAGTCGAAACATGCATTTTTATACAAAAAAACTATAATTGTTTTCAATTTTTGAATTCAACTGATTTTTCTTTTAAAGGGGACTGAGCAATTTGAGCTAAAACAACAACTAATACATCCACAGATGCTCGATCCCATAAGAAATGCATTGGATAACTAACACATTCACACCTCTGTTGCCTTAATCAGTTTGTAGGGCGATAGCGAACGAACCCCTCGAGTCGGTTCTCTAGGTAAGTCTTTTCTCTATGGTTATTATGAGCGTTGTTGAGTAAAACTCGGTTGTAAGTCGAAATGAATACTAAATTTATTTCACTACGTTACTCTACCTATATATATATACAATTTTCTTGTCTTATCTTTCTATTCTTAATGTCTATGTTCTTATCTTTCTATTCTTAATGTCTATTTTGTTTACTTATGTAAATGTAATTTATCTGTAGATAACCGTCAGTGTATGCTTAGGGTGATCTGTCTTATCTTTATTTCACATACACATTGGGTTATCTATAGATTGGTCATGTTCATATTTGAACATTCTGCGGGCCAACAGAAAGTGCTAAAATTCTTTTTCTGAATATTATGCCTCGTATTATATAAATTACTAAAATAATAACCAAAATGCAACTTAACATTAGTCCGCTGTGACCGCTTATATGGTGAAAGTCCAAGCCCTTAAGGTGAATGTTTTCCTTCTTGAACCTTTCCAAGTCCCGTTGAATTTTGAGTAGTTCATTCTTGTTGTTTATTATCGTCGCCTGTATTGGTTTGATTCTTTCCTCTGCAACTTCGTCCAGTGCCTTCGTCCATATCATCTGTTCCTCGAAATGGCTGATGGTTTCAGATTTGACTTGTTGCGGTGAAGTAAGGAAACCTCCGTTGTATCTAACCGTGCATTGTGGCCTTAATGTTAGAAGCCCTTGTGCTGGAAGCTTAACCAATTTGTGTTCAGAATTTCCACAGCTTACATGAATAGCCGTGGTCGTAAATTGCTTAAACAACCATGTATTTGGTTTAGTCAACTGAATCCATTTGTCTTGCTGACTAACTCGTTCAAAATGACAGCTTGTTGTTTTTGTTTTCTTTATTGGTGATATCTCACATGATCCATCTGCTGCAGTTTTCCATGGCCAATTACCATGGCAAATATAGTGCGTTTCTTCGTTTTTTACACAGAGATTTAGTTGTGCCTGACTCAATAGATTGTATGCGTCTAATTGGAAGTTGAACACAAGTATTTCGGTGTATATTTTTGGTGTCACAATAATATCTCCCTGACGTATTGGCACGTCAATTACCCGAAAAACGTCCGATGCTTCTGAGTGAAGTAGTGGAATCTCCGCGTCTATTACTAAACGCCGGCCAAGTATGAATCCCCTCGCTTTCATTTGGCGAAATGTTTCTTTTAATTCATTTTTTGTACCATCGCCAGGTAAACGAAACTTTCCTAAGATTTTATTCCGAATCTTGTGAATCTCTTCTTGTAGTTGGGACGGTTTTAATAATAACGGATTTATATGGTGATTATTTACATCAATGAGGATGCTTATAACTGCCATTTGCACATCATTACATTCACTTAACATTGCATCAAGTTGCATTGCTGCTAACTGAAATATTATTCCTGCTTTATATGCATTATGAGCTTGAAGTGTCGTATTGCGTATTTCATTAATTTGACCATTAATTCTTATAAATTGGTCGTTTACTTCTTCTGTCGTTTTCTTTAAGACATTAACTGTAGCATTTACCAGTGATGTTTGCCTCTTGTTTAAGCTATCCAGTTCATGTTGGTTGTCCAAAAGATTTTTCATATTTTCTTCTAAGGATTCTATGTCTTCACTGTCCATGATACCGAATAATATGTGGTAGAGTGAACCAACAAATTCAAGTGGAGCTCTTTTTACCCTGTTGGTTATTATTAATAGTTTGTTATTTTCAGCCAGTACTTCATATCTTCTCTTTAAGTTTGCTGTTATTAAACTGCACTGCTCGCTGAAGTAGAACATTTTGGAACACTTGTCTTGTACTTTAGTTATGTAGCTTGAAATGTTATTGGTTTCTTCAATATATGAATCTAAGTCGTAGTAAACTACAAGTCTCCATTTTGATGCCACGTAAAATTCTTCTCTTATGATTTCTTTTATTCTGATGTCTTTTGCTTTGCATTGGTTTGCGACTTCTTGCAATGTTCGGACAGCTAAGAATGGAGCTGCTGCTGTTCCATACGTAACTGTTGTCAGTTTATATTCTCTTAGACAATAAAGTCGATAATTGTATAATAAATTGGGTTATGTGCATGTTAAAAAACAGACAAATTAACTCAGAACTAGCAGGTATAAAGATGAGAATAAACACATCTAGAGGTACCCCACAAGGAGGAGTCTTATCACCGCTTCTTTGGGTGCTAGTTATGAACTCAATCTTACTCGATCTGAAATACTGTGGAGTAAAAGTAGTAGCCTATGCTGACGACCTTGCGTTATTAGCGACAGGTAAATTCTTACCCACTATCAGCGAACAGATTGAATACGCCCTTTCTAAGGTTAACAAATGGACTAAGAAATGTGGACTGATGGTTAACCCGTCAAAAACAGAACTAGTCCTCTTCACAAACAAAACGAAAATACCAACCTTCAGAATTCCTTCAATCGAAGGTACACCACTGAAGATTTCAGATAAAGCAAAATATCTTGGTGTGATTCTAGATAGGAAACTAAACTGGAGTTTTAACACTAAGGAACGAGCCAAAAAAGGAATGATTGCATTCTATTCTTGCAACAGAATCTTTGGGAAATCCTGGGGACCAAGTCCAAAAATTATCAGATGGATGTATTTGGCAATAATTAGACCAATACTAACTTATGGTAATCTGGTCTGGTGGAATGCAATTGAGAAAAGCACAAACCTAAAAACTCTGACAAAGGTACAGAGACTTGCGTGCATTGGGATTACAGGAACTATGAAGTCCACTCCAACTGCTGGGTTGGAGACGATACTCAACCTGAAGCCCTTAGACCTCTTCGTACAAGAATCCGCAGCATATAGCGCCTTACGGCTAAACCAGACTAATTCCTGGAAAAACAGCACAAAAGGACATGCTCAGATTCTTCACAAATATTCGAGTGATAGTATCACCACGGACTATAAAACACCCGAATTTGACTTTCATAAACCATTCAAAACTGCTTTTCCACCTGTGATACTACTAGGAAATTATGGCCCTGTTTCAATAAACAGAAGACGGACAAAATTATGCAATTTAGTAAGAAATCCCTTCGCTCTCTTACGAGCATAATCACCGGACATAACTTACTGAAATATCATAAACTTAAAATGAAACTCAGTACAGACGACTTATGCAGGGGATGTGGTGACGAAGAAGTGCACGAAGACACAATGCATTTTCTCTGTCACTGTCCCGCGCTCTGTCACCAAAGAAGAAAACTTCTTGGTAGATACTTCTTTGATAATCTCGAAGATCTATCAAATACACCAGAAGTCCGCATATTGAATTTCATCAATGCCTCTAAATGGCTTGATTAACTATAGAATACATAGGTTTTTATCATGAAATAAGTAATTACACTTAAGGGTAACACAATGGATCTACATTGATCTAAGTGTGACGATGGCTACATCAATTGTCAGCCCTATAACCTAACCTAACCTTATATTCTCTTATATTGTCTTTTGGTTTTTCTCTCCAAAATATTCGATGATACTCTTGATGTTCTTCAGCTATGTTGATCTGCCTGTACATTTTCTCTATGTCTGCCGTAACTACATATTTCCATTGCCTCCATTGGATGATGATGTCAAAGATATTGTTTTGTAGTCTAGGGCCAATCATCATTGCGTCATTAAGGCTGTATCCGTTGTACGTCTTCGCTGAGGCATCGAATACAACTCTGGTTTTTGTTGTTAGGCTTGTATCTTTCACAACTGCATGGTGCGGTAGATAGTATTTGCCCCTATTTTCGTGTTGTTTGTCAACCTTGACCATGTGGCCCAGGTTTTCGTAATCTCGCATAAACTGTATGTAGTCGATTTTTACTTTGTTATTAATCTTTTTCTCAAGCTGTAAGAATCTAGCTAAAGCTTGTTTTCTAGATTCTCCAAGCTCTATATCTGTTCTTAGTGGCAACATGACTACATATCTGCCATTCGTATCTCTTGTTGTTGTTTCTGCGAATGCTTGCATGCAGATGTCGTTTTCTGATATTTCATTATCTTTTTCTATTTCTTCAATCTCCCAGAACTTCTCCATCGATGACGTAACCGCTGACATGATTTTGCCACATTGTCGTTTCTCGTGTAGTGAGCCGGAAACTATCCACCCGAAAATCGTATTTTGTCCCACGATGCCATTGTGCTTCCTAACTCCTTCTTCAATTAACTTTGGATACAAGTCACTTCCGATGATAATGTCAATACGATCCTTTGTATTTAGGTTTGGATCTGCCAGAATATAGTTTTCCCACTCATTTTTATTAAATTCAAATGATTCGTCAGGTAGTGATTTTATGAGGGTGGGTAATACCAAAAACTCTGCTTGCATTTTGTTGTTGCTCATAAATCTTGGTCTTATCTCTAAATACATTCTTGATTTTGATGTACCCACTGCTGCATCTGAGAGTCCAGTTAGTTCTGTATTTATTCTTTTCCTTGGCAAGGAGAGGATCTGCGCTGCTTCCTCAGATATCATTGATATTTGAGAACCTTGATCAATCAATGCCCGAAATAGGCATGTTTCACCATTTGACGATTTGGCTGATATCTGTGCTGTAGCTTATATTACCATTGGACTGTCTATCTTCTTTACCATAAGGGAAGATAATGATTTCTCTTTTTTATTGTTGTTGTCTGAGGGGCTCAATTTTTTGTATTGATTTCCCTCGACCTTTTTCTTCGTTTGGTAGTTTTCGTTGTGTAGTAGAGTGTTATGCGATTTATTACACTTCTTACATTTTATTTGAGAGAAGCATTTGGTTTCTGCACTGTGTTTAAGACATGTACTGCATATTTGCTTATTGCGTATATATGCTAATCGATTGGGTATCTCGGTGTTTAAGAATTTCTCACAATAAAAAATTCGATGAACACTCTGCTTACAGAATTCACAGTTCCACTCCCTTCTGTCTGATTGGAAATTTCCAACTTGTTTTTTATATTCTTTGCTTTGAGTCATTGTTTGTTGTTGAGACTCAAGGGATTGAAATAATTGCTCAAGAAAGTCCATAACATCCTCCAGTTTTTGTATTTGGCTTGGTTTTTTGATGTGTTGCTCATATAATTGTAAGCCCTCCTTGTCAAATTTTCGAAGGAGTAGGTGAGCAAATATTTCATCGTTTTCATTTTTATCTTTGCCTATTGTCGTTGTGATGATGTAAATACTTTCCTTTGCTGCATCGTGAAGTTTTTTAACATTAGAAGGTGATGTAGCGTTCATCATTGGCATGTCCAGCAAGTAATTCAATTGTGTGGAGAAATTGATTCTTTTGTTTTCGTACCTTCTGACGAGAGTCTTCCATGCTTCATTATAATTTGCTGAAGATCCTTGTATGAGGCTAGCAATTGAAGTTCGAGCTTCGCCGGTTATACATGATCGCAAGTGATTTAATTTCACAGAATCTGGCACATTATTCTTATTGTGAACCAAATCTATGAACAGGTCGGAGAATATCTTCCACTCTTCAATTTTTCCATCGAATTTAGGCAATTCAATTTTAGGACTTCTTGTTGATACATTTGCATATGGATCAGATATTATGCTTTCATGTTTTTCTTCCAAATTGGAAAGAAGTAATTTAACATCTTCTTCCAACTCGATTACATAATTTTCTTCTCTGAACGCCTCTTCTTGTACTGGATTCATCTTAGACAGTTCAACTTGCAGTCGGTCATTCCATCGTTTCAATTTTTCAATCCATATGTTTTTGGTATGAGGATGGGAAATTGCCTCTAGTTTCGCCTCGTCTATTGTTTTTTGTAAGCTCTCCATGATTGTACTTATTTTCTTCAAATCTACATGAGTTTCATGATTTGTTATTGTTTTCATCATGATCTCATTCATTTGTTTTTGCTGCAAGTCTAGTCCAGTGGCTAGCTGCTGATTAACAGTTTTAATTTCTGCTATTTTGCTGGATGATGTTGCTTCGCTTGTGCTTTGTTCTACACTGTCTAGATCTTTGTTTTTTAGCAAATTCTGAATTTTCTGAAAGTAGTTTTCTGCTCCTTTCATCCATTGTTCCTTAAAATAGGGAACATCAATGACACCAAGCATATGAAGTAGCTTGTCATTTTCCTTGAATGCTTGAAGATTCTTTTCAGCATAGACAAGAATTTCTTGATTTTTGCTGCGCGTTGTTACACTTTCTCCTTCTTTTAATAATTTTTCAAGGTTTTTTAATATTTTAACCTGTTTTTCAATAACTTTTAAATGCTCTGATGACATTGTTGAATTTGTTTTTTTTTTTTTTTGTTGTATTATTTTATCTGTTTATCTGTTTTTTTTTTTTTTTACTTGTCAGTATTTAAGCTCTGACAACGCTTTTTCACTGAATATGATTTTTTTTTTACTCGTCAGTATTTGTGGCTCTGACACGCTAATTTTCACTTTATCAGTATTTGTAGCTCTGATAACGCTAAATTTACACTTGTTCGTTTATTAAAATCTCTTACCACTGGTGGGGGAAAATTTTAATATACGTCTCGAAGGACCAAATGTTGAGTAAAACTCGGTTGTAAGTCGAAATGAATACTAAATTTTCACTACGTTACTCTATATATATACAATTTTCTTGTCTTATCTTTCTATTCTTAATGTCTATGTTCTTATCTTTCTATTCTTAATGTCTATTTTGTTTACTTATGTAAATGTAATTTATCTGTAGATAACCGTCAGTGTATGCTTAGGGTGATCTGTCTTATCTTTATTTCACATACACATTGGGTTATCTATGATTGGTCATGTTCATATTTGAACAAGCGTTGAGAGCTCCTCGCGTTCTAGAATAACCGCGGTCCGGTCAATGTTGCTGCAAGTAGTTAGAAGAAAAAGATTAAACTGTTTCTTGGCTACTATGCAAATTCTGGGTTTACTGTTTTGGCTGTCAAGATTAGACTTGTACAGTATGAAGTCCTTAGAGTTTAGGCCCTTTATCATGCCACCTGCTATCCAGGGTTCTTGAATCAGGGCCACGTCATATTGTCTACTCTCTAGGAGGTAGACCAGGTTGGCGCTGGCGGCTTTACTATGTTGAAGATTGATTTGTAAGATTTTCAATTCCATTTACATAATAAAGAAATAGTTCATCGCCATACTAACCTGTTTTCTTTTGTTTGATGTCAATCTGAGTTTGCATCTGGTGATCCCTACGCGCTCTCTGAAATCCACTTTCCTCAGCAATGGTATGGATTTGTGGATCAATCTTACCACTACCTCGGTACCTTCACTTGTTTTCTCACATTTTATAATCTCCCATTCCTGGCTTAGGAGATCATTGTTGAGTGAAGTGATATATCGACCAAGCCGGTCATTTGGCAGGGTTGGACCTTTTACCAACAGTGTACCTATTGGTCTGGAGAGGTTTTTAATCTCCTTCACATCAATCAGTCTAAGCTCAGCGTTTTTCCATGGGGCCGCGTTTGTTTTAGTGAATTCCTGAAGCCATTTAAGGGTGGCTTCATTTTCACACTCCATCACTTTAAACCCATGGATGGTCGTGAGATCTCCGAAGAGAGGCGGAGGCATGTTTTTAACAATGGCCTCATTTACTTCTAGGATCCTAAGCTCCAGAAGTTGCCATTCATCCTCAGACAGCTTCCGCGAAGGTTTACCGAAATCGGCAATGGTGACTTGCTGCCCCTTCACGGTTGCCCGGGAGATCTTAATTCTCTTCGGTACCTTGCTTGGTGAAGAGTCATTCGGTGAAGAACAGTCCTTCCTTGTCCTTTTGGAGGAACAAGGTGCGTCACCGTCAAGAGGTTTTTGTGGATTTATGTCCCTACCTTGTGGTGCGTCATGTGTGTCCTGTTCTTGTCCTGTAGTTGTCGTCCGTAGGCGCTGTTTGGATTTGTCCAGCGCTGCCTTCTCCTTTGCCGTTAAGGACTCGGGAGTCCTATTGGCAAAACGTCGGACAATCCTCTCAGCGTTGCGTTTTTGTCGTCGTCGTATTTCGTTCCCGTTAAGTGTCCTAGCTTTGCGTTTTTTCGTCCTTTTGTCAATGACTGTTGCAAAACTGTCGACCGTCGTGTTGACCGTACGGTTTTCGGGTTCGGAGTTGACGGTTATGTTAAGGTCGACTCTTGGGCTGCTGCCACGAGAGTTGCCTTCGTAAACCGTCTCATTTTTACCCTCATGGAGAGTAACCTCGTCACCTGCTTTACCAACTGATATCAATGCGATCACCGGATTGGCAGGTGGTTTGGTTGACATCTCTTCGTTTGTCCGTACAGTCTGTCCTACTTGTTCAGTGCCAAGCGTTCTTAGTTTGTCTTAAGGAATAGCTGTAACAGCCAACGATGGGGTGCACCCGACCTTACTCCGTACTAAACCAGCGATAGGAGCGGGTAATTTCGTTTCCGATTCGTTATTTTATTAAAAAAAAAATATTTTTTTGTGATCGCAGAAGATCGACAGTTAAATAAAACACATTTATGTATTTTTAAACTTAATATTATTTATTAAATCAAAGCTTCAGATCCCTTACCACTGGTGGGGGGAAATCTTAGGCTATACGTAGAATGACAAACTGTGAACTGAACTGATCACGATCGATGAAACCCTTTTTATACTTTTGAAATGTGTATTTAGCAAATCTATCTTCAACTGAAGATCGTCTGCTTTTTCTATGTCCTATAAAATTGCTGACGCAAGAATTCTATTAGAATTATGAAAGATGCTTTGGGCACACAAGTCACTGAAGGCAAAATGTGCTGATATGCAGTTTAATATTTATAATATCGGATATCATCCGCTATGAGATGAATCATTGTGTGAGCATTACATTTTGTTTATAGGAAGATACTTTGTATCTTTCTTCATTAGCATAAGGTGTTTAATATTATTAAAAAGTTATATCATCCGCTGTGAGATGAATCATTGTGTGAGCATTACATTTTGTTTATAGGAAGATACTTTGTATCTTTCTTCATTAGCATAGGGTGTTTAATATTATTACAAAGTTATGTGAGGATGTTCTGATAATGTAACCCCTCCCCCCTTAAGTTTGATGCTCTCCTGAGTATCTATAATTCTATTTTCAATTTTAAATTTTTGGGTTTCTCGACGTTTAAAATATAATAGTAAAATTACAATTATAATAATTATGATTGTGATACTTGTATATGATATAACATGTTTTACTATATTTTGGTATCTTATTGCTCGCAATTCTTTTTAATTTTCAATTTGATTTATATGTATATCTTCTAATGTTACATTAAATTTTGTAAAGTTTAATGTGTTATATAATGGAATTATAATATTTTGTTTAAAAGTTTCTTTTAGATTTATATATATGGTTGCATTTATTTTAATGTTACAATCTTTAAAATGTATAAAGTTATTTTTAGTAATTTTATATTCAATATTATTACATAATTCATTTAAACTTGTTTCCAGTAAGTTTTTTGTTAAAATAAGTCCATCTTCTAATTCTATTAATTCTTGATCTTTATTTGATCTTATCTTACAATTTTCATATTTTGTTTTATATAGGTTTTGGATACATATTGAACTCTTCTTTAAATGTTTTACATATTTTATTTCATTATTTTCATATAATGTTTTGCATAATATTTATTATCAATCTTTTCTACCTTGGTTTTCTTATATTTTGCAGCTATCTTCTTTGCTGTTCTTACTACGTCAGCTTTAACGTATATGTCTTTATTTAAATCTGGTTCAATAAAATCTGTTTTATTTTGATTTCTTTTATTAATATTATTTTCTTTAACTTTTTGGATCCTTTTTCCTATCTCTTCTAATTCTTCTATTTTTATTTTATTTTGAATAAAATCTATAGGTTTCCTTAATATTGTTGAATGGATCGTACAATTATACATACTAACTGCTTTTATTACTTTTTCTCTTAGGTTTAATATGCTCTTTTTCTCGTCTTGTGCATTGTAAATTCTTATATGTTCATTAAGTGTACCATGCACTCTTTCTACATCTGAATTTCCTGTCTTATGATTTGGGGTTATGAGTTTTATTTTAATTCCCTCTTCATTGCAATATTATTTAAATGCTAGGCTATTAAATTCACTATCGCATACTATTTCTAGGGGTTTGCCTAATATAGAATTTCTAAGCTTAAGTTGTTCAATAATTTTATGACTGTTTCTACTAGCTATTGGAAAAGCTGTCAAATGCTTAGTAAATTTGTCTATAATTGTTAAAAAGTAAATATCTTTACTTGGAATATAAATGTCTATGTGTATTAGCTCGTTTGGCTTAAGTGCAGTTTTGCTTATTTCAAATTTTATTTCCGGACTTCTATCATGTTTTGTTGTTTGACATACAGTACAGTTGTTAATGTATCTTCTTATTAATTCTCTTAATTTTGGAAAATAATATTCATTTTTAATTTCAAGATATGTTTCTTGTATTCCTCTGTGATTAAATTGTTCATGAATCCTTTGAATGAGATTAAACGCCTCGTTTGTATTACTTAAATCTTTTAAAAGAGTAATGCATCTCAGTAATTTTAGCTTACTTTGATTGCTGTAAAGCTCAACATATTTTTCCTGAATTTTGCAAAATAAAGTATCACTTGGACAATATACTGCCACCTTTCCGTGATTGGGCAAAAATTCCTTTAATGCTACAGTAAAATATTCGCCTGCATCTTTTGATTTAATAGTGAGTCTTCTTATACCTTTATATATATATTTTATATTTTTACCTTCATCCTCTGACTCTATAACTTCTATTTGATGCTTAAACATATTTGTAGGTAATTCCGAAATTCCTATGTGATCATTTGTTTCTTCTATTCCACTATGAATTGTGGCTAATGATGTATCTTCATTTCCATTGACTGCGTTTACTTCGAGTCTACTAAGATAATCTGCTACGCGATTTTCTTTTCCTTTTAAATATTCGATATCAAAATCATATTCATTTAAACTAATTTTCCATCTTTGGAGTTTTGAGTTTGGTTCTTTAAGGTTACTTAACCAAATTAGAGGTCTATGATCAGTTTGTATTTTAAATTTGCGACCGTAAAGATATGGTCTGAAATATTTTGTTGACCAAACAATACTTAATAACTCTTTTTCAATAGTGCTATATCCGCGTTCATGTTCATTGAGGGTGCGAGATGCATAGCATAATGGGTGATTTGATTGTGAAAGAACTGATCCGATTGCATAATTTGATGCATCAGTTATTAACACGAATTCCTTTATATAATCAGGATATTTTAAAACAGGGTCATTAGATATGAGTAATTTAAGTTCTTCAAAAGATGTACTAAATATGAGAATGTCATCTAAATAGACCACACATATTTTTCCTACAAGTCCTTCTAATACGTGATTAATCATTCGCTGAAACGTAGCAGGGGCATTTTTTAATCCAAATGGCATCCGATTAAATTCGTAATGACCGTTTGCTGTTGAGAAAGCTGTTTTATGTCTGTCTTTAGGATTCACCAATATCTGATGGAAACCTTTTGCCAAGTCAAGAGTAGTAAAATATTGGGCTCTTCCCAATTTACTAAAAGTGTCTTCAATGTTTGGAATAGGAAACTTGTCTTCCACGGTTACTTCGTTAAGTTTTCTATAATCTATAACAATTCGCCATTTTTTAAGTTCTGAATTGTCTATCTTTTTGGGTACAACCCAGATAGGAGCATTATATGGACTATTGCTTTCTTTTATTATGCCTTGTTCTAACATTTCTATTATTTGTTTATCGACTTTTTTATATGTACTTCTGGATATCTATATAGTCGAGAATATATTGGTTTATCACTTTTAGTTTCAATTTTATGTGTTCCTTCTTTTACGTTAGTTAAAATATCTCCTTCTCTATAGAATAATTGTTTATTATTTTTTAATATTTGATTCAGAGCTTTCTTTTCTTCTTTGTTCATATAAGGTTCAGTTAATTTGTCAGTTAAATCTTGTAAGGCTAACTCAATACCACATAAATTTATTTGTGTATTTGATAATTCTTGAATGTACCTATCTAAAGGATATTTCTTGGGTTTTGTTAGTAATGGGATGAAAGTATTTTTTATCTTCAAGGTATGAGTATAATATGATATTTCAGCTTCTAATGGTATAAGGATATTATTTCCTAAAATTCCATCAAATGAATTATAGGTAATTGGAGTAATTAAGAATTCCATGGTTGATTCTTTTTTATTAAATTCGATTGGTAGTGGTAAAATAATTTTAGAATTTATTTGATTTTCATTATATAATGCTTTAATTGTAACTGGTTTGTTTAATCTACTTTCATAATGTCTTGGAAATATATTTTCTTTTAAAATAGACGTAGCTGCTCCTGTGTCTACTAAAAATCTAAGTTTTTTATTAAGAATATGAACGTCTATGCAGGGTAATGATCTGTTGAGGCAATTGTTTGAAAATTTGCCGTAAAGGTGATCTACTTCCATTGGTTCTGGATCATTTTTTTTATTTTGTGTATTAAATGGGTTACGATTATTATTAGAAAAATTTCCACTTCTATTTGGCTGCCTATAATTTTGTTCATTTTAGTTTCTATAATTGTAATTATTGTTTTTGTAAAAGTTCTGACCTTTGTTATTGAAATTCCTATAGTTATTTGAATTTCCTGATTCCTTTTTATAATTTCTATCATTTCTTTGATTTGTGTTATATTTTTTATAATTTTTGTCGTTAAAATTATTATTGTTATTTCCAGTTCTATAACTTCGAATATTTCTATCATTATTGGTATTATTCTCTTCTTTTGTCCAATGACAAGATTCTAATTTATAAAAAGCTTCACTCAGAGTTTTTATTCTATGATTAATTATAATCGAACTAGCATTTGGTGGAATTTTTTCACAAAACTTTGCTAATTATGACGCTTCATTATTGCTAGAATTATATTCTATTGGTTTATCTTCCGATAGATAATATTTATTATTTAATCTGCAGAGAATGTCTGCATACGAATTATATAACTGAGTTATATTTTTAGTATAATCTTTGTCAGCTAGTTCCTTTAGTTTTAAAAAGAACTCTTTCTCACCAAAATTCCTAACTAATAAATTTTTTATTTCCTGCCAGTTATTTGGATCACCACCCCGTAATACTACTTCTAGTGCACTATCTGTGATTTTAGATTTAATCTCGTTTACCATAAATTCCTTTGCTTCTTCATTGTATAAACTTACTGCACTTAATATGAAATCTACCTTTTTAATAAACACAATTATATTACATGTTTTACCATTAAAATTTGGTAGATTCTTTACTAATTTTAAAGGATCAATATTTATGGTTGCCATTATTACCTTATTTTCTCTATTTTCTGGTTGCTCAGGATTTTCTTCTAATTGTTGGGTTGTTGCTGGGTCTGTTAATTTTATAGTTCCTTCTTCTTTATTATATTTTAACACGGCTGGTATCTTATATGGTGTGACTTTCTTCATTTATTGAACACGTTGGGGCTTTCGACTCTGATAGTTTCTGCCTTCTTTAAATTATTATTATTTTTTGTGTTTTTTCACTTTTTAAAGTTACGTCGTATATTTTTTATTTTAAGTAGCACTTTTAACTTTTTATTTGTCGTTAATTTTATTTTGTTGAAGTTGTTTTCTTCTCAACATTTGTTGAATTGATTTAAAATGTTCCTGGAAATCAGCTGTTGCTTCGTCGTCTATCCAACTTTGTGAGTTTACTTCTCTATGTGGTTCCTTTACTTGCGGGGCCTCTGCTCCTTTTTGAAGATTTATTTTTTCTGGTTGCATTAAGTAGCAATTTTTGTTAATTTTAATTTAACACTGTGAGTTCACTTTCTGTATGCTTCCTTTTGAAGATTTCCTTCTGGTTGCATTAAATGTTCTATTTAATTGTTTTATCAATCAAGCATTCTCTCTACGAGACTTTGTAAAATTGTCCTTTCGGATCTTGATTTACGATGCTTTTCATTGAATTGTATATATATTTTTTTATTTTTTTTATTGTCCTATAATATGTACCGTTTTGTAATTTCAATTTACCGTTATTAACTATTTTATTTAGTTTTAGGACGATCCCGAATTAAACTTTAAATAAAGTAAGATTCAATATTTGATCTTTCGAGATCCTACCGACTGCGCCAATTTCGTTTCCGATTCGTTATTTTATTAAAAAAAATATATTTTTTTGTGATCGCAGAAGATCGACAATTAAATAAAACACATTTATGTATTTTTAAACTTAATATTATTTATTAAATCAAATCCCTTACCACTGGTGGGGGGAAATCTTAGGCTATACGTAGAATGACAATCTGTGAATTGAACTGATCACGATCGATGAAACCCTTTTTATACTTTTGAAATGTTTATTTAGCAAATCTATCTTCAACTGAAGATCGTCTGCTTTTTCTTTGTCCTATAAAATTGCTGACACAAGAATTCTATTGGAATTATGAAAGATGCTTTGGGCACACAAGTCACTGAAGGCAAAATGTGCTGATATGCAGTTTAATATTTATAATATCGGATATCATCCGCTATGAGATGAATCATTGTGAGAGCATTACATTTTGTTTATAGGAAGATACTTTGTATCTTTCTTCATTAGCATAAGGTGTTTAATATTATTACAAAGTTATATCATCCGCTGTGAGATGAATCATTGTGTGAGCATTACATTTTGTTTATAGGAAGATACTTTGTATCTTTCTTCATTAGCATAGGGTGTTTAATATTATTACAAAGTTATGTAAGGATGTTCTGATAATGTAACCGGGTGGACCCATCAAGGGCTTTACGCCGGTAACTTTCGGGGATGGGGGGTTTGGTGCTTGATTAGCAGTTTGCCTGTCTATTCCCAAACCTTCCCTCTCCAGAAAGGCACGAGCATTGTGCAGCTGCTTCCTTTCCTGTTCTGTCAGTTCGTCCCAATCCAACTTTCCCAGCCTCTTGACTGTTCTCTTGCTGTTGGTGATTCTACATCTCCTAGAAGCTCTTGACACATTGGAGATGGTCGAGCTGGCGACGGAACAGACGTCACTGACGTCATCAACGTCGATCGTGCTGACTCCATCCTCCATATCGAGGTTTGAGAACGGGTTTAGAAGAAGATTTTCTTCCTCTTCTGACAGGTTGCGTGTTTTTTCGGTGCTCATGATGAGTAATTCTTCTTCGTACTTATAATTGTTTGCTAGAGAAAGAAGTGAAAATAAAAAGAGAAAAGAAAAAGAAAAAAGAAAAAGTTTCGAAATTATAAGTAGGGTGATAATAAAAAATAAATTTTTATATGGAAAAATTGTCACTGGCGACTCCTCCTCCCCATATTGAGATCGAGAGGCAAAGCCGAAGCCGGTAGCCGTGACCTCTACCGACCGTATAGCGTATGGGATATATTCTGTTTTTTTGATTCTTCCATAGTTCATAGGGGTGGGCCTCTCTTAGTTTGCTTAAACCCAAGTTGGTAGCTGAGAGACTGCTCGGGAGCTTATATCTGCAACTGGACCTACTGTAGGTTTGAGCGTAAGCCTCCTCACCAACGGCAAGGTGGAGACCCGTCGAGAAGGATTGTGTTAGTAACTTAACAATTCTTTAAAATAAATAAATATAGAGAGAATAGCTATAGTGACATCTTTTATATTAATAAATAATTGAGATGATGCCACTTTATAAAAAAGAGGATTAAATTGTGTGGGGTGTCTTTGTATATATAAACTATAGTACTATCATGGTGGAAGTCGAATGGGGCGACACCTGAATTACCTTTGCAACCCTAACTCAAATTCAAAGAGGGGATATTTTGTAGACATTTTTTTTGCCAGTGTGGAGTGTAGAATAGATTATTTTAAGAAAGAGAAGGCATATCGAGTATTTAGGAGAGTAGCAGTGAATAAGGTAGAATATAAGGAAATGGCTATAATGGAAGAAAAGATAAATGGGAATAAGGGAAAATCTGTTTGGATTTCGTTTGTTTACATTTTTTTTTGGTGGGTTTTGACAGTCCCTGTTGGGTTTGTTTACATTTTTCTGTCGTTATTTAACCGTTACCTGCAACTCAAAGGGATGGGGAAAATTGAAAACTGTGTTTTGGTTTTCTTTATTTTGATTGGTCTAAAAGAATTTTTTGCTGGCAAAACTTTTGGGATTTCGGCTGCAAGTGGAAATCGTAATTTTTTTAGACTGAACTTTGAATGATTCAGTGATTTGAGTAATTTTCATTGTTCGGTCGCTTTTTTATGCTTTGCTTTTTAGAGTGCAAAATAATAAATTAATTTCATTAAGATTGTTCGGTCGCTTGTGCTTATGCTAATGCTTATGCTTTTTAGTGTAAAAAATATTCCTAAAAAATTTTATTTAAAAAATTGTATAAAAGTAACTTTTTAGAAGGAAAAAAATTTTTGCTGTTTTTTTGTTCGTGCATTTTAGTGATATTAGTGCATATTTTGTTTTTTTTTTTTGTGTTTTTATTTGCAAAATAACAACTTAATTAGTGCTTTTTCGCTTATGAACTAAAATTTTTTTGCTTTGTTTGTTTTTTTTTATATGTGCTTTTGTGTAGATATTGCAAAAATATAAATTTATTGTGCATACCTACTTTTCTATTTAGTGATTATTCAGTAAATTAACTTATTTGTGTTTTCTTTTGTGATTTTTAACCACCCACCCCTTTTTGTTAAAATTTTGCCGCCTTTTCGGATATTTTTCTTACATTACCCACCCCATCTGAAGCCGTAAGTTTTTTGGATTTTTTTTATTCATAGGGTAGGTATTCATAACATTTTATTTTTATATATTAAATTTTTTTATTGATATATAAATTACCTGCGACGAACGTTCGGTATATAATTAAGTTATAATTAAGTATTAAGTGAAAATAGGTGATATAATATAGTTCAGTGTTCATTTTAAGTTTTTAAAGCTTAAAGTGAAGAAAAAAAAATATTTCTTTTTTAAAAAAGTGTTTCTTTTTAGTGTCAAATTTAGTGTGAATATATCTGTGCTATTTGTGTTGTGTGTAATATTTAATTTTTTTTTTGTAGTGAAAAAAAATTGTGTGTAATAAAATTTTTTTGTGTTTAAATTTTAAAATAAAAAATGGTGAGGTGTTGTTATGCACAGTGCGGGGCAGTACAACATCGCCCATCAAGTGTTTCATTTTTTAAAGTTCCGTGCGATAAAAGAAGGCCGGTTTTCGCGAAGCATGGTGGTGTTTCACACTTGGATCAGATATCCTATATGTGTGAATCCCACTTTTATTTAAAAGACCTAGTTTTTCGCGCGGGTTTGAAGCTTCTTTCAAAGAATGCCGTTCCCTTATCTTATTATTCAGTTTGTAGCTGCTCTGATGAAGTTATTGACCCCACATACTTCCAACTTATGGAGTCATGGCTTTCTCCTGCTCCTCCCACACCTCCCATAGCTACTTTTGCACTTCCACGTGCACGACCTGTGCCATACTGTCCTCTTCTTCGACCTTTAAGTACACCAGCCCCTCTACCTTCTCCGGCTATTTCACTAGAAAATTTAGCTGTATTCAGCCAAAATTCTTATGTAAGAGATTTATCTCTTCCCACTGTTCCTCTGTCGACCCCTATTACGCCGTCTCAATTTCCATCCCCCAAGTACCGATCGTACAAAGCTCCCCCAAAACCGGTTCGTTTCAATACAGCGCGACAACGTCTTTTTTTCACCCCTAAAAAATTGAAGAAATGTCCGAAGTATAATTTAAAAAACAATTTAGATATGCAAATGAGTAGTTTTTCGGAAGAGTTGCGTACTTTTATTTTTGCGCAACTTTTCCACAAGAAGAAAGCACCTTGGAGAAATAAAGAAAAATCACTTTTTCAAAAGATTTTCTTTAAATCCCCAGCGTGCTATACTTTTTTGATTAGCGTAGGTTTTAGGCTGCCATCGGTAAGTACTATTTACCGATGGCACTCTGAAATTAGGTTAAAAGCTGGATTCAACCAGAACATGAAGGACATGCTAACGGAAAAGGCCAAAGGAATGTCAGCGATGGACAAAAAGACAGTTTTGCTTTTTGATGAAAATTGGATTGCAAAGGGAACTGGAATATAATATCAAGGATGATATTATATACGGTTTCACAGACTTTGGAGAGCTAGCAAGAAGTAAAATTGTTGCGTGTAAAGCAATGGTTTTTACACTTAGAGGCCTCAATACCAACTGGAAGCAAACCGTCGCATACTACGTGGGATCCCCAAATGGAATTGCCTTGGCCGAAATGTTAAACACAATTATAACGGGAGTTTTAAGTTGTGGTTTAACAGTGGTTGCAACAAGCTGCGACCAAGGATCAAACAATGTGCTAGCGTACAAAACGCTAACACAGGATTCCGTAGAAGAACATCCCTATCTGGAGATAGCGGATAGAAGAATATTTCTGATGCACGACTATCCTCACCTTTTTAAGTCTGTAAGGAATATACTGCTGTGTCATCAAATTCGTGCTGGAAATGATGTTGCTGACTGGGGAGTTTTGAGGAAAGTTTTTGAGGAGGACTCGAAAGCGAATACCTTCCAAGTTTTCTTCAAACTTACAGACGCACACATCAATCCAGGAAGATACGAGAAGATGTCGGTGAGGTTAGCAACGCAAGTTTTCAGCCATACTGTAGCCACGGGGATTATGTATGCTGTGAAAACTGGTTGTTTTAAGACTGAAGCGGAAAAGGAACTCGCCGAGGGAACTGCACGGTTCATTATTAAAATGAACGATTTATTCGACACGTTGAATAATGGCCAGCGGTATTCGCGGAATCCTAACGAGCAGGTGCTGTCGGATTCCACCGATACCCTGATTGCCTTAAATGAAGCTCGAGAATGGATATCAACGTGGCGATCCAGCAGTAACAGAACCATTCCACCATGCTTCAAAGGATTGCAGCAAACAATCCACGCAATTGTGCTGATGTGGGAATACCTCAAGAGCGAGGAGCAGAGCTATTTCCTACTCGCACATTTGAACACAGACGTCGCGAAAAACCTTTTCTCTATGCTACGTTGCAATAGAGGTTCGTATGAAAGGAACCCTTCGGCTTGGAGATTCATCCGGAATCTCAAGCAAATTATATTCCATAATTTTACCGCGGCGGAACATTCGGGGTATGAGGATTCGGGCGCGCAACAACTCATGCAGGAAGAAGACCTTCAAAACATAGAAGACAACAAGGACTATGAATTTGAACTACCCATCGAGGACGATCTCTTGGAGTCACCAATCATGTATGTCGTAGAAGAAGAGCAATTCAACGACGAAGAACTACTAGACATGATAGAGGAGCTCGATGAAGACGACATGCCCGTCGTAAAAATTAAGAATTTCAGTGAAAATCTTCAAGGAGCGGCTGCTACGTATTACGTCGGGTTTGCAGCACTAAAACTGAAGAAAAAATTGAACAACTGTGAAGTTTGCTGGAAGTTCATGGTGGATGAGGATGAAAACAGCAAAGTTAGAGAAGAAACTTTGCTGATCAAGCTCCGAGCATACGCGTCGAAAACCACTAGTTCGGAGTTCGGAAAGCTGACGGTTCCTTCGATACTTTTCGAAGAAGCTATTAAAGCTCTCCGAATCAATTTCGAGAAAAATAGAGAACGAAAAGAATTTCGGGTGCGCGGAAGTGATGGAAGAAAATGTGTTATCACAATGCTGTACAAATGATCACAGGCAGATCATAATTAAATTTATTTTAAGAGGGCTTATTATTTTGACTTGCAGGAAGAGCAACAAGGATTTCAGAAGGGTGAAACACAAGATAGTTTAAGTATATTTAATGAAATGTAGTATATATGTAATAAATAAAATATTTTATTAAAATGTATTAGATTTTTATTATTATATTTTTACTAACTTTTTTTTACAGTGCCACCAATCAACACTAATTACAGAAACCAATTTTTTGTCCACAGCTTTCGCATCCTTTTTTTTTAAAGTGATATTTTTTGTCCATATAATACCCCTTTAATAATATACCCTCCAATAAATTAAAACACAAAAAGCATTTAGTAGTTTTAAGTATGGTTAGATATGTAGTTGTAGTTGTAGTTGTATTTAAGTATTTTTTTAAAAAAACCAAAAAAACCAAAAAAAAAAACCAAAAAACCAAAAAAAAACCAAAAAAAAACAAAAAACCAAAAAAAAACAAAAAAATCAAAAAAAAAACAAAAAAAAATTCCTAGTTGTAGTTGTAAAGCTTTATTTGCTGTAATTCCTATTTTAAGAATTTCAATGTGCAATCATAGTAGTGCAATTTTTTAGTAGTGCAATATGATGTAGTCCTGTAGTAGTAGTTTTTACATGCAGTAGTTAGGAGACAGGCCTACTGGGGAACCTCGTTAAAAAAAACGCGTCTAGTATTCTACCCCATTGGGTGATGTGGAAAAGAATACGAAATGCTACTTTTATTTTTTTCAGATTCAAAGTTATTAAAAACGGCTGACTTGAGATTAGAAACAAGGAACTTCTAATTCTTACTGTCGGATTTTTAATATTACCGTAAGTATAATGCCGTAAGTATATTTGAAATTTGGCACAAAATATAAAAAAATGACAAATATAAATAATTTTTCAATTTTTGGAAATAAGTCATATATGTATTACATTTTTTGTCATTTTTTTTTTCTTTTAAAATTTCTTTAGAGAAACGCATAGAGGACACAAATTGTGACTTAGATGCGTTTCAATCATTAGAATCGGGCAAGTATTATTGAAATAATATCGTTTCTTAAGTAACACTTATGAAAATTTCAAGGAAATTGTAGAAACACATAGATAAACTAGTTAAAGACTAGTAAACGTTTGAATCATCGAATTCAATCCAGTAGATTTAAAATAACATCGGTTTATATGACCCACTTTTGACAATTTCAAGAAAAATGTTACGAAATTTGTTTAAGTGCTGCTTACGACAAGCTTTCATTTTAAAAGTTCTTGTTCGATTGTAATTATTTAAACACACACTAGTCTTTAATTGTGTCCTGTGTGTGTTTTTGAAAACCAATTTAAATTTTGACAATAAAATAAAAAAATAGCCTTATAGAACTATTTTGTGCATTTTCAGGTACTGCACTGAAATCAAGAAATTGTTGAAGTTATTGATTTTTTTTTAAATTGAATGTGAGATTGAAAAAGCAATGGAATGTTATAGTTTGCATTGTGTCTCTTGTAAATAATGTTTATCCATGTATTTTAAAAAACACAATACAGAAAATTTGAAAATTTAATTTTTTTGAGTAGGTACCCCACATCTTTTAAAATATACTTACCTACCAACTGCTCTTAGTTATTATTTTTGTTTTTTAAGAACTCAACATTCTTCAACTAAGAGAGACCCAAAACGATAAAAACCATGGACAAGACACAACAAACAAGTAAAACATCAACGGGGATATACGTTGAAGCGTCGGCAGAAGTCACGGCTGCCGGCGTTGGCTTTGCCTCTCCAATAGAAGGAGGGGAGAAGTCGCCAGTGACCCAACAACAACAACAACAACAACATAA
Source organism: Syrphus vitripennis (assembly GCA_958431115.1). Classification (NCBI taxonomy): domain Eukaryota; kingdom Metazoa; phylum Arthropoda; class Insecta; order Diptera; family Syrphidae; genus Syrphus; species Syrphus vitripennis. The sequence goes on along the minus strand of OY288110.1, from coordinate 57,933,186 downwards.
ACAACAACAACAACAACAACAAGACAACACGACAAGGACAACCACACAGGAAGAGGAAGACCTTCTTCTTCTCACTCCTTTTTCCAACCTCGGTGTAGAGGATGGAGTTAGCATCGGAACTCTGACTGACGACGACGCATGTTCCGTTGCCAGCTCCACTTTCTCACGATTGTCAACCTCTTCAGTTCGGAGTAAAATCTCCAACTGCAAGAAAACAATCAAACGACTTGGCAAAAGGAATTGGGAAGAACTGACTGACACCGAACGCCTACGACTACAGAACGCACGTACTTTTCTGGAGAATGATCCTAAGAAGATAGGAGGGGCACTTGCCCCACCGTCCAAAGAGGTGACCTCTTCAGAGAGTACAAGCGTGAGCACTCTGATGGGACCGCCCAATCCACCGACTGTTGCCAAAACCCAGTCAAAGGTAGGACGGATCTCATTAGATACGGACATGACTAGAACGCCTACGTTGACGCCTACCATGCAGACAACGGGATCACCTCCCCCAACCGGGAAAATGGAACCGTTGGAGGCAAGGATGGGAGGGCCGTGTGGGAGTTGCGCTGGGGGCACTAGCCCCGCAGGTAACTCCGGCGCGACTCTTCCATCTACGTCGAGCAGAAGTAGCGTCATAGACCTGACAGGAAACACGACAACGAATACCGTTATTGAGACCAAGGCCTCACAGAGAGCTGGAAGTCTCAATGAACGCATACAGAAGAAAAGAAGACGCAACGCTGAGAGGATTGTCCGACGTCTTTCTAGCAAGAAACCCGAAACCTTAACGGCCAGGGAGAAGCTAGCGTTGGACAATGCTACTCAAAGACTGAAGACTTTGACGACCACTGACAAAACGAACAACCTGACGAACAAAAGAACAAAGACCTTGAGGACGGTAAGGGAGACGGTTGGCACTTTGCCCCACCCCGGACCAAGCTCAACGGCGTTCAAAAGAACTAGGCAAGATGACAAGTCTTCGCCTACGAACCCCTCACCTAAGACAAAAAAACCGAAGACCTTGATCACGGAAGGGACCATTGAGAAAATGATCAATGGCAACTGATGGAAGTCAGAATCCTGGACGAGGTGAACGATGTTATCGTTAAGAATGGGCAACCGCCCCTCTTCGGTAGCTTAAGAACCGTCCACGGATTCAAGCTGCTGACATGCGAGGACGGCAACACTCTCGTTTGGCTGCAAGACTTCGTCAAAAGAACGGTAGCTCCCTGGCCTAACGCTGATCTTCGCCTTATAAGTGTTAAGGAAATTAAAGACCTCAACAAACCTAAGGCGAAGATGATGCTACGGGGTCCGACCATCCCGAGAGATCGGATTGAAAGATATCTGCAATCCCTAAACACCGACCAACTCAGTGCGAACTGGAAGGTGCTTGAGATAGGGGAGCAGACGAAGGACGGCACAGAAGTGGTTGTGCAGCTTAGTCACAAGTCTATACCACTTCTGAAGAAAATTGGCTTCAAGGTGCGCATCGGGATAAACCGGTGCAAACTGACATTAATAGCCAAGCAGAACAATCAAGTAAGTAAGAGGCGGGAGGTTTTTAATGTAAATGAAAATGAAATTAATACAAATTAATCTTCACCATAGTAAAGCCGCCAGCGCCAACCTTGTCTACCTCATGGAGAGTAGACAGATAGACATCGCCCTTATCCAAGAACCCTGGATTGGACCAGGTGGCAAAATTAAGGGTTTAGACTCAAAGGGACTTACGCTGTTCAAAACTGCACAAGTGGTAGCAAACAGTAATTTTAGAACTTGCATTGTAGCTAGGAAACAGTTTAATCTCTTTCTTCTATCTACATATAGCAACATAGATCAGACTGCCGTGAAGCTAGAGCGGATCGGGCTCCCACCACTCATTCTGGCATCCTGCTATATGCCCTACGACGGGACGGAGGGGCCACCTGCAGAACTCACGGGCCAGCTCGTGGAACGAGCTGCAAGCGAAAGATGGGACTTAGTCCTTGGATGTGATGCTAACTCACATCATGCTCAATGGGGCAGCACCGACACTAACATTAGAGGTGAGTCTCTTTTTGAATTTATAATAGAACATAATCTACTAGTCGCAAATAGGGGCAACGAGCCCACTTTTGTTACTAAAAATAGGGAAGAAGTGATCGATATAACTGTTACTAATAACACAGACACAGTTTCTATCGATCAATGGAATGTCCTCAAGGAGGAATCATTCTCGGACCATAAACTGATAGGCTTCTTGATAAAAGATACAGTAGAAACTCCGAAACCCTATAGGAATCTCAGAAATACAAACTGGGATCTCTTTAATAGGGAATTAGAGATGAGAAGCAGAAATCTCAATAATACTGTGATTCAAGAACCCAAACATATTGATCAAGCATCCGACGAACTCAGGGTGATTCTAAATGACGCCTTTGAGAAAGGTTGTCCACTGAAACACATAGGGAAGGGAAAAAAGAAACCACCATGGTGGACCTTACAACTCAGCAAATTGAGAAAAGAAACGAGAAAACTTTTCAATGTTGCTAAGAGTACTAGAAACGATAATGACTGGGATATATATAAAAACAGTCAGCGAAAATTTAAAGCAGAAACTCAAAGAGCGAAACGAAGCTCATGGAGAACTTTTTGCAGTGAAATCGAGAGTACCAACGAATCGGCCAGATAAAGGAAAATTCTTTCTAAAGACGCAATCCCTCTGGGATCTCTCAAGATACCCACTGGGAGCTGGACCGAATCCTGCAATGAGACTCTTGAACACTTGATAACTACTCACTTTCCAGGTTGCGGGTCAATAGACAGCAATCTGGAAACAGAATCCCACACGGAACAAGCTGTACCATCGGACATTATAACGGATGAAAAGATCAGATGGGCATTCCATTCCTTTTCTCCATATAAATCCCCTGGACTCGACGGCATATTTCCAATGATGTTACAAAAAAGCGAAACCCTTATAATACCGCTCCTGAGAAATATATTTATTAACAGTATAAAATGGGGATACGTTCCCTTATCATGGCGCGAAGTCAAAGTGGTTTTTATTCCAAAAGCTGGCAAACCCAGCCACAAGGAAGCAAAAGACTTCAGACCAATCAGCCTGACATCGTTTATTCTTAAAACGTTTGAAAGACTGATAGACCTACATATTCGAGGCACTCTGAAGCTGGTTGAAATATCCCCAGCTCAGCACGCCTACACTAAAGGGAAGAGTGTAGAAACCGCCCTTCATAGCGTCGTTAGCACGGTGGAAAAAACCCTAAGCGACAAAGAATATACCCTTGCTGCGTTTCTCGATATTGAAGGTGCCTTTAATAACGTGAAGAATGAAGCAGTAAAAGGAGCCCTGGTAGACAATAAAGTCGATAATTGTATAATAAATTGGGTTATGTGCATGTTAAAAAACAGACAAATTAACTCAGAACTAGCAGGTATAAAGATGAGAATAAACACATCTAGAGGTACCCCACAAGGAGGAGTCTTATCACCGCTTCTTTGGGTGCTAGTTATGAACTCAATCTTACTCGATCTGAAATACTGTGGAGTAAAAGTAGTAGCCTATGCTGACGACCTTGCGTTATTAGCGACAGGAAAATTCTTACCCACTATCAGCGAACAGATTGAATACGCCCTTTCTAAGGTTAACAAATGGACTAAGAAATGTGGACTGATGGTTAACCCGTCAAAAACAGAACTAGTCCTCTTCACAAACAAAACGAAAATACTAACCTTCAGAATTCCTTCAATCGAAGGTACACCACTGAAGATTTCAGATAAAGCAAAATATCTTGGTGTGATTCTAGATAGGAAACTAAACTGGAGTTTTAACACTAAGGAACGAGCCAAAAAAGGAATGATTGCATTCTATTCTTGCAACAGAATCTTTGGGAAATCCTGGGGACCAAGTCCAAAAATTATCAGATGGATGTATTTGGCAATAATTAGACCAATACTAACTTATGGTAATCTGGTCTGGTGGAATGCAATTGAGAAAAGCACAAACCTAAAAACTCTGACAAAGGTACAGAGACTTGCGTGCATTGGGATTACAGGAACTATGAAGTCCACTCCAACTGCTGGGTTGGAGACGATACTCAACCTGAAGCCCTTAGACCTCTTCGTACAAGAATCCGCAGCATATAGCGCCTTACGGCTAAACCAGACTAATTCCTGGAAAAACAGCACAAAAGGACATGCTCAGATTCTTCACAAATATTCGAGTGATAGTATCATCACGGACTATAAAACACCCGAATTTGACTTTCATAAACCATTCAAAACTGCTTTTCCAAACAGAGAAGAATGGTTAAGCAATGAACCACACACCAGTGAATCTGCAATAGCAATATATACAGATGGCTCCAAAATGGACACGGGTGTTGGTGCAGGTTTCTTCTCAGAATCTCTTGAGCTAAACAACTCAATTAGGCTGCCAAATTATAGCAGTGTCTTCCAAGCGGAGGTCATGGCAGTGACAACAGCTGCTAGACAGGTATCAATGATGGCGATACCACGGGCTGATATCACCTTTTACATTGATAGCCAAGCGGCAATAAAAGCGATTTCTGCCGATATTATTAAATCGAAGCTTGTTACTTGCTGCCGCGAAGAACTAAGGGTTCTTGGCACGCAGCATAATATTAGACTCTGCTGGGTCCCGGGGCACAGCGAGATACCGGGTAATGAAAAAGCCGATGAGTTAGCAAGGCAAGGATCAGCGTCCGACCATCCCGAGAGATCGGATTGAAAGATATCTGCAATCCCTAAACACCGACCAACTCAGTGCGAACTGGAAGGTGCTTGAGATAGGGGAGCAGACGAAGGACGGCACAGAAGTGGTTGTGCAGCTTAGTCACAAGTCTATACCACTTCTGAAGAAAATTGGCTTCAAGGTGCGCATCGGGATAAACCGGTGCAAACTGAGATTAATAGCCAAGCAGAACAATCAAGTAAGTAAGAGGCGGGAGGTTTTTAATGTAAATGAAAATGAAATTAATACAAATTAATCTTCACCATAGTAAAGCCGCCAGCGCCAACCTTGTCTACCTCATGGAGAGTAGACAGATAGACATCGCCCTTATCCAAGAACCCTGGATTGGACCAGGTGGCAAAATTAAGGGTTTAGACTCAAAGGGACTTACGCTGTTCAAAACTGCACAAGTGGTAGCAAACAGTAATTTTAGAACTTGCATTGTAGCTAGGAAACAGTTTAATCTCTTTCTTCTATCTACATATAGCAACATAGATCAGACTGCCGTGAAGCTAGAGCGGATCGGGCTCCCACCACTCATTCTGGCATCCTGCTATATGCCTTACGACGGGACGGAGGGGCCACCTGCAGAACTCACGGGCCAGCTCGTGGAACGAGCTGCAAGCGAAAGATGGGACTTAGTCCTTGGATGTGATGCTAACTCACATCATGCTCAATGGGGCAGCACCGACACTAACATTAGAGGTGAGTCTCTTTTTGAATTTATAATAGAACATAATCTACTAGTCGCAAATAGGGGCAACGAGCCCACTTTTGTTACTAAAAATAGGGAAGAAGTGATCGATATAACTGTTACTAATAACACAGACACAGTTTCTATCGATCAATGGAATGTCCTCAAGGAGGAATCATTCTCGGACCATAAACTGATAGGCTTCTTGATAAAAGATACAGTAGAAACTCCGAAACCCTATAGGAATCTCAGAAATACAAACTGGGATCTCTTTAATAGGGAATTAGAGATGAGAAGCAGAAATCTCAATAATACTGTGATTCAAGAACCCAAACATATTGATCAAGCATCCGACGAACTCAGGGTGATTCTAAATGACGCCTTTGAGAAAGGTTGTCCACTGAAACACATAGGGAAGGGAAAAAAGAAACCACCATGGTGGACCTTACAACTCAGCAAATTGAGAAAAGAAACGAGAAAACTTTTCAATGTTGCTAAGAGAACTAGAAACGATAATGACTGGGATATATATAAAAACAGTCAGCGAAAATTTAAAGCAGAAACTCAAAGAGCGAAACGAAGCTCATGGAGAACTTTTTGCAGTGAAATCGAGAGTACCAACGAATCGGCCAGATAAAGGAAAATTCTTTCTAAAGACGCAATCCCTCTGGGATCTCTCAAGATACCCACTGGGAGCTGGACCGAATCCTGCAATGAGACTCTTGAACACTTGATAACTACTCACTTTCCAGGTTGCGGGTCAATAGACAGCAATCTGGAAACAGAATCCTACACGGAACAAGCTGTACCATCGGACATTATAACGGATGAAAAGATCAGATGGGCATTCCATTCCTTTTCTCCATATAAATCCCCTGGACTCGACGGCATATTTCCAATGATGTTACAAAAAAGCGAAACCCTTATAATACCGCTCCTGAGAAATATATTTACTAACAGTATAAAATGGGGATACGTTCCCTTATCATGGCACGAAGTCAAAGTGGTTTTTATTCCAAAAGCTGGCAAACCCAGCCACAAGGAAGCAAAAGACTTCAGACCAATCAGCCTGACATCGTTTATTCTTAAAACGTTTGAAAGACTGATAGACCTACATATTCGAGGCACTCTGAAGCTGGTTGAAATATCCCCAGCTCAGCACGCCTACACTAAAGGGAAGAGTGTAGAAACCGCCCTTCATAGCGTCGTTAGCACGGTGGAAAAAACCCTAAGCGACAAAGAATATACCCTTGCTGCGTTTCTCGATATTGAAGGTGCCTTTAATAACGTGAAGAATGAAGCAGTAAAAGGAGCCCTGGTAGACAATAAAGTCGATAATTGTATAATAAATTGGGTTATGTGCATGTTAAAAAACAGACAAATTAACTCAGAACTAGCAGGTATAAAGATGAGAATAAACACATCTAGAGGTACCCCACAAGGAGGAGTCTTATCACCGCTTCTTTGGGTGCTAGTTATGAACTCAATCTTACTCGATCTGAAATACTGTGGAGTAAAAGTAGTAGCCTATGCTGACGACCTTGCGTTATTAGCGACAGGAAAATTCTTACCCACTATCAGCGAACAGATTGAATACGCCCTTTCTAAGGTTAACAAATGGACTAAGAAATGTGGACTGATGGTTAACCCGTCAAAAACAGAACTAGTCCTCTTCACAAACAAAACGAAAATACTAACCTTCAGAATTCCTTCAATCGAAGGTACACCACTGAAGATTTCAGATAAAGCAAAATATCTTGGTGTGATTCTAGATAGGAAACTAAACTGGAGTTTTAACACTAAGGAACGAGCCAAAAAAGGAATGATTGCATTCTATTCTTGCAACAGAATCTTTGGGAAATCCTGGGGACCAAGTCCAAAAATTATCAGATGGATGTATTTGGCAATAATTAGACCAATACTAACTTATGGTAATCTGGTCTGGTGGAATGCAATTGAGAAAAGCACAAACCTAAAAACTCTGACAAAGGTACAGAGACTTGCGTGCATTGGGATTACAGGAACCATAGTAAAGCCGCCAGCGCCAACCTTGTCTACCTCATGGAGAGTAGACAGATAGACATCGCCCTTATCCAAGAACCCTGGATTGGACCAGGTGGCAAAATTAAGGGTTTAGACTCAAAGGGACTTACGCTGTTCAAAACTGCACAAGTGGTAGCAAACAGTAATTTTAGAACTTGCATTGTAGCTAGGAAACAGTTTAATCTCTTTCTTCTATCTACATATAGCAACATAGATCAGACTGCCGTGAAGCTAGAGCGGATCGGGCTCCCACCACTCATTCTGGCATCCTGCTATATGCCCTACGACGGGACGGAGGGGCCACCTGCAGAACTCACGGGCCAGCTCGTGGAACGAGCTGCAAGCGAAAGATGGGACTTAGTCCTTGGATGTGATGCTAACTCACATCATGCTCAATGGGGCAGCACCGACACTAACATTAGAGGTGAGTCTCTTTTTGAATTTATAATAGAACATAATCTACTAGTCGCAAATAGGGGCAACGAGCCCACTTTTGTTACTAAAAATAGGGAAGAAGTGATCGATATAACTGTTACTAATAACACAGACACAGTTTCTATCGATCAATGGAATGTCCTCAAGGAGGAATCATTCTCGGACCATAAACTGATAGGCTTCTTGATAAAAGATACAGTAGAAACTCCGAAACCCTATAGGAATCTCAGAAATACAAACTGGGATCTCTTTAATAGGGAATTAGAGATGAGAAGCAGAAATCTCAATAATACTGTGATTCAAGAACCCAAACATATTGATCAAGCATCCGACGAACTCAGGGTGATTCTAAATGACGCCTTTGAGAAAGGTTGTCCACTGAAACACATAGGGAAGGGAAAAAAGAAACCACCATGGTGGACCTTACAACTCAGCAAATTGAGAAAAGAAACGAGAAAACTTTTCAATGTTGCTAAGAGAACTAGAAACGATAATGACTGGGATATATATAAAAACAGTCAGCGAAAATTTAAAGCAGAAACTCAAAGAGCGAAACGAAGCTCATGGAGAACTTTTTGCAGTGAAATCGAGAGTACCAACGAATCGGCCAGATAAAGGAAAATTCTTTCTAAAGACGCAATCCCTCTGGGATCTCTCAAGATACCCACTGGGAGCTGGACCGAATCCTGCAATGAGACTCTTGAACACTTGATAACTACTCACTTTCCAGGTTGCGGGTCAATAGACAGCAATCTGGAAACAGAATCCTACACGGAACAAGCTGTACCATCGGACATTATAACGGATGAAAAGATCAGATGGGCATTCCATTCCTTTTCTCCATATAAATCCCCTGGACTCGACGGCATATTTCCAATGATGTTACAAAAAAGCGAAACCCTTATAATACCGCTCCTGAGAAATATATTTATTAACAGTATAAAATGGGGATACGTTCCCTTATCATGGCACGAAGTCAAAGTGGTTTTTATTCCAAAAGCTGGCAAACCCAGCCACAAGGAAGCAAAAGACTTCAGACCAATCAGCCTGACATCGTTTATTCTTAAAACGTTTGAAAGACTGATAGACCTACATATTCGAGGCACTCTGAAGCTGGTTGAAATATCCCCAGCTCAGCACGCCTACACTAAAGGGAAGAGTGTAGAAACCGCCCTTCATAGCGTCGTTAGCACGGTGGAAAAAACCCTAAGCGACAAAGAATATACCCTTGCTGCGTTTCTCGATATTGAAGGTGCCTTTAATAACGTGAAGAATGAAGCAGTAAAAGGAGCCCTGGTAGACAATAAAGTCGATAATTGTATAATAAATTGGGTTATGTGCATGTTAAAAAACAGACAAATTAACTCAGAACTAGCAGGTATAAAGATGAGAATAAACACATCTAGAGGTACCCCACAAGGAGGAGTCTTATCACCGCTTCTTTGGGTGCTAGTTATGAACTCAATCTTACTCGATCTGAAATACTGTGGAGTAAAAGTAGTAGCCTATGCTGACGACCTTGCGTTATTAGCGACAGGAAAATTCTTACCCACTATCAGCGAACAGATTGAATACGCCCTTTCTAAGGTTAACAAATGGACTAAGAAATGTGGACTGATGGTTAACCCGTCAAAAACAGAACTAGTCCTCTTCACAAACAAAACGAAAATACTAACCTTCAGAATTCCTTCAATCGAAGGTACACCACTGAAGATTTCAGATAAAGCAAAATATCTTGGTGTGATTCTAGATAGGAAACTAAACTGGAGTTTTAACACTAAGGAACGAGCCAAAAAAGGAATGATTGCATTCTATTCTTGCAACAGAATCTTTGGGAAATCCTGGGGACCAAGTCCAAAAATTATCAGATGGATGTATTTGGCAATAATTAGACCAATACTAACTTATGGTAATCTGGTCTGGTGGAATGCAATTGAGAAAAGCACAAACCTAAAAACTCTGACAAAGGTACAGAGACTTGCGTGCATTGGGATTACAGGAACTATGAAGTCCACTCCAACTGCTGGGTTGGAGACGATACTCAACCTGAAGCCCTTAGACCTCTTCGTACAAGAATCCGCAGCATATAGCGCCTTACGGCTAAACCAGACTAATTCCTGGAAAAACAGCACAAAAGGACATGCTCAGATTCTTCACAAATATTCGAGTGATAGTATCATCACGGACTATAAAACACCCGAATTTGACTTTCATAAACCATTCAAAACTGCTTTTCCAAACAGAGAAGAATGGTTAAGCAATGAACCACACACCAGTGAATCTGCAATAGCAATATATACAGATGGCTCCAAAATGGACACGGGTGTTGGTGCAGGTTTCTTCTCAGAATCTCTTGAGCTAAACAACTCAATTAGGCTGCCAAATTATAGCAGTGTCTTCCAAGCGGAGGTCATGGCAGTGACAACAGCTGCTAGACAGGTATCAATGATGGCGATACCACGGGCTGATATCACCTTTTACATTGATAGCCAAGCGGCAATAAAAGCGATTTCTGCCGATATTATTAAATCGAAGCTTGTTACTTGATACCGGGTAATGAAAAAGCCGATGAGTTAGCAAGGCAAGGATCAGCGCTTGACGCCAGTCAAGCCGAGCTAGTCCATATCCCACTATGCGACATTAAAAAGAAAATTTCAGATTCAATTCTAGAAAAATCCAATGAAAGGTGGAGTCTACTTGACACCTGTGATAATACTAGGAAATTATGGCCCTGTTTCAATAAACAGAAGACGGACAAAATTATGCAATTTAGTAAGAAATCCCTTCGCTCTCTTACGAGCATAATCACCGGACATAACTTACTGAAATATCATAAACTTAAAATGAAACTCAGTACAGACGACTTATGCAGGGGATGTGGTGACGAAGAAGTGCACGAAGACACAATGCATTTTCTCTGTCACTGTCCCGCGCTCTGTCACCAAAGAAGAAAACTTCTTGGTAGATACTTCTTTGATAATCTCGAAGATCTATCAAATACACCAGAAGTCCGCATATTGAATTTCATCAATGCCTCTAAATGGCTTGATTAACTATAGAATACATAGGTTTTTATCATGAAATAAGTAATTACACTTAAGGGTAACACAATGGATCTATGTACATTGATCTAAGTGTAACGATGGCTACATCAATTGTCAGCCCTATAACCTAACCTAACCTAACCTTCTTTTTTGAAGAACAAAATCCTTAAAAAATGTATTCTGTAAGTAAGCAAATCTTTCAATAATGCTTCGCTTTAAAATTTTCAAAAAATTGAGTTGTAGGTACCTACCCACCTATTTATACTTACTTACAATGAAAATCTTATTATTTTATTGGGGTTCCCACTTACAGATTGAAAAAAAGTTAAATAATATTTCTATAGCTTTTTATATATGGGCATTGGGCTATGTGCATATAAAATCAGAGAAATATTATTTAATTATTCTCATTAATTTTCTAAGCTTTATTCATAGGTAATTTTTTTGCTTGATATATCCACCCTCAAGGATATAAATGTCCCTAAGTGCCCACTTTTAAAAATAGTTTTTTTTGCAAGATTTCAGGAAAGATACCTAGTTATATTGAAGTTTGTATTTTATTATTTTCATTGTACCTACCTAATGATAATGGGGTTCTCACTTACAGACAATCTACCTAACAACCTAACCAGCTACAATAATAATTACAAAAATCAATTTAATTATCAATCCTGAAGTCTTCCGAATAAAACCAAACACGAAAAATTACCTACCCTCAAAATCTTGCCATTGATTTCAATGCATTCAAATTGGAACCAAAAAAAATTCTTATAAGATTTGATGGTGGGTATTCCTGTTCGTAGATTGTTAAAGGTCAATTTTGTCTGATCCAACCAGGTTGAATTGATATTTGCATTTTCATGGAAACTTGCGCAAAGTAATTATTTTAAATTAAAAGAAATTTAGAAAAAGCTAGTTGAAAAAAAAAAAATTTGCCGTCGGCTATTTTGCCGACGGCAAAACATATTAATTTTTTATTCACTTGAACACATGAATCTTTTGAATCTAATTCTTAGTTAATATCTTTATTGTTATTTTTATTGTTCCAACAGGAAAATTTCACTTAAAAACAATATAAAAAGCAATTTTACATGAAAAAAAAATTATTAATTTATTTGCAAATATCGATTCAACACAACACAACAAAACACAATTATTGCACCACATGAACTTCTTGGTATAAATTAAGACACTCGTAAAAGCAAAACCATTGTTTTATTTTTTTAGAATATTAATGACAATAAAAAATTTCACATCAAAATTGAAAACCACCCCCAAATCCAAGTGCAACCAAAAAATGAACAGTCAAATAATAACAACCTGAAGCTATAGAATTATGTATGCACATATATTCTACCTTGCCCAGTGAAAATAAAGCAACAAAACTACAAAATGAGAAAAATCAAACGAAAACATACTGCTAGACATACATTTTTTGCTCGCCAGCATGAAAAAGGCAAAACAGAAAAACCGATGGTTTTGTTTTCTTATTTTCTTATTCTTTTTGACATTTTGTTTCAACTTTACATTCCCCCAGCTAAAAAAAATAGTATTCTCTTCTCGCTCCTACTCCCAATTGCCGTCGTTCGAAAAATTCCCCTACAAAAAGTCTACACCTAAGAAAAGAGCTGACTGCAGCGCCACCACCAGGACCTCTGCAACCCTAAAAAAAACTCGCCATGATAGTACTCTTTGTATATATAAACTATAGTACTATCATGGCGAGTTTTTTTTAGGGTTGCAGAGGTCCTGGTGGTGGCGCTGCTGTCAGCTCTTTTTTTAGGTGTAGACTTTTTGTAGGGGAATTTTTCGAACGACGGCGATTGGGAGTAGGAGCGAGAAGACAATACTATTTTCTTTGGTTGTAGGAATGCAAAATTAAAAGGAAGTGTCAAAAAGAATAAGAAAAAATGCCATCTGTTTTTTCTTTTCATGCTGGCGAGCAAAAAATATATGTCTGACCTTCATATCTACTTCACTCTGATTTTTCTCATTTTTTCGTTTTTTTTTTTCTGTGCTTTATTTTCAGTGTGCAAGGTAGAATATATGTGCATACATAATTCTATAGCTTTAGGTTTTGTTATTATTTGACTGTTCATTTTTTGGTTGCATTTGGGGGTGGTTTTCAATTTTGGTGTAAAATTTTAAATTGTCATTAATATTCTAAAAAAATAAAACAATGGTTTTGCTTTTGCAAAATTAATTTAATACCAAGAAGTTCATGTGGTGCAATAATTGTGTTGTGTTGAATGGATATTTGCAAATAAACAAATAAATTAATAATTTTTTTTCTTGTAAAATAACTTTTTATACCTATTGTTTTTAAGTGAAATTTTCCTGTTGAAACAATAAAGATATTAACTAAGAATTAGACTAAAAAAATTCTTGTGTTGAAGTGAATAAAAAATTAATATGTTTTGCCGTCGGCAAAACGGCCGACCGGAAAATTATTTATTTTTTTTTCAACTAGCTTTTTCTAAATTTCTTTTAAATAAAAATAATTACTTTGCGCAAGTTTCCATACGATAAGAAAATGCAAATATCGATTCAACCTGGTTGGATTACACAAAATTGACCTTTAACAATCTACGAACAGGAATACCCACCCTCAAATCTTATAAGAATTTTTTTGTTTGTTCCAATTTGAATGCATTGAAATCAATGGCAAGATTTTGAGGGTGGGTAATTATTTGTGTTTTGTTTTATTTTGAAGATTTCAGGATTGACAATTAAATTGTTTTTTGTAACTTATTATTGTAGCTGGTTAGTTCGTTAGGTAGATTGTCTGTAAGTGAGAACCCCATTATCATTAGGTACCTACAATGAAAATTATAAAATACAAATTTCAATATAAGTAGGTAGGTATCTTTCCTGAAATCTTACAAAAAAAAAACTATTTTTATAAGAAGGCACTTAAGGACATTTATATCCACCCTCAAATCAAGCAAAAAAATCTAAAACTACCTATGAATGAAGCTCAGAAAATTAATGAGAATAATTAAATAATATTTCTCTGATTTTATATGCACACAGCACAAAGCCCATATATAAAAAGCTATAGGAATATTATTTAACTTTTTTTTTAATCTGTAAGTAAGTAGGTATATGCAGGTACATATGTGGGTAGGTACCTAAAAATCAATTTTTTGAAATTTTTAAAGCGAAGATTGAAAGATTTGCTTACTTACAGAATACATTTTTAAAGGATTTTGTTCTTCAAAAAAAATGTTGAGTTCTTAAAAAACAAAAATAATAACTACGAGCAGTAGGTAGGTAAGTATGTTTTAAAAGATGTGGGGTACTTAAAAAAATTAAATTTTCAAATTTTCTGTATTGTATTTTCTAAAATACATGGATAAACATTATTAACAAGAGACACAATGCAAACTATAACATTCCATTGCTTTTTCAATCTCACATTCAATTTAAAAAAAAAAATCGAAAAAATTAATAAATTCAACAATTTCTTGATTTCAGTGCAGTACCTGAAAATGCACAAAATAGTTCTATATGGCAATTTTTTTATTTTATTGTCAAAATTTAAAATGGTTTTCAAAAACACACACAGGACACAATTTAAGACTAGTGTGTGTTAAAATAATTAAAATCGAGCAAGAACTTTTGAAATGAAAGCTTGTCGTAAGCAGCACTTAAACAAATTTCGTAAGATTTTTCTTGAAATTGTCATAAGTGAATCATATAAACCGATGTTATTTTAAATCTACTGGCTTTAAATTCATGATTTAAACGTTTACTAGTCTTTAACTAGTTTACCTATGTGTTTCTACAAAAAAAATTAACAAATACAAAAAAAAATGATAAAAAATCCTAATTTTCACTAAATTCGTAGGTAGGTACTGACTACCTGACAATAAAAAAAAACTCTTATATAATATTTTTTTTTATTTTTCTTTAAAATTCTAAATGGTTTTCATAAACACATAGCAAACATCATTTATGACTTGTCTGCGTTTAAATTATAAAAATTTAACAAGAACTTTTGAAAAAATAAATGAGAAAAAATCCGGAAAATGAAAAAAGAAAATAAAATCTAGAATGGTTTTCAAAAACTTTATTATTTTTTATTGTACTATTTTGTACATAGAATGTCAGTTTATTAGACTTAACCATTCTTCCGTCAATTGCATTGAATTTTTTGTGAACAACAACAACAACTTTAAGGCACTACCACCAATTAATATAAAATTAATTCGTAAAAACAATTGGTGGTAGTGCCTTAAAGTTGTTGTTGTTTTTCAAAAACATTATTTAAGACTTTATTATTTATTAAAAGTTAAAAAGTCGAAAATTGCAAAATTGATGTTTTTTACCTTTTTCGTTAATTTTAGATAGTTTTTGATTTTTTATAATCATATGAAGGTATATGTACATTTATAAAATTTTTAGAAGCATATAACTTCAAAAACAAAATACTTACTATGTTATTAAAAACCTGACGTCAAGTCAGGCGTTTTTAATAATCTTTCTTAAATTACCTCCCTGTCATCTACCATTGAAACTGAAAAAATAAAATAAAACATTTCGTATTCTTTTCGTTGGGCGATGTTTTATTGCCCAGCACTGTGCCTCACAATGTTTTTATTTTATAACTTCAAAAATACCAACAAAAATAACGAAAACCAAAGCAACGTTGTCAATTTTCTCCATCTCTTTGTGTACCAAGTACCTGCAAAATAACGACAGCAAAACCAACAACAACTATCAAAACCCACCAAAAAAAAAATGTAAAAAAACGAAATCCAAACAGATTTTCCCTTATTCCCATTTATCTTTTCTTTCATTATGTCCATTTCCTTATATTCTCCCTTATTCACTCCTACTCTCCTAAATACTCAATATGTCTTCTCTTTCTTAAAATATTATATTCTACACTCCACACTGGCAAAAAAAATGTCTACAAAATATCCCCTCTTTGAATTGGAGTTAGGGTTGCAGAGGTATATTAGATGTCGCCCCATTCGACTTCCACCATGATAGTACTATAGTTTCTATATACAAAGTAGTACTATAGTTTATATATACAAAGGGGGTTTACATACAATAGGTATAAATAAATAATAAAGAAATTATATAACAATAATTGAGAAGAAAAACAGAATTTAAGGCTTTTCATTTACATGTATGTACATATGTATATATGAGGGCAAGAACAATAATACATTTTTTTTTTATTATTATAAAACATTTAAGAGCCCTTCACCTAAAAGTGGGAACTAAAAGTAGAACCTATTGATCCGAGTTCTTCACCAATGTTAGGTTTAAACATCAGATATACATTCCAAACCAATCCACAAAAAGAACACTCACCACTATTCACTTGGTACTCAGTAAAATATCCAATAAGTGAAAGCAAGACAATAGTTTATTACGATCGCTAATGTTGAAAAGAGTAAAAATATTTTTCCAGATTCTTTATGTGTACCTACTCGTATTTTGTTTTCTATATACATATACCTCTCAAAAACTAGTTTGGTTGGTTTTGGTGTTTTTCTGTATTATTCGCTTGCTTGGTGTGACCAAGTAAGCTGCCGTAAAATTTGTTTCATTAATTTTTTTGTGTATATTTTTTTGTTTTCACTATATAAGATTGTAAGTCCTTTCATGGACACTTAATTTGTTGTATTATTTTGCAATAATAAAATTATAAATCGATTCAAGATTTTTAAAATATGAAATAAGAGTTAGCAATTGGACATACCAATTTGACTGATTGAGATTTGTTTTTGCTTTTACATATGGCGATTAAGAAGAAAAAAAATTCAGACGAAAAATATTTATTTTAGACTGCCGAAGCCGATGCCAATAATATTGAGAAAAAGTAGGATAGTAGGGGTGAATGCATGTTAGGATGTAATGTTTGATTTTTACATTTTGAAGAAAACTAGGTACCAATTTGAAATTGTGACTAAAAAAATAATTGATTGATTCGAAAAAAAAATTTCAGGTCTCATTGGAATGAAAGTAAAACCATTCTGTATTTTATATCAAGAAGGGTCTTTGAAGTGTCAAAATAATAAACTAATAAGCAAATCGATTTAATTCAATATTAGATTTTATTTCTATTCAATGAATAATTTTACATTTGTTTTAACCTACACCTACTTGAATTTAATAGTTATTTTATTTTAGTTTATTTTTGTTTCATAATTATAAAAGAAGAAAGACAAAAAGAAACAACCCTTTCTCAGTTTGTATGGTATTTATGAAATGAGAGACAAGGTAAGTCTAATATAGACAAAAACGTTTCTAGCTGGGAGTATCCACAACCAATACTTGTTATTCCAAGCACAGCGGCAGTTTTCACGTCGGGTTTATCCTTACCTTTGTTATTCAAAGGCACTTTGCCTTAGACGTTGCACATGTCGCATTTTAAAACTATTTCGGTGTCCAGTCCAGTAATTTCTTATTTCTTTGACAATGGAGAAGTTTTTCAAACTGCAGCCAAACTGGGGACAATGTTGATCAACTGTTTTCAAAAGATTAAAAAAAAAAAATCAATATCAACAAGCCTCCGTCCTTGGATAATCGTCTGCGCTAACAAACCAAATGCTTTCAAACTTTTTACTTTCATTATTCAAATACGAAAATCTTATTATGATTTCATTGAGAACAACCTGACCTATAGTAACGTAAATCATAGTTGCAGAATATACACAAAATAAAGAGAAAAAAAACCAACAAGTAGTAAATACAAAAACAAAAAAAATAACAACAAAACTTCTACACTACACAAACATCAGGCAATAGTCACCATACCATATAAACAGACTGCACTTGTATTGTTAGGTACCTCTTTATCTACTGCATTGTATATAAAACTTATAGTACTATCATCACGATGATTTTTGAGTTGTGTTGTGTGGTCGTCTGGGGGCGCACTTGTATATACACAGAACGGGCAACCAGAAAATTAGTTAGTTGTGTGATCGCTAGGTGGCCGACGTGTGGAACGTGTTCATGAGAGTACTATGCAAATTCATATACAATGTCTACTGCCAAATTGTGTGCATCACACTGTTTGAATTTTTGTTTTATTTTACATGAAAACTCTACCGGTCATTTGGAAAACAAATAGAATCCAATGATTTGTGTCTTAGCTAAAATAATGAGATTTTATTTTACGCAGACGTTTTAAAAATTCGATGTTTCACATAAAAATACGAGAAAATTCAATATTTTTTTTTCTGAAAATTATATTTAGAATGTCGGTTTGTTATTTTGGATCATAATTTTAGTAAAATTCATTAAACAAATATGTCAAAAACCGAATTGAAAAACAGTATTTTAAGTGTTTTTTAAGTCAATATATTTCCAAAACTTTTCATTTTTTCAAAAAATCAATTCCAACAATTTAAAGATATGTTTATTACCTTTTAGAAAATATCAAATTTGATTCACTCAGGTTAGTACTTTTTCTACAAAATTGCGCACCAATTAGCAGTTTTTGCTAATTTCTCAAAATATAGATATACATTTTTTCAAATATAACTCGCTGTGAGTCGATTTCGAAAAAAGTAATTCCAACAATTTGAAGATAATGAATCGTTCTTTCATATAGCGTTTAAATTATTGTCATATGCATACAAATGGCTTTAGGAAATTGCGCACCTTTTCACCATTTTCTCGTTTTTTCCTCAAATCTAGGGGAAGGCCTCTTAATGTATAAAACACTGTTTTTTTTATTATTTGTTTGTTTTAATTTGTAATTAAACTCAGATAAAAAACTTTTTTTTTTTTTTTTTTTAATTTGCTGATATAGTATATTTTTTAATTTTATTAAATTAAATAGCGTATCAAATTTTCGATTTCATGGTGATCTTAATCGAGAAGCCAAAGTCGTATTTTTTTTGTGAAAATGCATATACTTCTTTCCATTCGTAAATCAAGAGGATGCGAGTTAAAAAGTTTACACGAAACAATGGAGTAAAAGTTTCTAAAAGATGTAGTGCGGAAGAAAGGAACATTGACAATGAAACTGCAGTTGCTTCGCAAGTTTATCGGGCTTCGTAGGTATCCGCTTCTCAAAAAAAACTTTCAATACCTTAAAATAGTATAAATGCCGAACATGAAAAATATTTAAAGTTCTAAATAGTTGCATTGTGTGGACTAATCGATTAGACTTAAAAACTTTTCTTATAGCTGATTTTTGAATTACTAAGATCGGTTGAAACTTACTAAGGTAAGCTCCACCCCAACAGCATATCCCATATTGCAATTTTGATTGAAAAATACCATAATACACAGTTTTTAACATATTTAAAGAGCAAAATTTTCCAAGTCGGTACAAACAACAGGTGGCAGAACGAAGGTAATTTTTTAAGTTCTGAATATGTGTAGACCAGTTCAAATTATGATCTATTGTAATACCAAGGTATTTAAAGGTATTAACAGCTTCAATTTTAAAACAACTTATGGAGCAGTGGGCATCACTATTGAATGATTTCCCATGCTGGCTTAAAGTACTACGATTTAATAAAAGGTGGTTGGGACAGTCAGAAGAATGAAATATTATATCTTAATCTGGAGATTTATTTCCAGATAAGCTGAAAAACATAACTTTGGTCTTATTACTTACAATTAGTCGGTGATCAGCAAACCAGCATCTTAGTAAACAAACATCATGATTTAAATCTGCTAATAAGTTTAATGGACTAGTTGAACAGTATGCAATATCAAGTCATCCGCAAACGCTCGAATCTTACCGACAAAAGGAAGAGAAAATAAAGAATTTATATAAACAAGAAACAAAATAGGTCCAAGTGCAGATCCTTGGGGCACACCTATATTGCTAAGTTTTAGATTACTCATTGTATTTCCAATTTAAACGAATTGTGAGCGATCTTTAAGGTAAGACTCTAACCAATTACATATATATAAAGCCACGAAAACCAGCTTTATACAGTTTTTCCAATAGAATAGTGTGGTTTACAATGTCAAAAGCTTTTGTGATATCGACATAAAGTCCAGCGCAACAATTTCTGACATCTAATCCCTTTTGCAAAATACAACAAAAATTTAACAGAGCGTCTTCTGTTGAAAGGCCAGCTCTGAAACCAAACTGCAATGGGCTAAAGAAATTTGTTTTATTTAAAAAATTCAACATTCTTGTTTTAATGTTTTTTTCAAAGATTTTTGAAATTGAAGACAGCAAGGATATGGGTCTGTAATTAGTTTTCATCAGTTTTCTTTCCCTTTTTGAACAATGGAATAATCATAGCACACTTTAGATCATCAGGGAAGATACCACTCATGATGCTTGAATTGAAAAGTGAAGCCAAAATATCAACTATATTGGGACCAATGAGTTTTAACGTTGAGTGTGAAATTTCATCAAAACCTTTTGAATTTGAAGTTTCTAGGGGGTTAATTATTTTAAGCAATTCTAGACCTGTAATTGGTTCGAAATAGAAGCTGTTTCTGTTGTAGTCTTGAGTAATAAACTCACTGCAATAACTACTGAATGCTTGAGTGTCACTGAAACAAGTTTTGAGCAATAGATGCAAAGTAGTTACTGAATTCATTAGCTACATTTTCAGGATTTGAAATACATGTGTCTCCGCTACTTAACAAGATTGTATCTGGTCTAGTAGATACTTTGGTGTTTATTATTGCGTTAATCACTTTCCATTCATTTTTAAGATTCCCTTGTGCATTCCTTATTTTTACCCGAAAGTGGCTATCCCGAGCGTATTTTATCTCCTTACGATTTTTTTTGCTAAGTTGAATGTAGCGTGTTTTAAAGCTTATCCACGGTTTTAGTTTGCTTTCCGATTTTTGTTTACTAATAGTGAAACTAGAGGAGTTAATATGATTTTTTAATACTTTAAGAAAAAAATCATACGCTTTAGAAGCATGAGTTTCATTTACTCATTTTCCCAATTTTCAAAGCACAACTTAGAATTGAGATCGTTGTAATTTATTTTCTTTACGATGGAGTTCAAGTTATTGGGGGGTTTCAAGTGTTTTACACTTTCTATTGAAAACCCTGTCATACAATGGTCTGTTATGTTTAAGTCTAAATTTATTCCAGCAACATCTTCTGGCTGAAAATCTTCAAATCGACAGAATACATGGTCAAGGCATGTGTCTGATATTGGCCTGGTTGGATCATTTACAAATGATAATAAACCATTTTCTGCCATACAAGTTTGATATATGTCAGAAACGGGGCTATTGACCAATATATCTATGTTCAAGTCACCTAAAATTATCAAATTTTTAGATTTTTCAGCCCTTAAAAGGTTAAGCAGATCATCAACAAATTGGGAAGACAATGAGGATTGAATTCTATAGATACAAAAGAATGCAAACGGTATATCTTGAATAATGCAACGCACTTTAATAATATCAGCTCCTACAAAATCAACAATCTCAACCTCGCACTCATATTCATCTTTTAAAAAAACTCCCACTCCACCGGCAGAATATGTATCATTTGTTTTAGCATAAGAATTGTAATTAGGTATATTATAGTACGAAACTTCATAGGAGTAAATCCAAATTTCAGAAACAAATATAATTTCCGGTAAATTAACAAAGGCTTCAAGATTGCTCACCAACAAATCGAAATTTTGACGCAGGCTACGAATATTCTGATGTACAATATAAAACGATTTTTCATCTGAATTCAAACTAAATATGTTATCAGTGTTACTTTTTATGGTTCTTATAGTGAGATTATCGTACATAAAATCAAAATAATTTTTCATGCTGTTGCCTTTATAAGGCAGTAAGATCTTCAAATGATCTTATGACGACAACCTCACTACTATCGATCTTCCTCATTAGAATAAGAGAATTTCGGAACCACAGGTACTTAAAATGTTTTTCTTTTTTTAATTTTTTAGCAGCGATAAATAAAGATCTTGTATTTAGTTAAGCTATCATTAATATAAATGTTAGTACATATTACTACCTTCTACAAATAATGATGATTTCAGCTTCTGCCTTGAATTTTTTTCGCCTTCCATAATTTTTTGTTTGATTTTATTCGATGACAAGTGGATGCAAAGAATATTGTCGTCTGCATTTTTGTTGGAGTTTGAACTATTATTTTTATATGTTTGTTCGACAAAACATTTATTTGCATCATCGGGAGACACTGATACATTTAACGCTTCCTCAAGAATAGTTTTCATCTTCTCTTTTGCATTAGAATTGTTAAGATCTGGTATACCAACAATTTCAATAACGTTCTCCAACATCTTCTGCTCCCTCCAATTCACCTTGCTCTTCAGGCTCGCCACTTTTAAACGCAGCATTTTGTTCTCATCCTCAAGTCTATGCATTGTGTTAAGAATGTCGATATGTATTTATTTTTTTTAAGCTTAGCATCTGTTCGTATATTGATTGCAGGGTTATTGAACTTTCAGACAGTTGAATATGATTTGATTGCCCATCAGTGTGTGATGAAGTTTGTAAACTGGTTTCGTTTTCGTTTACTTGGTAGGCACTAGCAATAGATGTTGTTGTTTTGTTACTTAACTGTGCATCGACTCTCCGATCTAAGTTCGAAGGTAATAATGATGTTGATAATGATGTTGATGCGGGTGGTTGATGTGTCATTGAAGCGCGGCGCAAAGCTGAACATTTCTTACATCTGTGAGCTATGTTATTTGCCGACATTATATTCGATATCGGCCGCTTTAATATTGACACATGTCCCGTGAAAATTATTTTTGCTATCACTACATTCAATCTTTAAGTCAGTTTTACGAAATTTGGTTTTACATATCGAGCAATTCATGTTTATGGAATCAATTATTGTATTTGATAAAGCAAACTTGTGCGAGAATTTAGAAGTGTGCACCCCATGACACTTAAATTATACACGTCCGCTCTCGTTGAAAGCTCAACTTAAAAGCCATTTCATATATGGTTCATTATTTATTGTCCACTTAAATATTAAGGTCATATAATGTACGGTTTACTATTTAGAGCTCTGGTCCATTTTACAGAAATATTAAAGTCGTCACTAAATTTGATTATTGGTAGGGCCCAATGTGTCTATACCTATTACTTGATCTGAGTGAGGGTCTTTAAATACAAGAGAGATTATAGTAGTACATTATATAGTAGACGGAGGGAAGGCAGGGATGGTTTTTCCATGGAAGTGGGTTCCGTGCTCCGGATTGTTCTCAATCCTTGTGAAAGTTGGCGTACAACAGGATTGTCTATCGGTATCAAACTTATAGGGATTCTGGTGTTTGTATTGCAGAGGTCAACAAAGCAATTGCTGCACCTTCATTTATGTTTAAAACAACCACGAACCAATGCAAGTTCATACGATAAATTTATTTGGATTCGATCCCAAATAATACATACTTACATATATAGGTATGTAAGTAATAAAGATTGATTAAAAATAGCTTTTATTGTACCTAAGTATATGCTTGCTTTAACTCAGAAGGGCTGCAGAAATAATAGGAAAGTATAAGAAAACGCTATGCTTGAAAACTAGGTATATATTTTCAACAACGATATTAGCGAAAGTTAAATTGTCGGTGCTTGAAGCAACGAAACTGTTAAATAATTGTTAAAAAATGCTTTAGCCCAGAGCACCGAACTGGTTATCGTATATACGATTGACCAACAAAAAAATGTCGACTGTTCAAAATTTCGACTTTTTGGAATGTTAAAATAACGATTTTTTTTATTGACTTCTAAAAAACCTCGATAGTTGTAAATCTCGACTTAACAAAATATCGACAGGTATTAAAAAAAACGTCGAGAAAAATGTCGACTGCTTGTTTTGTCTTATCTTAAGAAAATCTTATCAACCACGCCAACACCGCGCCGCTTGCTGTTATCCTTTAAGCTTCTATAGAAGCTATCTGGATTTATAGATCCAGACTCTATTTCATTCAAGCAAGTATTAGAGCTTATTTATTACATAGCATTTAGGAAAAAAAAAATTACTCGCTATTAAGTGTTATCCTTTACTTAAATAAGTTTAATTCCACACTAATGACTTAAGGGAAAAAAAAGTTTAAAAACAGGCCAACGGCTGCTTAATATATGATTAATTATAATGCCAAACAAGTCCAAAAAATCAACTCAAAGCTTAGGGACTGATATTTACTAGCACGTTCTTGTAAACATCATTCCTTAAACATTGATTTTATCGAAATGTCGACTATTAAAATTTATACATTTTGAAAAGTCGATTAAATTTTTGTCGATGTTTTGATCCATCGGTATTTTAACCAATCGACATTTTTTTGGTTGAGATTTTAAAAATCGGCCTTATGATAATTATCATGTCGAGATATCGCACGCACTCAACTAAATGGTTAGAGATTACCTATCTAATTGCACTATGAGTATGGATTTTAGGTTCTTTAGGGTATTACAAAGCGTTATTCGAAAACCTGTCAAAATTGGTCCTATAGATTTGATTTGAGACATTATGTTTGTAACTTAAGACTCGAAATTTCAAAAAAAAAAAACACTTTGTAAAACTTGTTAATGAAATACTGATTTAATCCATCCATCTATTTATTTTTTGTTTTTTTTTAAAATAAAATAAGTCATTTTAAAGAGTAAATGTGATTTTGTGTATTGGCTTGATGTCAAGCAATAAGATTTAGTTTGAACACCTAAAATAAAAAAATAAATCAATGTTCAAGGAATGATGTTTACAAGCACGTGCTAGTAAAACATCAGTCCCTAAGCTTTGAGTTGATTTTTTGGACTGTTTTTTTTTTTTTTAATAAGTCATCTGATAAATTTATTTCATTATTTAAAAAAAATTAAGAAAATGCATCTTCAATTTTTTAAGTTTTTAGAAAATTTTTGCCTCGTTCTGTTTTATATGTGCACTTATGTAATTGAGCAGTTATATAATAATTCAAGTTCAAAATTGAGAAATATGAATCTTAAGAATGCATTTAGTTTCATCGCAATATTTACGACTTAAACATTGAAAATTTTTATTTTACCTGTGTCCATACGAGTAAATGAATATATATCCATAAATAGGTCTCGAGAATAAAGATCGATTTGAACAAGTTTTGTAGTGTAAAAGATATGAATTATTAAAGGAATTCCATAAAAAATGCTGATTATGCAAATTATTACTTAAAATACAAATAATTAAATATACTTTCTTCTGATACCTAATAAAAGTTAACTTATCATAAGTTAAGGTCAACTGAAGAACTTATTTTTAACTATGTACCTACGTATGTAGTTACATTTACAACGTTTAAGCCTTGCACCCTGCACAGTCAAGTGTCTTCCATTTAAGGCATCTTTCTTAAAGTATATTTACATTATTTTTTTGTTCATATCTTTGTATCTAGCCAATATTTTTACATGTTACATCACTTTAAACATCATCTTTCTCTTTTCATTCACATTTAACATTACTTAAATAAAATTATTTTAGCAAATAAATTGCGGGAAAACAGTTATCCACACAGAAAAAAGGTGTATGGTACATACAAATTTCTGACCTATATTGTTTAAATAAAAAATAATAAAAATCGGTTGTGCTTTTGCAATGTTAAAACCAGCTAAAGAAAACAGAATAAAAATGATAAAACCTTTATATTATGTAAGTCGAAAACGTTAATTTCTTAAACCTACTTCCTTTGCCCTTTGGCCTAACAGGAGGTGTACAAACTAGTAAAAAAAAAATAAAGGAACAAAAACTAACAAAAAAAAGTTCTCTAATGTCTTGAACCCTTTTTTAGTTCTCTAATGTCTTGAATTTTTTTTTTATAGTAAATCAAATAATGCATTCCTCGTTTAACTTGTTCATTCAATTGAGATTTGAAAATTAAAAGGATGG
Source organism: Syrphus vitripennis (assembly GCA_958431115.1). NCBI lineage: Eukaryota > Metazoa > Arthropoda > Insecta > Diptera > Syrphidae > Syrphus > Syrphus vitripennis. Next base: position 57,907,396 of record OY288110.1, on the reverse strand, counting down.
ATTTTTTGGGAACAAAAGATTTTCTTACAAAGGAAACCTCATTACTTTTAAGGTTTTCGCGGTTGGTTGAATTATACATTTAGATTTTAAAAGTGTATAAAGGTAACCTCGTTTTATATGTATGTAAGTGTTTCTTAAAGCCGTAAAATACCGTATTGAGTTCATTGCTTTAACAATTTAGTTTCAATTTTGAGATAGATATTTCCAACTAGTATCTGAACATAATTTTAACATTAGGTATTTTTCTGAGTAAAAAATGTATTCGATTTGCTTTTGATGTCCTTGTTCGAAAAATAATCTACACCAAAAACTAGGTTTCTAAAAACATATTTACAAATCAAATAAACAAACAATCTTCAATTAATTTCTTATGTTTACATTTCAATAGGCAAAAATGTTTCTTCATTATCCGACAAAGAAATATTGACACATGAAACAAAATAATAAAAAACAACCCATACCCCTAAAGAAAACTACCTACACACATTTATAATCCATGAACCGATATTGAAATTTGAAAAAAAAATCAAATCAAACCTAAATCTCTATGGAAATGGAAAGGCACAAATATAAAAATACTAAATACAATAAATAAATATCCCGTTAAAAATTGGTTTGTGTTCATGGAAACCCCACATCTTTTTTTTTTGTTTCTCAAATTTGCCAAACGTTGCAGCGCTTTGAGCTCTGAGGTGTCACTTCTATTTATATTTATTCAATGCTTTGAAGCGTGTTTTTGAAGCCAATAAAAGTTGTGGATATGGGCTGAAATGAAAACAATTAAATAAAGAAAATGAGGCTGGGTGCGACCCACACTGATAACTTCCCATTTGTGATCTTGAAAACTTTACCACTTTTTAGTTTATTTTTTTTTATATTTTTTGTCAAAAACTGTCAATTAGATACTTGTCAGAACTTAACCTTTCATAAAAAATTGTACTATGTATAAAATAAAATATTTTAGAAGGCACAATCGTATTGAGCTGAGATACAATTGTAACTACTTTTCTTTAGAGTTTTTAACAGTTTTTGATTTTTTGTTAAAAAAACTGCCCATTCAATTTTTGTCAAAATTTTATCAGTTGCTAACAATTATGTTATGTAGAAAATAAAATAAACAAGAAGTCAATATCGTTTCCCGTTTTTGAGATATTTGAGCCGAAAGACAATTTATACCAATTTTTGGTAGAATTTTTTGTAGTTTTTAATTTTTTTGTAAAAAAACTGTCCATTGAATTTTTTTGAAATTTTCACCAGTAGTCAAAAACAACCTTTTTCGTGAAATAAAATTATTTCAAAATTAATACCGTTTTTCCATCTAAGGATATTCGAGGTATATAACGGTATATTGATTTTTTTCCAAATTCATATCAAATTTTTATGACGTCATAATGTGTCGAATAAAATTTATTTCAAGTCACTAGTCAGTAGCATTATTTGTTCGTGAGATATTTGAGCCCAACCAAAATTTTCACTTTTTTTTAAACTGAAAGTAAGAAAACAACTGATTGAATATTAATAAACGCCCTTTCAGCTTCTTTCGAAGTTATTATCTATAAAACAAAATTTATTTCAAGTCGATATCTCTACTCGTTCTTGAGATATTAATAAAAAGAAAAATTATTTTGTTTACCTCGTTATTATGTCGGACGTCTTGCTATTTTTGTCTTTTTTGTTTTGGCATGAAAATTTTATAGTCTGTGGTCAACCAATGGACGCGTTCAAGTTATTTAATAAAGGAAAGATTATTTTTGAGGACTGTTGCTTTTTGACAGACTATTGAAATGCCATTGCCTAGCAATGAGCAAGGCAAGTTGGTGGCAAAGTTGAGTGTCGAGGTATCCATCTTCTTTTTTTTTAAAGAAGATAGACGAATTTTTTGATTGGTTATGGAAAATTGCTGATTCATAGAGGAGAAAGAGGGAAATAGTGGAGAAGTCAAAAGACAATATTTCGTGCTACCGGGAGAACATCTAACCGATATAAAATCTTATTAGAGTTCACTCTGAACAAAAAAATAATAATTAAAATATTAGTTTTTTTCTTGAGTTTTTTTTTTGTGTTGGAGTTTCGCGAAATATTCGCAATAGCAAATTGTGAGTTAAAATAAATTGGATATAACGATTATTTTTGTAATTTTTTTTTGTCCAGTGAATGAATACAGGTTGTCTTTCCTTGCCAGCGGAGTTTTATACAGGTGGCCGTGTAGTGCTCCTACCCTAACTTATTTATAATCCTCAAGCCGAGTCTTGAGACGTGGAGGATTGTACATACATATGTATGTACCTATACAGGGTGAGTCATGAGCAATGCGACAAAATGCTAGGGCGTGTAGGTTGCGTTGAGACAAGAAAAAAATCGTATGGGAGGGGGGGTCTATTCCCCCCCGTTTAGCCGGGAGGGGCAATTTTCGAAAAAATTTACTTAAAATGGAAAAAAAATTATTTAAAATCAACGGCTTCATTCAAAATGCTATGCGATACCTTTTTGAAAAGCTAACAACTTTTTCTTTCATTCTGTGTTTAAATTAATCTATTCTAAGAAATAGTTTTTGAAATATTAATTTTCAAAGTCAAAATTTTGAAAAAAAAAATGGAAAAAAAATATTCAAATTAATTTTTTTCAAAATTTTACGTAATTAAGTGCTAATTTTAATTTCAAAATTCAATGCTGTTATTAATTTTAATTCAAAATCAGAAAACCGGATGCAAAAAATTTATGTCGTTCTCAAGAAATTAAAATAATTCTAAAGCTAAAAATAAAAAATTAATGATAGCTAAACTTTTTAAAACAAGAAAATGATGATTTGCTTTAAAAAGTCCTTTTATTTTTACTATATTTTTTATTGGAAGGACTTATAAATAAAGCAAATCATCATTTTCTTGTTTTAAAAAGTTTAGCGATCATTAATTTTTTATTTGTAGCTTTAGAATTTTTTTAATTTCTTGAGAACGACATAAATTTTTTGCATCCGGTTAATAAGCACTTAATTACGTAAAATTTTGAAAAAAATTAATTTGAATATTTTTTTTCCATTTTTTTTTTTCAAAATTTTGACTTTGAAAATTAATATTTCAAAACCTATTTCTTAGAATAGATTAATTTAAACACAGAATGAAAGAAAAAGTTGTTAGCTTTTCAAAAAGGTATCGCATAGCATTTTGAATGAAGCCGTTGATTTTAAATAATTTTTTTTCTATTTTATGTCAATTTTTTCGAAAATTGCCCCTCCCGGCTAAACGGGGGGGAATAGACCCCCCCTCCCATACGATTTTTTTCTTGTCTCAACGCAACCTACACGCCCTAGCATTTTGTCGCATTGCTCATGACTCACCCTGTATTATTAATTACGAATTAAATACATAGTTCGGTGAGTGAAAAGTTTATCTTAAATATTATGAAATATAGATTAAATTGAAAAAAAAAATATTTTTAGTGTTCTTGAACCGGACCGGATACCTTTTCCTTCTCTTCGGCGATCACCAACGTCATTCACGACGCTGCTTGTGAAGGTGATCGCCGCATCATTTTTTTTTAAATTCCCGGCTTTCCGAATTGGAACAAAAAATTAATTAGTTCCAGAACAGAATTCGTTCTAAGAATTCAAGAATTTCTGCCAACAGAGCAAAATTTTCAAGCGTCATCTTATTTATTTTTGGAAATTATCTTCCATAATCATTTGGTGTAACAATTTTTTTTTTTTGTAATTCAATTTTTTGTGATTCTGTAAGCAAGAAGGATAATAATAATAATTTCTCGTATCCGTTGTTTAAGAAGCACTGTTTCAGTGCAGTATCCGCGCCTTCCGAAAGCTTGAAGAAGTTTAGTGTCTTTTCTCCTTTTTTTTTTGCATTTATTACCATTATCGTTTCGTGTCGCTCGGAACAAATATTGAGTGGACCCTTTTCAAATTGAGCTCAGTTAGGTAGGTCATCCATTACTGTTCCTGTTCCTTTGAGATCGGTCATTTGAAAACAAATTGTCCAAAACTATCAAGTTTAGGTAGTGGTTCGGTTCTGCCAAAGGAACCAGCGACCAAAAAGGTTATAGAGAGTTGTTCATTTTGCAAAAAGAAGGGGCATAGTGAAGATACTTGCGTTAGTATTGTTGGATTTAATGAAACACCCAAAAATACTACAGCAGTATTCTTAGACACCGGTTCCGATTGTTCTCTTATAAGAGCAGGGGGGTCATTCCGTAACTTGATTATCGCAAGACGATAATCGTCAAAACGTTATCGTCAAAACGATAGCGTTTGGACGATAGCTAAATAGGTATCGTCTTGCATTAATTTTGAAGTTTGTAGATGACTGTAGTTGAATAATTGAGTTCTCACTGCAATTTCACATTTGTTTTTTTTTCTGCTATCTATTGACAAATTAAAGTGAAAATGTTTCGGCGCTGCAATTTTCTTATTTTTAATAGTGAAAATGAAATTGAAAATTAGAAAAAAAGACAATTAATACGAATACGACGACAATTAAGCGACAAATCAAATCCCTTTTCTCTTCCAAATCATATGTAACACATAGCAGCACAAAAAAAACATTTTATTGACATTAAAGGTTTTTGAATGAACAACATTTATCATTCAGTTTGACAATTCAAATACAGTTTGAGATTTTCTGAAATGTACAAGGCGTTCTCAAATTTTAAACGATTGACGACACGACAGTGGATGAGTTACATGAAGCAATTAATGGGCGATATCGTCGACGATTAGCGTTTTGACGATTATCATTTTGAAAATTACGGAATGACCCCCCAGACGTAGCAAACTATTTGCCTTTTGGGAGAATAAAACAATCCATAGCAGTTAGTGGAATTGCCAAAGAATCAATTTTACTGCATTACAAAATCAATGTCAGAGCCCGTTTTGAGCTAGCAGATGTCGTGGTATCGCTATATATAATTGATCCCATATATCTTCAGTGGGAGATATTGGTTGGGTGTGATGCACTTGAAGATGCCTCGTTAGAGAAACGGATGGACAATGACGGTACAAAAATACAAAGAAAAAGGACGAATTGCATTATAGCCAACACTGATATCGAAGAAGTTGAGCATGGAAGATCTTCTGAAGAGAAAGGTTGTTACTGAATAAGTATTCGGAGTTCGTAATAAGCGGAATACCATCCAAAGAGGTCAAAACAGGTGCTCTAGAAATCCGTTTATCGAAGGACGTTTTTGTCAACCACACCTTATCGTATGGCTCTTTCAGACAGAAACGTGTTGAAGGAAATAGTGGGGGAGTTAAAAGAAAAAATATCATTCGTAAGAGTAGCTCACTATATGCTATATTGATGATCAACTTGATCAGTTATCAGGAAATAGGTTCTTTTCATCCTTGGACATGGCTTCCGGGTGTCACCAAATTCCAATAGCAGCTAATTCTGTTGAGAAAACAGCCTTCGTTACCCCTGATGGGCAATTTGAGTATTTAAGAATGCCGTTTGGGCTGGCCAATGCCCCGGCAGTTTTCCAACGTACTATAAATAAAGCTGAAAGATAAAATATATTTAGTATATTTAGATGACGTAGACAGTTGAGGATGGCATCAAAAGACTAGGCATAGTTCTTAAGGCTCTTACGGATAATGGGTTTTCTCTCAACATCAAGAAGTGCAAGTTTTTGCAAATCGATTTGGAATACCTAGGACGTGAAATTTCTTTCGAAGGTATACGACCCTGTAAATCGAAAATCAGTTCTCTACAAGATTCTTGCAGTCCATTGAATGTAAAGGAAGTACGACAGCTCATGGGATTGGTGAATTACTTTATTAAGTTTATACCGGAACTTTCAGCAAAAACAATATGCATCACGGCACTGACCAAAATAAATTCAAAATTATTAATCACTTAACAAAAAGACCATTCCTAGTAATTTTTAATCCAGACCTACATACTGATGCCAGCTCCATTGGGTATGGCGCTATCCTGTTTCAGCGAATAGATGGTACTCTTTACGTAGTTGCCTATTTTAGCCAATTTACCAAGCCGTTCGAGACTAAGTATCTGCTATGAACTGGAGACACTTGCTGTGGTCAATGCTATTAAACAGTTTCGAACGTATTTACTAGGTATTCAGTTTACACTTGTCACTGACTGCAATGCTTTAAAGGCCAAGAAGGACAAAAGAGACTTATTACCGCGAATTGCAAGGTGGTGGATATACCTGCAGGACTTCATCTTCATGGTTGTTTACAGAAAAGGAAGTTGTATGCAACACGCTGACTATCTCAGCCGAAATCCTCCCGTAAAAAACTGTTTTCAGCTCAATAGCCTCGTGGGAAATTGGCTTGAACTTGGAGACAATCACTCGATCCCGAAGTTACAGAAATCGCCTACAAACTAAATGAAAAAGTTGAGCACACTATTATAAATTATGCACTTAAAAATAATTTATTGTATCGCAAAACGAAAGAAGGTAAAAAACTTTTTGTTCCACGACAATAGGCCATATGCATAAAAGGTAGTAAATGCTTTTACTTGGAAATGTCTGCAGTAGTTAATGCAAATTTCCCACTAACTAGCACAGCAATTTACAAGTAAAAGCATTTACTTTTGTTTATGCATATGGCTTAATGACGACTGGCCCTTATGAGACGTTATCATGAAGACAAGTGCCATATTGGATGGGATAAAACCACAGTACTCATAAGAAAGGTATTATCTTGCGCAGGTTTTCGCAAACGAGAAGTGTTAGAAGGAAATCCAATATGGCTGAAATGGTGGTCTGAAGTTTAAGTGACAGTTATTTGTTGTGTTTCTTCCACAATACACATAAGGAAACGAAACAAAAACCACCGAAACAAATGTTTACCAGAACACCATTGACGCCATTTTTTTCTCTGATTTGACAGATGCGCAGAAACGAACGAAAATGAAAACTCTAATGATATTACCTTCTTTATGTGTACTGTGGGATAAAACCCTGTCAAAACTACGTACACATTTTTGGATGCCTAAAATGTCAAGGAATGTCAGGAAATTCGTCGAGGCTTGTTTAATCTGCTTAGTTGCTAAAATACCATCGGGCAAGAAGCCATGTGAACAGCCCAAACGAGTGCCCTGTGCAAAATTTAGCTTTTGCGCCCTTTATTTTCATTACCTACTTCGTTTCTTAAGCCATTACCACATTACCCATGAGGTAGGCTTTTGAATGCGTTTGAAGCGGTTCCTATTTGAAGTATTCTACTCATATTTTCTCATTCGGTATGTAAATGAACTACCAAGAGAGACAAAAAGAGAAAATCGTGTTTGATAGTAAAAAAAACCACCCACATTCATTTCGTTTCAAAGAGTTGAGCGCATAAGATTGAGAGATTTTGTCTAGTCTACGTCAGTCACACTGCTTATTGTTATTTCAAACAAAAATCAACGTTTGAGTTCATTTTTCTATCAAAAATTTTGGTTGAGTGAATTCCCATATGTGCAAATCTGAAATTTGCACATTTCCACTCGAACGATTGAATGGGAAATAAAAATGAGTATATTTATTTGTGTGGGGGTTTTTTAGAGTGAAACGGGCAAATAAAAATCTTGCACGTATGGAGCAAGTTCGAATCTTTTTTGTTTGAATTAATTTATTCTTGGCGTTGATTTTGGTACTTATACGAAGGATTTTTTTTTGAAAAATGATAAAATGGTTTAATTCGCCTGTTTAGAAATTATTTGATAGTGACATTGTAAAAAAGTTATTAAAAAAAAATAAATAAAGCAGGTTAATATAAAAAGAAAGAAAACATATGAATGTAGTTTTCTTGTGAGTTTGCGTCCTGCAACTCTGCGCCCTGTGCATTTGCACATATGGTAGGGCCGGCCCTGAATGTGAGCTTCATCCTATCGAAAAGAAACCAATTCCATTTCATACCATACACGCTGACTACATGGGGCCTTTTAATGAGGGGAAGAAGGGTGAAAGTCGATACCTTTTAATAATAGTAGATGCGTTTACTAAGTTCGTGCTATTGATGCCTGCAAAACACACCTCGCTCACCGAAAGGGGTTTGATACCCAAGGATTATTATGAATCAACTTTATTTGAATACTTTCATGAAAAATTAATTATAGATTCAAATTAAAATTGAAGAATTTCATAAAATGGTATATATTATGTATATACATATGTACGAGTATATTATATTTATACTTTATGTGTTTATGTGGTATTCATGGAAGCACTTTGGATGAAGCGGGATATAACATTTCTTGCATTGAAAAATTGTTTGGCTAGAACGCTTTTTTTTTTTATATTTAGCGCGCACAAAAGGATAATTTATGTACCCTTTACATGTCAAAAACACAGTGCGAGCTTTAGGTAAGTTGGAGAGGATTTAAAAGGAGATGTCGGTGAACATTAGTCTTGAATTTCAGTATATTACAATGAGAGGGAAAGACAGAGCGTGGAAGGGAAAGAACGAATCCCTGTACTTGACAGTACGGCCGAAATTGGGTTCAAGAGCAAACTGATGAGCATTCCTGGAAGCGCGAGTATTACGGTTGAATCGTTTAAGGGGAGGAATGCAACTGGCTATTTCATTTGAGCACTTACCGTAAAAGTAACGATAAAAGAGTGAGAGACAGGAAACGTTACGTCGGTGTTCGAGTGACGTAAAAGTATCGATGATGTTCCTGTCTCCGATCATTTTGAAGGTTCGTCTTTGTATACTGTCCAAGAGGCTTAAGTAAATTGCTGGAGCACCAGCCCGGAGATGGGAGTTATACTCAAGCTTTGGACGTATAAAACTTTTATAGATAATAGCCAGATCAGAAGGGGAAAAGAATTTCTTGCATCTCCAAAGGAAACCTAAACATCTTGCGGCATTTTTGGCGACGTTAAGTATGTGATCATTCCACAAAAGATGGTTTGTGATACACATACCTAAAATCGCAAGCTGATTAGTTTCTTCGATGCAAGTGCCATTCATAGATAATGGCAGGGGGGAATGTCTCGCTTTAACGACAGAAGGCAGCATTGAGTTTTCGAAGCATTAAATTCTACGCGATTTTGTATTCCCCATTGTACAATGCTGTTTAATTCAGAATTTAATGTACTTATCATATTTAGCCGTTTCAGTTCCACGTCCGAAGAGCAGGGATGTGAATTTGGAAACGAATATGAAAAGCTAAGGGTGCTATCGTCAGCGAAACAATTTAATGGATTAGTAGTTGCAGACAGGAGATCATTAATAAAAATGAGAAAGAGGGTCGGAGACAAAACAGAACTCTGTGGCACACCAGCATTTATGTTGTGGGTTTCAGACTTGAATCCGTCTAATACTACTTGTATAGAACGATTCGAAAGAAAGTTACTAATCCAACGAAGAAAGGTTTCATCGATACCAAAAGCACGCATTTTCGATAAAAGAGCAGGATACCAAACTTTATCAAATGCTTTAGAAATATAAAGTGCAATAATCTTACTTTCTCCAAAACGATGTAAAGATTTGTTCCACTATTCGGTGAGATAAACCATCAAGTAACCAGTGGACCTATTGCTGCGAAAGCCGTATTGCCGGTCATTAAGAAGATTTCGATCTTCGAGATATTTCTTGAGCTGATAATTTATCAGCGTTTCCATGACCTTGGAAAGAAGGGACGTTAGTGCAATTGGTCGGTAATTAGAGGGTGAAGAAGATTCGCCTTTTTTTCGGAAAAGGCTGGACAAATGCTGTTTTCCAACTGCTCGGACCAAGCCCAGAAGAATAGGATGGATGGAAAAGCTTACGCAGGGGCTTTGCCAGCGTGGAAGAACACCTCTTCAGAACAGTGGCGGGGATACTACCCGGACCAGCGGATTTATGAATGTTGAGATCTTTTAGGACTCTCGCCACAGTACGAGTACGAAAGAAGATTTGTCCCATAAAATCATTTACGCTCTCAAGAACTGGGGGAGTCATGACACTATCAGACAGCGTAGAGTTGGCGGCGAACTGCCTAACGAATAAGTTAGCCTTCTCGAGAGAGCTAACGAAGGGAGTATTGACAACGAGTGTTGGGACCGAGGAAGATGTTTTGTTCCTCATGTTTTTTACAAATGACCAAAAATTTTTACTACCTGTGGGACATTGTAGTATTTTTTGCCTTAATTTTTGGTTATACAAAAATTTAGTCCTTCGAATATGGGCGTTACAGGCCTTTGAACTTTTTTCGGTTTTCCTCAGTTGGGTTGGCTCTAAAACAACGGTAGGCTCGTTAACAAGCTGAGTAAGGTGGTTAAACACAGCGAAGATCTCAACACACATACCTTCGGGTGTTGTCTGGCCTGAATGTTGAAGCCAAGAAGAATTGTGTACATTGAAATCGCCCGTAATAACGATTTCAGTGTGAGGATGCAAGGAAACAATTTTTTGGATGGAGTCAGACAGAGCGTCGAATTCACGAGAAGTTGAAACTCTGTCCAAATTGGGGCTTCGATAGAGAAAACAATAATGTATGATGTGCCTGTTTACCGAGAACTTGAACCACGAGAAGTTAAACAAGGGGTTGGTACTAAGACCATATTGTGGTTGAAATTGGTAAGCAACATCATTTCTTACGTAGACGGCGAGACCATGGTGGGAAAGGAATAATGGCACTAAATTATACCCATGAATTTGAAATTCAGCAGGATCAGTAGTTTCACCTACTTGGGTTTCACTTAATGCCAAAACAGCTGGCCTGTTTATAACAGAATGCAAGGAAATTTGCTCTAAGCCCACGAACATTACAATAGTCAACCCTGAAATTTACAATCATTTTGATATAAAAGAAATAAAAAGACTAAAACAGACGAAATCTAAGAGAAAAACTGAATATGATTATAAAATTCTTTTCAATACACAACACTACTAGTGTTATGCCTTAGCAGTGATGTGAATTGATCCGAACCCTAAAAATGAAACAGTACTTCTCAATGCATCTGTCGTTGTTCGCTCAGCAAGTACATCAATTGAAATAGCTTAGACAAGCTCAATACAATTCATGTACCCGCTAAGCCAAACAACAGCAGGTGGGGGACGAAAAGGAAGGAATACTCCCTGCGCTCTGTGGGTACGTTCTTGTTGTTTTATATGTTGATTGGAATAAAGAATCTGCTACAAACATTCTAAATTCTAGCTGTGGCATTGGTGTTTCCTCAACAATTTTTTTGCAAACACAATGTATCTTCCATGCATTTACCAACGATGCGTCCAGTGCATTTGATAAAAAAGGCCAGTACCGCTTCTTTCCTCGAATTCAAATGCGATAGTTGCTTGTAGCGTTATTAAACAAATCAACTACACCCATCGTTATGTTGTACTCACGAATTGCATTCGGCATTGGAATGTTGACGTGTTTTCTCTTTTTTCGATCAAACCGTTTTGCTTGTTTGATTAGTTGGTCCTTCAAATGATTAGATAAAACTATTCCAATCGAATTGTTGTTCCAAAGAACAGCTGCAATTTATTTTCCTTGTAAAATCAATAGAACCACAACTTTTTTTTCATTTGCTTTGGATCGGTCAACTTTGCTTTGACAGTTCTATTTTCACGAAATGTGCCTGTAAACAAGGACAATTGGTTTTTTACTGCAAATAATTGGGAACAAATAAAAACAACCTGCTGCGAAATAGCTCAATTACCAATTTTGTCATAAATTGTTCGTATATTTTCACTTGCCACGTCTCTTGCTTTTTTTGAATATTCAACTCTGTGACTTTTTGACCACTTTGGCAACTCAGCTCAATTTCACCATAGCTAATTAATTTGGGAACATGTTTCAATCTTCCAAAGGCTGTACATTATCATCAATTTCCTCATTGTCACTCACAATTATAACAATTGTTTGAACTGCTGCATCTAAATTTTCCAATATAGCGCTCTTGTATATGACTTGTTTTTTTTTTTTCTCTCAGAACTAAAATATTCATCCTCTTGTTGTACCTGATGCAACCAAAAATTATGTGTTTTTCAAGAATTGTTATGTTATAAACATAAACACACAACATTCTGAGAAAAAACTGATCATTCTGATTTGAAAGCGCGAAGAACGAAAATATTTTTTTTTTCAAATGCTACTACATTAGGCAAGCGTTGCGAAAACGCAACATAGCGGTTTCATCTCACCTGCCAGGAAGGTATTTATTTACCTGTAGTTCAAATTATTTTAAAAAATTGTAATTTTGACGACATTTTTCAATAGTTCAAAAATACTACCTTAAAATTCTCAAAATTTCGTATTTTGAAGGTCCTAAAAAGCACGAATTTTTTTTTTTTTCAAAAAAATCCAAAAATAGGTCGATTAGAATATAATTCAAATAACTCTCAAATTCATTACTTAGTTTATTTAAATTTATAATCGGTTAAGTTCCAGACCTCCTCACGTATGACGTTGTGTTTTCGCAACGCTAGCCGGAAATGGGTTTTAATATAGAACCCCATTATGAAGATATTCAACAAATACGCGCCCTAGCGGATGAACGCATAAAAGAAAATGCCACTAGGATGAAAATTAGGTTTGACATGGGGAAATGTGATCCGACTCGGTTGGAGATTGGATCAAAAGTAGTCTACAAGAGCCTTCAGATCCGTAAATCAAAACTAGATGGACACTTCCGTGGGCCACTTCCGTGGGATACTTAAAAACAATCGCTATAAACTTAAACGTAAGGGAGGTAGAGCCGTTATAGTAGCTGCTAGAGAGGCAATTCGTCTAATTGCTGAGGAAAAAGATGATGCTGTAGATACAGTCGAAGGTTAGTATCTACTTTTAATGTGTAGAGATTCATAAACAAGCTGAAGATTGCCTCTGAGTTATGATGTTTGTGTTAAATTGACGGATATATTGGTTTAATAGACAAGCTTGCCTAAGAACTTAGCCTCTGAGTTGTACACTTTCACTTTATCAGCTTATGCAGACAAGCATGAAATTGCCTCTGAACTGTATTTTCTGTGATTTTGTTGGAGATACGAACAAGCTGGGTTTTCAAGTCAAGGCTCTGAGCTATTGGAAGTTATTGTTTCCGTAGTATAGACAAGTTGAAGTTACCTCTGAACTATATTTTCCTGGAAATGAAAAGAGAAACAAGAGTAAAGCACTGTTTTTGTAAATCATGTTTTGATGAGTCAACATTGATTCGGTTTGTATTTGCAGGATGGAGGTTCTAAGGATTGGCAAAATTAAGAATTTGACGGAATAAAAAAAAAAACAGCAGAAGGATGGCAGAAAGATAAAAAAATTGATGACGACATCACTGCTCTTAAAAATTCAATTGAAGGTTGGATCGAGAGTTGAAATAATTGAAACGAAATTAAATGGCTAGACACTATAAAACGGGAAAATGACCAACTAAAACAACAACTAAACCAACACTGTGTAAACATTAACAATATTTTAACGCGCTTGGACCAAAACGAAGAAAAATATCAACAAAAAGAAATAAGTAGCGACGCGCTGCTTCAAGGTGTTCCTTGTTTACCCAACGAAAAGTTAAAATCGATGTTTAATCACATGTGTGTACAGATTGGTGATTTTCAACCGCCTTCGCTGAAAAATATTTTCCGTTTAAGAAAACAAAACAACAAATATCCACACGCACCAACTATTATCAAATTTTTGACCCCGACCGACAAAAGCAATGTTCTACGATCTATTGTTAATTACCGAATGACATCTCACCAACCACTGCGGCTTCGAGATCTTGGGTTCGTTGAGAATGATGACTGTGTGGTTTTCATTCATGAATGCTTAACGGCAGAATGCAATCAAACTTAAAAGAAATCAAAAACTATTCTCCGTTTTTACGATGCGTGGATTAGTCCATATAAAAAAAAAATAAAAATGAGAAACCAATAATAAAACTACAGCAAATGAAGCTGATTGCGAAGATTAAGAAGAAAAAAAGGTAAATCATCACCATCTGTCTTCTTTTAGGAATTACTTATCCCTTACACTCTTTTTTGCATTTAAATTCTCAATACATATTCTTTTTTCTCTCTTCTTTTGAATAAATAATTCAATTTCATCTTTTAAATATATATAATATTTTTTCTTACTTCTTTTCTTGTTTCTTTATTTAATCTTATTGATTTTTTTTTATAATAATTCAAAAACAACTGTACCTACCTAATGCATTTAATAATGAAATTTACTATACCCTTATCTAATCTTGTATTTAATTCTTATTTTTTGTTTGTCTCTGAGTTTGAGCCTTTTTTTTGTCAGGTCGAGTCTACCTATCGATGATGCATTATATGTGAGTTGTCTGAAGGTGTGCTTTATCAGCCGCCAATATTTTTTTATTTTTATTAATGGTTGGCCCCAATATAATAAACAATAATGGGAACTCCACAGCTGCTGGTAATAACATCTCTCGTAGTATGATTAACGTTTTGTGTAGTCAGCGTACTGGTCTTCAGGTCTGTTGCATAACGCCCAGAGTTTGATTCCGAAGATCGTGTATTTAGGTATTTGTTTGCAGATTCTAAGGTGGATGTTGTGTATGTGACTGAAACATGGTTTTGACCGGAAATAAATGATTCTTTGTATGATTTAAGAGGCTTCAATTTGTTCAGACGAGACAGAGTAGGTAGAATCAGTGATATCAAGAATGTTGTTGGGTGAAGGTGTCGGTGACTGCAATAGTGACTTCATTAGTGTTGCGCTCTATTTGCCAGCTTAAATTGAACTCTATAAAAACAAAAATATGCCTCTTAATTGTTCTGTTTGTAACTTAAAATTCGATAAGAAAGTTCTCAAGATTAAATGTGATGACTGCTCGCTGTTTTTTCATGCTAAGTGCGTTAATGTTGCTGCAGAAGATATCGAGTTTTTTAAGACAAGCGGTAAATCATTTCGTTGCATTTCTTGTACTACTCAACAACGTCGATCCATATATGTTGAATCCCCCCTCCGACCTGCTACATCAGGGGTACCCACGAACATTGCTAAAAACATCACCACCACGCCGCCTCCACCACCATCTGATAATCTTAGTTCTTCCTCTCCATCTCACATTCAACAACAGAGTATTGATAAGGAAGGAACAGTTTCGCTCTCGCTTATTTACAAAGAACTCTCAGAGTTGAGAATAGTAAATAGCAACTTTTTGTCTACTCTTCGTGAGCTGCAGACATCTAACACCAATTTGCAGATCCAGCTCGATTTGATGCAGAAAAGAGTAAATACCCTGGAACAAGCTCAAAGAGAAAACATTATCGAAATAGTTGGCATTCCAGATGTGAACAACACTAACGCATTAAGCCAATCTCTTAAGCTTTTTTCTTCTGGGCTTGATGAAAATATTAATGAAGACCAAATTGACAAAGCTTATGTCAAAAAAGTTAACTTATCATCGAAAGACGGTAATGCTGAAAATAATAAATGTAATATCGTTTGCGTTAAATTTGTTTCTCATCATATCAAAAAAATGCTAATGAGAAAAAAAAGAATTCACAAATCGTCTAACTGGAAATCTGTTTGGGAATGAATTCGCCAATAACAGAATTTATCTGAATGACAGTCTGTCTGCTTATACACGGGAACTGAGGAAAGCTGCTGTAGATGTTAAACAGAAAAAAAATTATAAATTTTTGTGGTTTAGAAATTCTTCATTTTATATGAGAAAGAAAGAGGGTGACAAACCTATTATTAATTGCAAACAAGATTTACGAGAATCAAGGCAAAAACGATACTTAATAGTATCGTTCGGGCCTGGCTTCTTTATAAGGACAAATGGCGAACACCAAGGACTCTCACTCTCCTCGATAACGCCGAGACTGAGCATCCGGTCTATTTCCTGGTACAGAATGGCTTGAACCGCTGGAGAAACAGGGTAGTGTCTCTGCTTTATAGGATCGGAATCTCCGGTATCGATGACGTGCTCCATTAGCGCCGTCTTACCGAGACCGTTTCGATCATAGTAGAGAAATCTTCGTTTGACCGCTTCCAAAGTGGAACGCTGGTCCGGGGACAAGTCATGGGAATTGGGAGTGTGACATATTTTTGTACTCAATCTGGGTATGAATTTTGCCAACAATGGCCTGATTGTTCCCGTCAGCTGTTTTGACACCCGCTTTATATGGCCGAACTTCAATTTTTGACTCTTCGACAAACTTTAAACAATTTTTACCCAGAATGCTAATACTCGCCCCACTGTCTAATAATCCGAGAAAAACTGATCCCGCTAACTTAACAGAGGCGTACGGTATGGGGTCTATACTAGTATCGATAATAGTTGAGGCTAGACGCTTTTTTAACTGTTTTCTTAGTTTAAACCTATTTCGAGTTTTTTGTAATCTTTTAGATATCACACTTATATTTCCATTGAAAATTTTGTTCCTAGTTTCATTGTATTCTCTTATTCGTTCATGCAACGGTTTTATCTCTTTCTTAAATTCTTGTTTATTTATAGTATTATTTTGGTTCTTGTCTTTTACCAAGATCGAAATCTTTTTAGGATCGATACTAGTTCGAGTTTCTACATTGGCGTTGGTATATTTGGGGCTGGCGGTGTCGAACGCGACTCCCCTCAAACTCCTCGCGTTCCAATTCCGGTTTTCCAGTTTACATTGTGGACACTTCGGAGAAATAACTCCCTCCTGTCCACATCTATAACAAAAAATACTCCTAGTTGTGGACGGACAGTCTATAAAAGAATGACCTAAAATTCGGCAATTCCAACAGGTTAACTGTCTTATCTCGCCGCTCCCTCTGCCGTTCTTAGCATGAGCGCCCGTATGTTGAAAAGCATCAACATAGTCATCATGGAAAAACCCGGCCTCTGATTCGAGTTCTAATTCGTTAGCTGCAAAACGAGCTGGCGGTCGCTGATTTTTTGGACCTTCCCGCTCCCGATTCGGAAAAGCATATTCAGCGTCTTTACATGCGTTTCTGAGCTGATCAAGGGTATAAATCGCTTGCGGATACACAAGGTTTCCAATTCTAGCGTTCAGATTCTTTTTCAAACCCTTAACGAGTTCTGCTTCAGGGATTTGTATCCTGAGCTGAGATCTTAACCTGTTGACTGCCGCAAAATAATCTTCACTGGATTCCCAGGTACCTAGCTTTCGATCCATTATCTCCCGCATTATGTCTAAATCTGATTTGGAATTGCGGAACTGACGCAACAAGGCATCTCTCAAGGTAGGCCAACCTGGACGAAAATTGTTCGATTGTTGGTATTGCCAGTACCATTCGCTGGCAGCGCCCGTGAGCATTAGGTGAAAGTCCCTTAAGATCTCAGCCCAGGAACACTCATGCTGATATTGTAACGTCTCGACTCGGAATATGAAGTCTTCTACTGTTAGTTTTTCAGGCTTCCCTTCAAATTTAATCCCCCACTTATCTATCCTAATCTGCGGTCGCATGAATCTACTCGAATAGAGCGACGGTGATTGAAACTGAGGTTGTTGGTATCTAGATTGAGGATTCCTCACGCCCCAATATGGTTCCTGGTTCGATGTCGCCTGTCGACCTCCACTATCAAACCCGTTTCCCAAATCCCGACTCCGATTAGAATTTATTTCATCCCGATGACTTGGAACAAAAGGTCTAGACAGAGGATCCAAATGTGACGTTACTGGAGCCATAGATGCCGGTGGTGGTAGCGGAGGTTGTACCGGAGTAGGTGCTGGTTGAGGATTACTCACCGGAGGACGTATTCTTTCCTCTAAAGGAGGAATAGGACGCGTGGAATAGTTAATTTCTTTTAAGAAATCTAAGAAACCCCTTTCAACTTCTGCTCTCACTGATACAGATATACTCTCTTGCATAGAATTTCTGTAAGAGTCATACGCATTAACTACAGCCGGATTTATAACCGTTCTAAGCTCAGACGAAATAGTTCCCAGTTCTCCCACTTGTTCCCTAATATTCGCATCATTGAGCGGTCTAGTACCATTATAACTACCCTTGTCACCATTGGTGGTGCTAATCCCTCCTTGATTTTGGCTCGGAGGCAGTACTCCTGACCCAATTTGATTACCTAAGATTTGACCTGAAGCAGCGTCTATCCCACTTAGATCGCTATAGGACGGGGCCGTCGGAGATCCCTCTGATCTCACGGACATACTAACGCCGGATGGCATAGGTGCTATTGCTGGGGGTTGTGTATTGTTTTCCTGTGGAGTATTTATGTTCCCACCAATTACTACTGGAGGTGGAACGGAAAATAACGGATTGCCAAGATGGAACTAATCGGAAGGGGGTAACCCTTGTTCCGGTGCTTTGGACGGTGCCGGAGGCGAATGTTCTATAGGCATACGACAAAATTTCTAAGCAAGGAACGTGTGACTTTTCTGTTTTCTAGTTTGTTTCTCAAAATATCAACTTTTTCTTCTTCTTCATAAGTCAACCGATTCCACATTCGAAACACTGGTAGATTCTTCACAAAAACAAGAAAACGATCTTGTCGAAATAGTAGTTGTTTGACAAATCTTCAACTCCCTAGTGGGTATGGTGCCACAAAATCCCGAAAATAATTGTTGCTTATTGGAATTACGAATCAGTTTCTAGTATTCTATTCAAAAAAAAATTTTACTTCAAACTATATTTTAAATACTTATTATTTTTTTATATATAAATTTAATCCCTTCATAAGTACAAATATCCCATCAGGAAAACCAAAAAAAAAACAAATGTTCAAAACCGAAATACTCTTTGGACTTTGAAAAATTATTCACCAATAGAACCTCGAAAACGCAGGATGTGCATCCAGAGACAACAAAAACTAGATGATGTAACATCAAACGTAACAAGATACAAAATATCAAACGATCAAAATCGAATTTGGTTTTAGAAATAATTTTATGGCAATAATCGTTTGCGACACTTGCAAAACAAAAACAAAACGATGGACGAATTGTTATCTGAACTTAATATCAGAGAATTTCGTTCCTTTCTTTGTAATTTTAATACTTCCTACTTTTCTTTTTTTTTATCTTTGTTTGTTTAAATATGTCATTTGGGGGTGTTTCGGGGGTTTATTACTTGTTGGTAAACCGATATACTGTTTTTTTTCGTTATGTGCCTCAACAGCAGTATCCTTCTTCCCAAAAAAAAATTGAGATATTTTTTTTTTTTTTTTTTTATTTAATTTATCTTTTCCTTAGGTGTGGTGTTAACATTCAAAAACTAACAAAACGATACAATTTCCAAATGATGTTCATGTCAGAACCAGAACGTCCCGTTGCAATTACTCAGGCATTCTTAAGAGCCATCCTGTGCAAGACTTACAGCTGCGGTAAAAAAAATAGCACCAGTACGAGAACCCAATTTCATTTAAAAATAAAGTTTATGTCAATATTTTGAGGGAAATTTTAGATATGCAAAAAGAATAAATTTAATCAAAAGAACACATTTTAAAAAAAAATTGCAACTTTTATTCATAAATTTTTTAAAATAACTTAAATTTTCTCCAAAAACTCTTATTAATAGGCGGTAAAAAAAATAGCACCATTGCTTTATCATGCAACTTAAAACTAAAACATCGTAAGAATACAATTTGTTTTTATCATTTTATTTTTAAGAAGTACCTAACCCACCAAAATCAGTATTTTGCTGTATAGCCTTTGTTGGCTCTTACAGCTTTAAAACGTCTGTTTATCGAATTTACCAAATGTTGGCACCTTTCAATCGAAATATTTCCCCAGGCGACCTTCACGGCAGACCAGAGTGCTTGGTAACTTAACGGCCTAGCGTCAGAGACTCCTATCTTAACATCTGCTCAAAGATTTTCGATGGGATTTAGGTCAGGCGATTGCGCTGGCCACTCCATCACATTAACTTCATGATCTGCTAACCATTTTTTTGCCTTCTTACTAGTGTGCTTGGAGTCATTGTCCTGTTGGAAGACCATAAAAGCGGCATCTCTTCCTCTGCATAAGGGAGTATAATGTTTTCGACTATATTAAATAAACGTGTTGATCCATGATGAGTTTAATCCAATATATGGGTCCAACTCCATAGTAGGAAAAACAAGCCCACACCATTATGCTCGAACCTCTGTGCTTAACTACTTGTGTAGTGACAAAAAACCGTTACCTTTTTAGTGCCAGAGATACACAATACAGAGAGATGACAGTTTAAGCAATAACAATTAACAGTATAGTTGCTTTAAATATTTTTCTATTCACTCAATTGCAGAAGTAAAAATGAAACTTGTACCAGTAGTGCTATTATTTTTACCGGCACTGTACAGTTCCTTCTCGTTCTGACCCCAACCTCAACTGGCACAGAAACACTTATTTGCTCCCACTGCAGAGTCGGAACATTTCTGTCGCATTTCATTCGTTACGTTTATGAACCTTACTAAAGAAGACATACAGAATCCTCCACCCCGCCAGTGGCAGCAATATAGAACTATACAACGAATGTAACCATTGCCTCCGCCGGAAATACTATTGCTCCTCGTCGCAATTGACTAGGCATGATAATGAGCTATCCTGGCCAAGACTTACGATTCGCTTCAGCAAACCAGCAGTGACAATTATTACATTTAGGAAAAACTAGGTCACACAAAAAAAAAATACGTTGGGCGCCATTTGAAATAAGTAAATTATGATATAGGATCAGGAGGTGGATCAGGGTCAGGACTCGAGATTTGAAAGGAGAAGGATATGAGACCGACACTAGGATATGGAAGGGTTAGGAATAGAGGACGGGATCGAATGCTTGCTGTGGAAGCGTAGGCATGCTTGCGACGCGCGGCTGAACTCGTCGGATTACGGGGGGATCTTGCTTCCACACACAAACCTCATCTATTTAAAAAAAAAAACACATATCATGCCTATCTTCACTCCACCATCATAAACGTTAACACCACATCCCAAAATCCCTGCGGTTCTCAAAGCAGGGAGGCCCTACACCCTCCCATCCTGGAATTCAGGTGGCCTTATCTGTATATGTGAATTCCCCTTTTTGGAATGTCGAACTGCTGTCTTATTGATCGGACATCCACATCCTACACCCCCTTCCGCACCCCCTGGAAATTATCTTAACTTGCCATTGAACTTTTTAAGGGCTCAGTAAAACAAAACATATATATTTTTTTTAATTGCCATGGGCGTTATTTACAAAGATTTTATTCATACCAGATAACCCTACGGACTAAATCATAATAACTATTTTACTTAAGGTTTAATATTATCGGAACTCATCGATCAAAATCATAAATTCTATAATGTATTAGGATTGTATAACATTACCTTAAGATCTATAATTATCGAACAAAATATAATTTCAATAAAACCAACAAAATAACATACGGTCGCAATTTATACAAAAAAAAAGGAAATTTGAAGTTTTTATGATAGGCTAACAATACAAAGATTTAACAAAATGAACAATAATCATTATACAAAAAAAAATAAAAGAACGTGACGGCGTTCACCTAGGGTATTTAAAGTTGTGACTAAAGAAAAAATCTCTTATTCGAAACTCGAAAACTCGCAATTCCTGCACGGACGAGAGTACGAAAACGGGTATGGTCCTGCTTTAGGAATAGGTTCCCCCCAAATCCTCTTATAATATCAATGAATCGGCGATTCGTTACTCGTCGCACTACCAAAAAAAAAACGAACTACCCCGGAAGCCTGCCTACATAGAGCTCTGTGTGGGTGGTAACTCAGACGGGGGAAGCAATATGCTGCCGCGAAAATGGATCCATGGAGAACCTTCACGCAAAACTAGTTATATTTTTTTTGTATATATTTTTTTTTTATTCTTGCCCAATTAGGTCGAAGCTAGTTCTCGAATCCCGAATTTTTTTTTTCCGCGAATCTTTCCTTTTCTTTTATTAAAACCGACAGATAATTTGTTTAAAGGCTAACTACAACAAAAACTACAATTGGAATGTTATACAAATAATAATAAATAATCAGGAACTCTGCTTGCCGCCAAATCCCCCGATCCTCGGCATCGGGTAGTAACGTCGTTCCCCTTCGTCTTCAATTAAGACTGAACTTTCAGCAGTAGATTTTAAGTTTCCTTTTTCTTATATTTTTTTTTTTGTATTGGAGACAGTTTTCGTCTTTATTTTTTTTTTTTTTATTTTTTTATTTATGACTCAAGGCATTAGGGGTGAATCGGATACGCGGGGCGGGAGTCAAAGTTAAACACCGTCAGGCGGATCCTACCGCGATAGAAAGATATGATGCCACGAGAATTTTTGTTTTGGCTAACTCTCCCTTTATTTTATGTTATTTTTTTTTTACATTTAGGCGTAGTATTTTTTTGGCCACGGACGAATCAAAATGGAGTACACAAAAAAAATTTACTTGATCTAGCCCGGGTAAGTCACGGGCTATCCTGGTGAACGGTGTACCACCTATTCCGAAAAAGCGCAATAGGTTTTATTTCACGTCACCTTTGACACCTTACTTTATTCCCCCAACCAATTTGCGTGTATCCTTGAAATAATATCGGCGGCCCGACTTGGAACGTGTCGGAGACCGCCAAAGATTCAACTAAAAAAAAAACACAAGGTTTCTATCTTTCCTCAACAAAATTTAGTTATATTTTTTCTTACCCCTATTCGGCCTAACACTAGTAAATCTTATTCGAAGTTGCAAATTCCAGTACCTCAATCCTTTATCGAAACTCTGCAGCAATTACCTTGCTTCTTTATATTTTTTTTTTTTTTAAACGGTTACCGATTATATCTAGCACAAAAAATATAATTGTCCCGCTTGACTTTTATCGTGCAAGCTTATTTAAGCGATGTTTATCGGATGAGGATTTAACTGGAACTGACTAACCACGCCACGAGCATGTACCTACCGACGCCGTTTTCGTATATCACCTCATCTATTTTTTTATTTTATTAAAAATTAACGGTACCCTTGTTGAATGTATTAGTGCTTTTTTTCTCTTACGTTGCTTATTTATCTATTTATCCTCATGTATTCCTCTTCCTTTTTCGTTTATTTGAAATTTAAGTTGTATTCCCTACTTTTAGGTGTCACACTATTCAGCCTTGGGGGTTTAATTAAACTCTTACCCCAAACGCCTTATCCTGACATAAATGCACCCGAACAGAAACAAAATTGGGTTAATAGAGTGAAACCCATCCGGGATTAATTTTAAAACTGGGTTAACGACAGAATAATACGGCCGTTAGGGTTCCCACGCGTCAAATATGCGGTCGACCATAACTTCTCATTCGAATAGCCACAATTCGTACCACTCGCAAGTCTACAGAAACCTTAAGTTTATCAGGAAAACAAAACCTTAGAATAAATCTTTGTCCATAATGGTAGTCCTAATTTTCATCTTTCGAGGTGCGCGGTTTGAAATCAATTTTTTTGACTTTCTTCGCATGTGTCTGTCATACCATTTTGTCAAACACACTTGTGAATTTGAACCCTCCTACTTGGTCTTGTCGCACCTTTTTTTTCCAAGCCATCCCTGGGCAAGTTTTGACAGTTTGATATTTGTATCTTCTGGCGCAACAAAACAAAATAACCAAAACAGATATTATTTAAGTCGGGCTGGTTTGTTTTCTTTTTCCTTTGTTTTTTTTTAATTACCTTAGATAAAATTATACGTTTTCTGTCATTTTTTTTCTCTAATTTACTTGCTCAGTGGTGCTAATAAGATCTTAGAACTTAAGCTCGACCCTTATATCCGGAACCCTTCGACCTGGTCACCTCCTCTCGGTGGGTAGAATCGAGATACCAGAACTCCCAAATAGAGAAACCACCTATCAACGACCGTCTGGCAACCCGGTCAAGGAGTTTACGTGCGTAAGGTACAGGTTATGATGCACAACCTTATTCTTTTGTCAAGACAATGGGAACAACCTCCTGCTCGGAGAATATCTCCGAGAACTTGGACCGGGTATATGACACTGCATCTCCAATTCCATTTTTATTGTCTTTGACTTTCCCTTTCTAGGTAGCCATAACAAAACTCCGCATCTGCAGATTTACCACGTATAATTTTCAGAGGTGGTTCTCCTTTTTATTTAACGTCTTTTGGTATCTACGAGAAGCCGGATCCATGTCCATGGAGCACGTTAACAGTGGTTTTTACGAAATTTTCATATATACCAATGTATATTTTATTTTTTTGTTTTGGTCAATTTAGAAACTACGAAAGGTTACTATAGGTAAAATACAAATTAAAATCTGATATAAACCTACGAAATTCTATCCTTTATCTAGGTATTTGCATGTCTGTCGTTCCATTGTATGCCTATATGATATTATTTTTCTATCTTCGTGCTTTTTTAAAATAGAATCAACCATCAAACGAATGTGACTTTGTTTTGCTATTACCTTTTTTTTCCTTTTTTTTTTGCGAGACATTTCATAATCGAAATTCCCGGATTAGCCGAGTACCTACCTCCTTTTATGTGGGTGGGGCGGGTGACATTTCTCGATTGGATATTCTTTTTTTGTTTATATGTATATTTTTCCCATCCTTTTCAGTATTGTTCGATTACGTTTCACAATAAATCGGAAATTTTGATATCCGAGGATATTCGAGGTAAATTTTTTTTGGTTTTTTTTTTTTTTTTTTTTTTTTAAAAGAATCTTGATAATAGTTGTGACACATTTCACGACATTGATTAATGCTGTATTAAATAACTTACTATTTAGTATCACAGTTTAAAAAAAAGTCTTTACGAGAAATCACAGTAGATACTGGAAAATAGGTTTGGCAAAATTTTCGAGATGGATGAGTATGCATCAAATTAGGTGTAAGGTGGTAACCTGTGACCCCAGTAGGTTTTATGGATCAAAATTCGAGAATTGGGTATAGTATGACTAGTAGAGTTTTTCTTTCGCTTAACAGCAAACTCGATATCTATATAATTTATGGGTTAAATTGAAAATCAGATACGGAGCAATATGGAAGTAGCAGGTCATGGTAAATGCCGGTATCACGGTTGGTATAGGTCATTACACGATTAATGAGATACGGCGTGCATGAATAAACAGGAAATGATCCAACACTACAAACACATGAACGTTCCCCGTTTTGGATCGTGGATAGGTCCCGATGAAATCGACATATAATTTTTGAAAAGGGCGATCTGTAGAATAGTTACTTTGAATGGTCGGACGTAAGACTTGATTAGATGGTTTTGACTGTTTACATATTTCGCAATTAGTGATGTATTGTCTAACTTGCATGGTCATGTTAG
The DNA here is from genome assembly GCA_958431115.1 of Syrphus vitripennis. Classification (NCBI taxonomy): domain Eukaryota; kingdom Metazoa; phylum Arthropoda; class Insecta; order Diptera; family Syrphidae; genus Syrphus; species Syrphus vitripennis. Next base: position 57,882,286 of record OY288110.1, on the reverse strand, counting down.
GCCAATAAAAGTATTGTCGTATCCGGTGCAAAGTTTTGGCTATGCCACCATGAGCGGCTTGAGGTGGATCATGGAATTTAGTGATAAGTTTTTCCGTCAAAGGGGCCGGTACCCACAAACACCAATTATGTTCCACTATGGACTCGTCTATGCCTACTGGTAAAGTTCGTTTGTAGACGAATTCGTCTTCAATTTTCAGATCCGGTAATTCTTCCTTGTGACTTTGAACTGTACTCAGGAGGGATTTATATTCGTCGTTTTTAAACTCTTCACTATCTAAATCAATTAAGGGCGCTACCTGCTCCATAGACAAACTGTCTACGTGTGCCCGAGAGAGAGTGTCTGGCATTACATTGGGCGACCCCTTCCGGTGCTCTATGTCGAAGACATAGGACTTCATGGTCATCAACCATTTCAGGCTTGAGTGGTCTGTGATGATCGTAAAGTCCATGCCCTCGACATAGGGCCGGAACTTCTTTACCGCCATTACCGCCGCCATGCACTCTCTCTCGGTCACGCTGTAGTTTTTTTGGCAGGCATTTAATTTTTGAGAGAAATAGGCAATCGGTAATTCTTTGTTCTCATCATATCGCTGGAACAGTACCGCACCGATTCCAGAGTCTGACGCATCGCATTGTATGAAAAATCTTTTATTGAAATCGGGACGAGAGAGAACGGGAGCGGTTGTTAAGGCTCTTTTTAAACCTTCAAACGCCAACTTAGCTTCGTCGGTCATTGAGAATTTTGCTTTTTTTTTCTTCAAGGTATCCGTTAGTGGAGCGGTCAAGGTCTAAATACTCTTAATAAATCTTCTATACCACCCTGCCAGACCAAGAAATCGCCTTACCTGCTGGGCGTTTTTGGGTATAGGAAAGTCCACTACGGCCTCTACCTTTGCCGGATCGGTCTTCAATTTCCCACCACCAACGATGAAACCCAAATATTTTAATTCCTTGAAACAAAATTTGGATTTCTTAACGTTGATGGTGATACTTGCGTTCCTCAGACATTCGGCGACTTCATCCAGCAGGGCGATATGAGACTCGAAGTCGGGCGCAATGATGAGCAAGTCATCCAAATACACGAAAACCCTATCCCGTAATCGTGCAGGGATCACCTTGTCCATTAACCGACATAACCTTTGGGCTGCATTACACAACCCAAAAGGCATGACGGTAAATTGGTACAAGGGTCTCCCCGGTACCGCAAACGCAGTTTTTTCCCTACTCTCCTTCTCCAGCTGTATCTGCCAAAATGCGTCCTTTAAGTCTACGTTACTAATAAAGTAGGTATATGGTAGCCGGCTAACAATCGCGTCGATATGGGGGAGAGGGTTAGCGTCCTTTTTGGTGACGGAGTTGACCTTACGAGAATCCAGGCAAAAACGATACTTAATAGTATCGTTCGGGCCTGGCTTCTTTATAAGGACAACTGGCGAACACCAAGGACTCTCACTCTCCTCGATAACGCCGAGACTGAGCATCCGGTCTATTTCCTGGTACAGAATGGCTTGAACCGCTGGAGAAACAGGGTAGTGTCTCTGCTTTATAGGATCGGAATCTCCGGTATCGATGACGTGCTCCATTAGCGCCGTCTTACCGAGACCGTTTCGATCATAGTAGAGAAATCTTCGTTTGACCGCTTCCAAAGTGGAACGCTGGTCCGGGGACAAGTCATGGGAATTGGGAGTGTGACATATTTTTGTACTCAATCTGGGTATGAATTTTGCCAATAATGGCCTGATTGTTCCCGTCAGCTGTTTTGACACCCGCTTTATATGGCCGAACTTCAATTTTTGACTCTTCGACAAACTTTAAACAATTTTTACCCAGAATGCTAATACTCGCCCCACTGTCTAATAATCCGAGAAAAACTGATCCCGCTAACTTAACAGAGGCGTACGGTATGGGGTCTATACTAGTATCGATAATAGTTGAGGCTAGACGCTTTTTTAACTGTTTTCTTAGTTTAAACCTATTTCGAGTTTTTTGTAATCTTTTAGATATCACACTTATATTTCCATTGAAAATTTTGTTCCTAGTTTCATTGTATTCTCTTATTCGTTCATGCAACGGTTTTATCTCTTTCTTAAATTCTTGTTTATTTATAGTATTATTTTGGTTCTTGTCTTTTACCAAGATCGAAATCTTTTTAGGATCGATACTAGTTCGAGTTTCTACATTGGCGTTGGTATATTTGGGGCTGGCGGTGTCGAACGCGACTCCCCTGAAACTCCTCGCGTTCCAATTCCGGTTTTCCAGTTTACATTGTGGACACTTCGGAGAAATAACTCCCTCCTGTCCACATCTATAACAAAAAATACTCCTAGTTGTGGACGGACAGTCCATAAAAGAATGACCTAAAATTCGGCAATTCCAACAGGTTAACTGTCTTATCTCGCCGCTCCCTCTGCCGTTCTTAGCATGAGCGCCCGTATGTTGAAAAGCATCAACATGGTCATCATGGAAAAACCCGGCCTCTGATTCGAGTTCTAATTCGTTAGCTGCAAAACGAGCTGGCGGTCGCTGATTTTTTGGACCTTCCCGCTCCCGATTCGGAAAAGCATATTCAGCGTCTTTACATGCGTTTCTGAGCTGATCAAGGGTATAAATCGCTTGCGGATACACAAGGTTTCCAATTCTAGCGTTCAGATTCTTTTTCAAACCCCTAACGAGTTCTGCTTCAGGGATTTGTATCCTGAGCTGAGATCTTAACCTGTTGACTGCCGCAAAATAATCTTCACTGGATTCCCAGGTACCTAGCTTTCGATCCATTATCTCCCGCATTATGTCTAAATCTGATTTGGAATTGCGGAACTGACGCAACAAGGCATCTCTCAAGGTAGGCCAACCTGGACGAAAATTGTTCGATTGTTGGTATTGCCAGTACCATTCGCTGGCAGCGCCCGTGAGCATTAGGTGAAAGTCCCTTAAGATCTCAGCCCAGGAACACTCATGCTGATATTGTAACGTCTCGACTCGGAATATGAAGTCTTCTACTGTTAGTTTTTCAGGCTTCCCTTCAAATTTAATCCCCCACTTATCTATCCTAATCTGCGGTCGCATGAATCTACTCGAATAGAGCGACGGTGATTGAAACTGAGGTTGTTGGTATCTAGATTGAGGATTCCTCACGCCCCAATATGGTTCCTGGTTCGATGTCGCCTGTCGACCTCCACTATCAAACCCGTTTCCCAAATCCCGACTCCGATTAGAATTTATTTCATCCCGATGACTTGGAACAAAAGGTCTAGACAGAGGATCCAAATGTGACGTTACTGGAGCCATAGATGCCGGTGGTGGTAGCGGAGGTTGTACCGGAGTAGGTGCTGGTTGAGGATTACTCACCGGAGGACGTATTCTTTCCTCTAAAGGAGGAATAGGACGCGTGGAATAGTTAATTTCTTTTAAGAAATCTAAGAAACCCCTTTCAACTTCTGCTCTCACTGATACAGATATACTCTCTTGCATAGAATTTCTGTAAGAGTCATACGCATTAACTACAGCCGGATTTATAACCGTTCTAAGCTCAGACGAAATAGTTCCCAGTTCTCCCACTTGTTCCCTAATATTCGCATCATTGAGCGGTCTAGTACCATTATAACTACCCTTGTCACCATTGGTGGTGCTAATCCCTCCTTGATTTTGGATCGGAGGCAGTACTCCTGACCCAATTTGATTACCTAAGATTTGACCTGAAGCAGCGTCTATCCCACTTAGATCGCTATAGGACGGGGCCGTCGGAGATCCCTCTGATCTCACGGACATACTAACGCCGGATGGCATAGGTGCTATTGCTGGGGGTTGTGTATTGTTTTCCTGTGGAGTATTTATGTTCCCACCAATTACTACTGGAGGTGGAACGGAAAATAACGGATTGCCAAGATGGAACTGATCGGAAGGGGGTAACCCTTGTTCCGGTGCTTTGGACGGTGCCGGAGGCGAATGTTCTATAGGCATACGACAAAATTTCTAAGCAAGGAACGTGTGACTTTTCTGTTTTCTAGTTTGTTTCTCAAAATATCAACTTTTTCTTCTTCTTCATAAGTCAACCGATTCCACATTCGAAACACTGGTAGATTCTTCACAAAAACAAGAAAACGATCTTGTCGAAATAGTAGTTGTTTGACAAATCTTCAACTCCCTAGTGGGTATGGTGCCACAAAATCCCGAAAATAATTGTTGCTTATTGGAATTACGAATCAGTTTCTAGTATTCTATTCAAAAAAAAACTTTACTTCAAACTATATTTTAAATACTTATTATTTTTTTATATATAAATTTAATCCCTTCATAAGTACAAATATCCCATCAGGAAAACCAAAAAAAAAAAACAAATGTTCAAAACCGAAATACTCTTTGGACTTTGAAAAATTATTCACCAATAGAACCTCGAAAACGCAGGATGTGCATCCAGAGACAACAAAAACTAGATGATGTAACTAGGTTTGTTCGATGTAAGCACTGGGTCGCCCTAGGTCGCCCTGAATTCGCTCTGAAGCGTTTTATATAGCTCTTTTTTCGCTCTAGTTTATTTGTTCTGTGTTCGATGTGAGCTCTGAGCGAGCTCTGGACGCACTCCAACCGACCCCAGGTTTTTCTTAGAGCGAATAATTAGAGCTGTCAAAATTCCTATCCGCTGTTATCATTTGATATCATTTGATCAGCTGATAACATTTCTAGCTCTGAGGTGTTCGATGTAAAATTAAAACCCGAGCTGACCTGGATTTTTTTAATAATTGAATGACATTCTCCAGGGCGCCCTGGAGCGAGTGACGTCGAACAAACCTACTATCAAACGTAACAAGATACAAAATATCAAACGATCAAAATCGAATTTGGTTTTAGAAATAATTTTATGGCAATAATCGTTTGCGACACTTGCAAAACAAAAACAAAACGATGGACGAATTGTTATCTGAACTTAATATCAGAGAATTTCGTTCCTTTCTTTGTAATTTTAATACTTCCTACTTTTCTATCTATATTTTATTTGTACTGTTAAATTTTTATCTTTGTTTGTTTAAATATGTCATTCGGGGGTGTTTCGGGGGTTTATTACTTGTTGGTAAACCGATATACTGTTTTTTTTCGTTATGTGCCTCAACAGCAGTATCCTTCTTCCCAAAAAAAAATTGAGATATTTTTTTTTTTTTATTTAATTTATCTTTTCCTTAGGTGTGGTGTTAACATTCAAAAACTAACAAAAACTAACAAAACGATACAATTTCCAAATGATGTTCATGTCAGAACCAGAACGTCCCGTTGCAATTACTCAGGCATTCTTAAGAGCCATCCTGTGCAAGACTTACAGTTCCTTCTCGTTCTGACCCCAACCTCAACTGGCACAGAAACACTTATTTGCTCCCACTGCAGAGTCGGAGCATTTCTGTCACATTTCATTCGTTACGTTTATGAACCTTACTAAAGAAGACATACATAATCCTCCACCCCGCCAGTGGCAGCAATATAGAACTATACAACGAATGTAACCATTGCCTCCGCCGGAAATACTATTGCTCCTCGTCGCAATTGACTAGGCATGCTAATGAGCTATCCTGGCCAAGACTTACTATTCGCTTCAGCAAACCAGCAACGACAATTATTACATTTAGGAAAAACTAGGTCACACAAAAAAAAAATACGTTGGGCGCCATTTGAAATAAGTAAATTATGATATAGGATCAGGAGGTGGATCAGGGTCAGGACTCGAGATTTGAAAGGAGAAGGATATGAGACCGACACTAGGATATGGAAGGGTTAGGAATAGAGGACGGGATCGAATGCTTGCTGTGGAAGCGTAGGCATGCTTGCGACGCGCGGCTGAACTCGTCGGATTACGGGGGGGATCTTGCTTCCACACACAAACCTCACCTATTTAAAAAAAAAAACACATATCATGCCTATCTTCACTCCACCATCATAAACGTTAACACCACATCCCAAAATCCCTGCGGTTCTCAAAGCAGGGAGGCCCTACACCCTCCCATCCTGGAATTCAGGTGGCCCTTATCTGTATATGTGAATTCCCCTTTTTGGAATGTCGAACTGCTGTCTTATTGATCGGACATCCACATCCTACACCCCCTTCAGCACCCCCTGGAAATTATCTTAACTTGCCATTGAACCTTTTAAGGGCTCAGTAAAACAAAACATATATATTTTTTTTAATTGCCATGGGCGTTATTTACAAAGATTTTATTCATACCAGATAACCCTACGGACTAAATCATAATAACTATTTTACTTAAGGTTTAATATTATCGGAACTCATCGATCAAAATCATAAATTCTATAATGTATTAGGATTGTATGACATTACTTTAAGATCTATAATTATCGAACAAAATATAATTTCAATAAAACCAACAAAATAACATACGGTCGCAATTTATACAAAAAAAAAAGGAAATTTGAAGTTTTTATGATAGGCTAACAATACAAAGATTTAACAAAATGAACAATAATCATTATACAAAAAAAAATAAAAGAACGTGACGGCGTTCACCTAGGGTATTTAAAGTTGTGACTAAAGAAAAAATCTCTTATTCGAAACTCGAAAACTCGCAATTCCTGCACGGACGAGAGTACGAAAACGGGTATGGTCCTGCTTTAGGAATAGGTTCCCCCCAAATCCTCTTATAATATCAATGAATCGGCGATTCGTTACTCGTCGCACTACCAAAAAAAACGAACTACCCCGGAAGCCTGCCTACATAGAGCTCTGTGTGGGTTTTAACTCAGACGGGGGAAAGCAATATGCTGCCGCGAAAATGGATCCACGGAGAACCTTCACGCAAAACTAGTTATATTTTTTTTGCATATATTTTTTTTTATTCTTGCCCAATTAGGTCGAAGCTAGTTCTCGAATCCCGAATTTTTTTTTCCGCGAATCTTTCCTTTTCTTTTATCAAAACCGACAGATAATTTGTTTAAAGGCTAACTACAACAAAAACTACAATTGGAATGTTATACAAATAATAATAAATAATCAGGAACTCTGCTTGCCGCCAAATCCCCTGATTCTCGGCATCGGGTAGTAACGTCGTTCCCCTTCGTCTTCGATTAAGACTGAACTTTCAGCTTTAGATTTTAAGTTTCCTTTTTCTTATTAAATTATTAATTATTAATTATTAATTAATAATTAAAACCCGAGCTGACCTGGATTTTTTTATAATTGAATGACATTCTCCAGGGCGCCCTGGAGCGAGTGACGTCGAACAAACCTACTATCAAACGTAACAAGATACAAAATATCAAACGATCAAAATCGAATTTGGTTTTAGAAATAATTTTATGGCAATAATCGTTTGCGACACTTGCAAAACAAAAACAAAACGATGGACGAATTGTTATCTGAACTTAATATCAGAGAATTTCGTTCCTTTCTTTGTAATTTTAATACTTCCTACTTTTCTATCTATATTTTATTTGTACTGTTAAATTTTTATCTTTGTTTGTTTAAATATGTCATTCGGGAGTGTTTCGGGGGTTTATTACTTGTTGGTAAACCGATATACTGTTTTTTTTCGTTATGTGCCTCAACAGCAGTATCCTTCTTCCCAAAAAAAAATTGAGATATTTTTTTTTTTTTTTTTTTTATTTAATTTATCTTTTCCTTAGGTGTGGTGTTAACATTCAAAAACTAACAAAAACTAACAAAACGATACAATTTCCAAATGATGTTCATGTCAGAACCAGAACGTCCCGTTGCAATTACTCAGGCATTCTTAAGAGCCATCCTGTGCAAGACTTACAGTTCCTTCTCGTTCTGACCCCAACCTCAACTGGCACAGAAACACTTATTTGCTCCCACTGCAGAGTCGGAACATTTCTGTCGCATTTCATTCGTTACGTTTATGAACCTTACTAAAGAAGACATACAGAATCCTCCACCCCGCCAGTGGCAGCAATATAGAACTATACAACGAATGTAACCATTGCCTACGCCGGAAATACTATTGCTCCTCGTCGCAATTGACTAGGCATGCTAATGAGCTATCCTGGCCAAGACTTACGATTCGCTTCAGCAAACCAGCAACGACAATTATTACATTTTGGAAAAACTAGGTCACACAAAAAAAAATACGTTGGGCGCCATTTGAAATAAGTAAATTATGATATAGGATCAGGAGGTGGATCAGGGTCAGGACTCGAGATTTGAAAGGAGAAGGATATGAGACCGACACTAGGATATGGAAGGGTTAGGAATAGAGGACGGGATCGAATGCTTGCTGTGGAAGCGTAGGCATGCTTGCGACGCGCGGCTGAACTCGTCGGATTACGGGGGGGATCTTGCTTCCACACACAAACCTCACCTATTTAAAAAAAAAAACACATATCATGCCTATCTTCACTCCACCATCATAAACGTTAACACCACATCCCAAAATCCCTGCGGTTCTCAAAGCAGGGAGGCCCTACACCCTCCCATCCTGGAATTCAGGTGGCCCTTATCTGTATATGTGAATTCCCCTTTTTGGAATGTCGAACTGCTGTCTTATTGATCGGACATCCACATCCTACACCCCCTTCCGCACCCCCTGGAAATTATCTTAACTTGCCATTGAACCTTTTAAGGGCTCAGTAAAACAAAACATATATATTTTTTTTAATTGCCATGGGCGTTATTTACAAAGATTTTATTCATACCAGATAACCCTACGGACTAAATCATAATAACTATTTTACTTAAGGTTTAATATTATCGGGACTCATCGATCAAAATCATAAATTCTATAATGTATTAGGATTGTATGACATTACCTTAAGATCTATAATTATCGAACAAAATATAATTTCAATAAAACCAACAAAATAACATACGGTCGCAATTTATACAAAAAAAAAGAAGGAAATTTGAAGTTTTTATGATAGGCTAACAATACAAAGATTTAACAAAATGAACAATAATCATTATACAAAAAAAAAATAAAAGAACGTGACGGCGTTCACCTAGGGTATTTAAAGTTGTGACTAAAGAAAAAATCTCTTATTCGAAACTCGAAAACTCGCAATTCCTGCACGGACGAGAGTACGAAAACGGGTATGGTCCTGCTTTAGGAATAGGTTCCCCCCAAATCCTCTTATAATATCAATGAATCGGCGATTCGTTACTCGTCGCACTACCAAAAAAAACGAACTACCCCGGAAGCCTGCCTACATAGAGCTCTGTGTGGGTTTTAACTCAGACGGGGGAAAGCAATATGCTGCCGCGAAAATGGATCCACGGAGAACCTTCACGCAAAACTAGTTATATTTTTTTTGCATATATTTTTTTTTTATTCTTGCCCAATTAGGTCGAAGCTAGTTCTCGAATCCCGAATTTTTTTTTTCCGCGAATCTTTCCTTTTCTTTTATCAAAACCGACAGATAATTTGTTTAAAGGCTAACTACAACAAAAACTACAATTGGAATGTTATACAAATAATAATAAATAATCAGGAACTCTGCTTGCCGCCAAATCCCCTGATCCTCGGCATCGGGTAGTAACGTCGTGCCCCTTCGTCTTCGATTAAGACTGAACTTTCAGCTTTAGATTTTAAGTTTCCTTTTTCTTATATTTTTTTTTTTATGTATTGGAGACAGTTTTCATCTTTATTTGTTTTTTTTATTTTTTTATTTATGACTCAAGGCATTAGGGGTGAATCGGATACGCGGGGCGGGAGTCAAAGTTGAACACCGTCAGGCGGATCCTACCGCGATAGAGAGATATGATGCCACGAGAATTTTTGTTTTATCTAACTCTCCTTTTATTCTTTTTTAGTTTTTTTTTTACATTTAGGCGTAGTATTTTTTTGGCCACGGACGAATCAAAATGGAGTACACAAAAAAAATTTACTTGATCTAGCCCGGGTAAGTCACGGGCTATCCTGGTGAACGGTGTACCACCTATTCCGAAAAAGCGCAATAGGTTTTATTTCACGTCACCTTTGACACCTTACTTTATTCCCCCAACCAATTTGCGTGTATCCTTGAAATAATATCGGCGGCCCGACTTGGAACGTGTCGGAGACCGCCAAAGATTCACCTAAAAAAAAAACACAAGGTTTCTATCTTTCCTCAACAAAATTTAGTTATATTTTTTCTTACCCCTATTCGGCCTAACACTAGTAAATCTTATTCGAAGTTGCAAATTCCAGTACCTCAATCCTTTATCGAAACTCTGCAGCAATTACCTTGCTTCTTTATATTTTTTTTTTTTAAACGGTTACCGATTATATCTAGCACAAAAAATATAATTGTCCAGCTTGACTTTTATCGTGCAAGCTTATTTAAGCGATGTTTATGAGGATTTAACTGGAACTGACTAACCACGCCACGAGCATGTACCTACCGACGCCGTTTTCGTATATCACCTCATCTATTTTTTTATTTTATTAAAAATTAACGGTACCCTTGTTGAATGTATTAGTGCTTTTTTTCTCTTACGTTGCTTATTTATCTATTTATCCTCTTGTATTCCTCTTCCTTTTTCGTTTATTTGTAATTTAAGTTGTATTCCCTACTTTTAGGTGTTGGAATGTCTAACCTGTCAATAGAGGAGTTCACACTCCTAACCATGTCCGACAAATATGGCTTGATGAAAATTCGACGGATGGAAACCATCACCGTCACACTATTCAGCCTTGGGGGTTTAATTAAATTCTTACCCCAAACGCCTTATCCTGACATAAATGCACCCGAACAGAAACAAAATTGGGTTAATAGAGTGAAACCCATCCGGGATTAATTTTAAAACTGGGTTAACGACAGAATAATACGGCCGTTAGGGTTCCCACGCGTCAAATATGCGGTCGACCATAACTTCTCATTCGAATAGCCACAATTCGTACCACTCGCAAGTCTACAGAAACCTTAAGTTTATCAGGAAAACAAAACCTTAGAATAAATCTTTGTCCATAATGGTAGTCCTAATTTTCATCTTTCGAGGTGCGCGGTTTGAAATCAATTGTTTTGACTTTCTTCGCATGTGTCTGTCATACCATTTTGTCAAACACACTTGTGAATTTGAACCCTCCTACTTGGTCTTGTCGCACCTTTTTTTTCCAAGCCATCCCTGGGCAAGTTTTGACAGTTTGATATTTGTATCTTCTGGCGCAACAAAACAAAATAACCAAAACAGATATTATTTAAGTCGGGCTGGTTTGTTTTCTTTTTCCTTTGTTTTTTTTTAATTACCTTAGATAAAATTATACGTTTTCTGTCATTTTTTTTCTCTAATTTACTTGCTCAGTGGTGCTAATAAGATCTTAGAACTTAAGCTCGACCCTTATATCCGGAACCCTTCGACCTGGTCACCTCCTCTCGGTGGGTAGAATCGAGATACCAGAACTCCCAAATAGAGAAACCACCTATCATCGACCGTCTGGCAACCCGCTCAAGGAGTTTACGTGCGTAAGGTACAGGTTATGATGCACAACCTTATTCTTTTGTCAAGACAATGGGAACAACCTCCTGCTCGGAGAATATCTCCGAGAACTTGGACCGGGTATATGACACTGCATCTCCAATTCCATTTTTATTGTCTTTGACTTTCCCTTTCTAGGATTTATATTTATATTATCTGCAGATTTACCACGTATAATTTTCAGAGGTGGTTCTCCTTTTTATTTAACGTCTTTTGGTATCTACGAGAAGCCGGATCCATGTCCATGGAGCACGTTAACAGTGGTTTTTACGAAATTTTCATATATACCAATGTATATTTTATTTTTTTGTTTTGGTCAATTTAGAAACTACGAAAGGTTACTATAGGTAAAATACAAATTAAAATCTGATATAAACCTACGAAATTCTATCCTTTATCTAGGTATTTGCATGTCTGTCGTTCCATTGTATGCCTATATGATATTATTTTTCTATCTTCGTGCTTTTTTAAAATAGAATCAACCATCAAACGAATGTGACTTTTTACTTTATTATTTTTATTGTACTATTTTGTACATAGAATGTCAGTTTATTAGACTTAACCATTCTTCCGTCAATTGCATTGAATTTTTTGTGAACAACAACAACAACTTTAAGGCACTACCACCAATTGTTTTTACGAATTAATTTTATATTAATTCGTTTATATTTTTATTTTTGGCCGGAGTTATAGCTATTTCATGCTTGCCAGACAATCATCAGACTCCTTTTAGTGGCGCTGAGCTTTAATCCAATTTTATTTGAAGAACACTTGTAGGATTCGAACCCACGCATATCAGATTTGCTCAGTCTTTGTAGTCATGTGCTCTTACGCACTACACCACTGCAGACCACTGATGCTACGTGTCCAGAAGTCGTACTTGTTCATCAAATGCATTTGGAGTCACAGCATTTTTACAAACGCCTTAAAGTATGTTATCTTGTTCCGCCTCCATTTTTTCTCCATACCTTACTTCGATAGACTACAGATCGTAGTCTGTATCAAAGGGGGGAGAGTTACGGAAGAGTTTGGCGCTGGCCACAGTTTATTCTTATTACTTTATTATTTTTATTGTACTATTTTGTACATAGAATGTCAGTTTATTAGACTTAACCATTCTTCCGTCAATTGCATTGAATTTTTTGTGAACAACAACAACAACTTTAAGGCACTACCACCAATTGTTTTTACGAATTAATTTTATATTAATTCGTTTATATTTTTATTTTTGGCCGGAGTTATAGCTATTTCATGCTTGCCAGACAATCATCAGACTCCTTTTAGTGGCGCTGAGCTTTAATCCAATTTTATTTGAAGAACACTTGTAGGATTCGAACCCACGCATATCAGATTTGCTCAGTCTTTGTAGTCATGTGCTCTTACGCACTACACCACTGCAGACCACTGATGCTACGTGTCCAGAAGTCGTACTTGTTCATCAAATGCATTTGGAGTCACAGCATTTTTACAAACGCCTTAAAGTATGTTATCTTGTTCCGCCTCCATTTTTTCTCCATACCTTTGTTTTGCTATTACCTTTTTTTTCCTTTTTTTTTTTGCGAGACATTTCATAATCGAAATTCCCGGATTAGCCGAGTACCTACCTCCTTTTATGTGGGTGGGGCGGGTGACATTTCTCGATTGGATATTCTTTTTTTGTTTATATGTATATTTTGCCCATCCTTTTCAGTATTGTTCGATTACGTTTCACAATAAATCGGAAATTTTGATATCCGAGGATATTCGAGGTAAATTTTTTTTGGTTTTTTTTTTTTTTTTTTTTTTTAAAGAATCTTGATAATAGTTGTGACACATTTCACGACATTGATTAATGCTGTATTAAATAACTTACTATTTAGTATCACAGTTTAAAAAAAAGTCTTTACGAGAAATCACAGTAGATACTGGAAAATAGGTTTGGCAAAATTTTCGAGATGGATGAGTATGCATCAAATTAGGTGTAAGGTGGTAACCTGTGACCCCAGTAGGTTTTATGGATCAAAATTCGAGAATTGGGTATAGTATGACTAGTAGAGTTTTTCTTTCGCTTAACAGCAAACTCGATATCTATATAATTTATGGGTTAAATTGAAAATCAGGTACGGAGCAATATGGAAGTAGCAGGTCATGGTAAATGCCGGTATCACGGTTGGTATAGGTCATTACACGATTAATGAGATACGGCGTGCATGAATAAACAGGAAATGATCCAACACTACAAACACATGAACGTTCCCCGTTTTGGATCGTGGATAGGTCCCGATGAAATCGACATATAATTTTTGAAAAGGGCGATCTGTAGAATAGTTACTTTGAATGGTCGGACGTAAGACTTGATTAGATGGTTTTGACTGTTTACATATTTCGCAATTAGTGATGTATTGTCTAACTTGCATGGTCATGTTAGGCCAATAAAAGTATTGTCGTATCCGGTGCAAAGTTTTGGCTATGCCACCATGAGCGGCTTGAGGTGGATCATGGAATTTAGTGATAAGTTTTTCCGTCAAAGGGGCCGGTACCCACAAACACCAATTATGTTCCACTATGGACTCGTCTATGCCTACTGGTAAAGTTCGTTTGTAGACGAATTCGTCTTCAATTTTCAGATCCGGTAATTCTTCCTTGTGACTTTGAACTGTACTCAGGAGGGATTTATATTCGTCGTTTTTAAACTCTTCACTATCTAAATCAATTAAGGGCGCTACCTGCTCCATAGACAAACTGTCTACGTGTGCCCGAGAGAGAGTGTCTGGCACTACATTGGGCGACCCCTTCCGGTGCTCTATGTCGAAGACATAGAACTGCAATTCCAGACTCCATCTGGCCAGTCTGCCGCTCAAGTCCTTCATGGTCATCAACCATTTCAGGCTTGAGTGGTCTGTGATGATCGTAAAGTCCATGCCCTCGACATAGGGCCGGAACTTCTTTACCGCCATTACCGCCGCCATGCACTCTCTCTCGGTCACGCTGTAGTTTTTTTGGCAGGCATTTAATTTTTGAGAGAAATAGGCAATCGGTAATTCTTTGTTCTCATCATATCGCTGGAACAGTACCGCACCGATTCCAGAGTCTGACGCATCGCATTGTATGAAAAATCTTTTATTGAAATCGGGACGAGAGAGAACGGGAGCGGTTGTTAAGGCTCTTTTTAAACCTTCAAACGCCAACTTAGCTTCGTCGGTCATTGAGAATTTTGCATTTTTTTTCTTCAAGGTATCCGTTAGTGGAGCGGTCAAGGTCTAAATACTCTTAATAAATCTTCTATACCACCCTGCCAGACCAAGAAATCGCCTTACCTGCCGGGCGTTTTTGGGTATAGGAAAGTCCACTACGGCCTCTACCTTTGCCGGATCGGTCTTCAATTTCCCACCACCAACGATGAAACCCAAGTATTTTAATTCCTTGAAACAAAATTTGGATTTCTTAACGTTGATGGTGATATTTGCGTTCCTCAGACATTCGGCGACTTCATCCAGCAGGGCGATATGAGACTCGAAGTCGGGCGCAATGATGAGCAAGTCATCCAAATACACGAAAACCCTATCCCGTAATCGTGCAGGGATCACCTTGTCCATTAACCGACATAACCTTTGGGCTGCATTACACAACCCAAAAGGCATGACGGTAAATTGGTACAAGGGTCTCCCCGGTACCGCAAACGCAGTTTTTTCCCTACTCTCCTTCTCCAGCTGTATCTGCCAAAATGCGTCCTTTAAGTCTACGTTACTAATAAAGTAGGTATATGGTAGCCGGCTAACAATCGCGTCGATATGGGGGAGAGGGTTAGCGTCCTTTTTGGTGACGGAGTTGACCTTACGAGAATCCAGGCAAAAACGATACTTAATAGTATCGTTCGGGCCTGGCTTCTTTATAAGGACAACTGGCGAACACCAAGGACTCTCACTCTCCTCGATAACGCCGAGACTGAGCATCCGGTCTATTTCCTGGTACAGAATGGCTTGAACCGCTGGAGAAACAGGGTAGTGTCTCTGCTTTATAGGATCGGAATCTCCGGTATCGATGACGTGCTCCATTAGCGCCGTCTTACCGAGACCGTTTCGATCATAGTCGAGAAATCTTCGTTTGACCGCTTCCAAAGTGGAACGCTGGTCCGGGGACAAGTCATGGGAATTGGGAGTGTGACATATTTTTGTACTCAATCTGGGTATGAATTTTGTCAACAATGGCCTGATTGTTCCCGTCAGCTGTTTTGACACCCGCTTTATATGGCCGAACTTCAATTTTTGACTCTTCGACAAACTTTAAACAATTTTTACCCAGAATGCTAATACTCGCCCCACTGTCTAATAATCCGAGAAAAACTGATCCCGCTAACTTAACAGAGGCGTACGGTCTGGGGTCTATACTAGTATCGATAATAGTTGAGGCTAGACGCTTTTTTAACTGTTTTCTTAGTTTAAACCTATTTCGAGTTTTTTGTAATCTTTTAGATATCACACTTATATTTCCATTGAAAATTTTGTTCCTAGTTTCATTGTATTCTCTTATTCGTTCATGCAACGGTTTTATCTCTTTCTTAAATTCTTGTTTATTTATAGTATTATTTTGGTTCTTGTCTCTTACCAAGATCGAAATCTTTTTAGGATCGATACTAGTTTGAGTTTCTACATTGGCGTTGGTATATTTGGGGCTGGCGGTGTCGAACGCGACTCCCCTCAAACTCCTCGCGTTTTTTTGGACCTTCCCGCTCCCGATTCGGAAAAGCATATTCAGCGTCTTTACATGCGTTTCTGAGCTGATCAAGGGTATAAATCGCTTGCGGATACACAAGGTTTCCAATTCTAGCGTTCAGATTCTTTTTCAAACCCTTAACGAGTTCTGCTTCAGGGATTTGTATCCTGAGCTGAGATCTTAACCTGTTGACTGCCGCAAAATAATCTTCACTGGATTCCCAGGTACCTAGCTTTCGATCCATTATCTCCCGCATTATGTCTAAATCTGATTTGGAATTGCGGAACTGACGCAACAAGGCATCTCTCAAGGTAGGCCAACCCGGACGAAAATTGTTCGATTGTTGGTATTGCCAGTACCATTCGCTGGCAGCGCCCGTGAGCATTAGGTGAAAGTCCCTTAAGATCTCAGCCCAGGAACACTCATGCTGATATTGTAACGTCTCGACTCGGAATATGAAGTCTTCTACTGTTAGTTTTTCAGGCTTCCCTTCAAATTTAATCCCCCACTTATCTATCCTAATCTGCGGTCGCATGAATCTACTCGAATAGAGCGACGGTGATTGAAACTGAGGTTGTTGGTATCTAGATTGAGGATTCCTCACGCCCCAATATGGTTCCTGGTTCGATGTCGCCTGTCGACCTCCACTATCAAACCCGTTTCCCAAATCCCGACTCCGATTAGAATTTATTTCATCCCGATGACTTGGAATAAAAGGTCTAGACAGAGGATCCAAATGTGACGTTACTGGAGCCATAGATGCCGGTGGTGGTAGCGGAGGTTGTACCGGAGTAGGTGCTGGTTGAGGATTACTCACCGGAGGACGTATTCTTTCCTCTAAAGGAGGAATAGGACGCGTGGAATAGTTAATTTCTTTTAAGAAATCTAAGAAACCCCTTTCAACTTCTGCTCTCACTGATACAGATATACTCTCTTGCATAGAATTTCTGTAAGAGTCATACGCATTAACTACAGCCGGATTTATAACCGTTCTAAGCTCAGACGAAATAGTTCCCAGTTCTCATACTTGTTCCCTATTATTCGCATCATTGAGCGGTCTAGTACCATTATAACTACCCGTGTCACCATTGGTGGTGCTAATCCCTCCTTGATTTTGGCTCGGAGGCAGTACTCCTGACCCAATTTGATTACCTAAGATTTGACCTGAAGCAGCGTCTATCCCACTTAGATCGCTATAGGACGGGGCCGTCGGAGATCCCTCTGATCTCACGGACATACTAACGCCGGATGGCATAGGTGCTATTGCTGGGGGTTGTGTATTGTTTTCCTGTGGAGTATTTATGTTCCCACCAATTACTACTGGAGGTGGAACGGAAAATAACGGATTGCCAAGATGGAACTAATCGGAAGGGGGTAACCCTTGTTCCGGTGCTTTGGACGGTGCCGGAGGCGAATGTTCTATAGGCATACGACAAAATTTCTAAGCAAGGAACGTGTGACTTTTCTGTTTTCTAGTTTGTTTCTCAAAATATCAACTTTTTCTTCTTCTTCATAAGTCAACCGATTCCACATTCAAAACACTGGTAGATTCTTCACAAAAACAAGAAAACGATCTTGTCGAAATAGTAGTTGTTTGACAAATCTTCAACTCCCTAGTGGGTATGGTGCCACAAAATCCCGAAAATAATTGTTGCTTATTGGAATTACGAATCAGTTTCTAGTATTCTATTCAAAAAAAAACTTTACTTCAAACTATATTTTAAATACTTATTATTTTTTTATATATAAATTTAATCCCTTCATAAGTACAAATATCCCATCAGGAAAACCAAAAAAAAAAAAACAAATGTTCAAAACCGAAATACTCTTTGGACTTTGAAAAATTATTCACCAATAGAACCTCGAAAACGCAGGATGTGCATCCAGAGACAACAAAAACTAGATGATGTAACTAGGTTTGTTCGATGTAAGCACTGGGTCGCCCTAGGTCGCCCTGAATTCGCTCTGAAGCGTTTTATATAGCTCTTTTTTCGCTCTAGTTTATTTGTTCTGTGTTCGATGTGAGCTCTGAGCGAGCTCTGGACGCACTCCAACCGACCCCAGGTTTTTCTTAGAGCGAATAATTAGAGCTGTCAAAATTCCTATCCGCTGTTATCATTTGATATCATTTGATCAGCTGATAACATTTCTAGCTCTGAGGTGTTCGATGTAAAATTAAAACCCGAGCTGACCTGGATTTTTTTAATAATTGAATGACATTCTCCAGGGCGCCCTGGAGCGAGTGACGTCGAACAAACCTACTATCAAACGTAACAAGATACAAAATATCAAACGATCAAAATCGAATTTGGTTTTAGAAATAATTTTATGGCAATAATCGTTTGCGACACTTGCAAAACAAAAACAAAACGATGGACGAATTGTTATCTGAACTTAATATCAGAGAATTTCGTTCCTTTCTTTGTAATTTTAATACTTCCTACTTTTCTATCTATATTTTATTTGTACTGTTAAATTTTTATCTTTGTTTGTTTAAATATGTCATTCGGGGGTGTTTCGGGGGTTTATTACTTGTTGGTAAACCGATATACTGTTTTTTTTCGTTATGTGCCTCAACAGCAGTATCCTTCTTCCCAAAAAAAAATTGAGATATTTTTTTTTTTTTATTTAATTTATCTTTTCCTTAGGTGTGGTGTTAACATTCAAAAACTAACAAAAACTAACAAAACGATACAATTTCCAAATGATGTTCATGTCAGAACCAGAACGTCCCGTTGCAATTACTCAGGCATTCTTAAGAGCCATCCTGTGCAAGACTTACAGTTCCTTCTCGTTCTGACCCCAACCTCAACTGGCACAGAAACACTTATTTGCTCCCACTGCAGAGTCGGAGCATTTCTGTCACATTTCATTCGTTACGTTTATGAACCTTACTAAAGAAGACATACATAATCCTCCACCCCGCCAGTGGCAGCAATATAGAACTATACAACGAATGTAACCATTGCCTCCGCCGGAAATACTATTGCTCCTCGTCGCAATTGACTAGGCATGCTAATGAGCTATCCTGGCCAAGACTTACTATTCGCTTCAGCAAACCAGCAACGACAATTATTACATTTAGGAAAAACTAGGTCACACAAAAAAAAAATACGTTGGGCGCCATTTGAAATAAGTAAATTATGATATAGGATCAGGAGGTGGATCAGGGTCAGGACTCGAGATTTGAAAGGAGAAGGATATGAGACCGACACTAGGATATGGAAGGGTTAGGAATAGAGGACGAGATCGAATGCTTGCTGTGGAAGCGTAGGCATGCTTGCGACGCTCGGCTGAACTCGTCGGATTACGGGGGGGATCTTGCTTCCACACACAAACCTCACCTATTTAAAAAAAAAAAAACACATATCATGCCTATCTTCACTCCACCATCATAAACGTTAACACCACATCCCAAAATCCCTGCGGTTCTCAAAGCAGGGAGGCCCTACACGCTACACCCTCCCATCCTGGAATTCAGGTGGCCTTATCTGTATATGTGAATTCCCCTTTTTGGAATGTCGAACTGCTGTCTTATTGATCGGACATCCACATCCTACACCCCCTTCCGCACCCCCTGGAAATTATCTTAACTTGCCATTGAACTTTTTAAGGGCTCATTAAAACAAAACATATATATTTTTTTTAATTGCCATGGGCGTTATTTACAAAGATTTTATTCATACCAGATAACCCTACGGACTAAATCATAATAACTATTTTACTTAAGGTTTAATATTATCGGAACTCATCGATCAAAATCATAAATTCTATAATGTATTAGGATTGTATGACATTACCTTAAGATCTATAATTATCGAACAAAATATAATTTCAATAAAACCAACAAAATAACATACGGTCGCAATTTATACAAAAAAAAAAGGAAATTTGAAGTTTTTATGATAGGCTAACAATACAAAGATTTAACAAAATGAACAATAATCATTATACAAAAAAAAAATAAAAGAACGTGACGGCGTTCACCTAGGGTATTTAAAGTTGTGACTAAAGAAAAAATCTCTTATTCGAAACTCGAAAACTCGCAATTCCTGCACGGACGAGAGTACGAAAACGGGTATGGTCCTGCTTTAGGAATAGGTTCCCCCCAAATCCTCTTATAATATCAATGAATCGGCGATTCGTTACTCGTCGCACTACCAAAAAAAAAACGAACTACCCCGGAAGCCTGCCTACATAGAGCTCTGTGTGGGTGGTAACTCAGACGGGGGAAGCAATATGCTGCCGCGAAAATGGATCCACGGAGAACCTTCACGCAAAACTAGTTATATTTTTTTTGTATATATTTTTTTTTTTATTCTTGCCCAATTAGGTCGAAGCTAGTTCTCGAATCCCGAATTTTTTTTTTCCGCGAATCTTTCCTTTTCTTTTATCAAAACCGGCAGATAATTTGTTTAAAGGCTAACTACAACAAAAACTACAATTGGGATGTTATACAAATAATAATAAATAATCAGGAACTCTGCTTGCCGCCAAATCCCCTGATCCTCGGCATCGGGTAGTAACGTCGTGCCCCTTCGTCTTCGATTAAGACTGAACTTTCAGCTTTAGATTTTAAGTTTCCTTTTTCTTATATTTTTTTTTTTATGTATTGGAGACAGTTTTCATCTTTATTTGTTTTTTTTATTTTTTTATTTATGACTCAAGGCATTAGGGGTGAATCGGATACGCGGGGCGGGAGTCAAAGTTGAACACCGTCAGGCGGATCCTACCGCGATAGAGAGATATGATGCCACGAGAATTTTTGTTTTATCTAACTCTCCTTTTATTCTTTTTTAGTTTTTTTTTTTACATTTAGGCGTAGTATTTTTTTGGCCACGGACGAATCAAAATGGAGTACACAAAAAAAATTTACTTGATCTAGCCCGGGTAAGTCACGGGCTATCCTGGTGAACGGTGTACCACCTATTCCGAAAAAGCGCAATAGGTTTTATTTCACGTCACCTTTGACACCTTACTTTATTCCCCCAACCAATTTGCGTGTATCCTTGAAATAATATTGGCGGCCCGACTTGGAACGTGTCGGAGACCGCCAAAGATTCACCTAAAAAAAAAACACAAGGTTTCTATCTTTCCTCAACAAAATTTAGTTATATTTTTTCTTACCCCTATTCGGCCTAACACTAGTAAATCTTATTCGAAGTTGCAAATTCCAGTACCTCAATCCTTTATCGAAACTCTGCAGCAATTACCTTGCTTCTTTATATTTTTTTTTTTTAAAACGGTTCCCGATTATATCTAGCACAAAAAAATATAATTGTCCAGCTTGACTTTTATCGTGCAAGCTTATTTAAGCGATGTTTACCTCATCTATTTTTTTATTTTATTAAAAATTAACGGTACCCTTGTTGAATGTATTAGTGCTTTTTTTCTCTTACGTTGCTTATTTATCTATTTATCCTCATGTATTCCTCTTCCTTTTTCGTTTATTTGTAATTTAAGTTGTATTCCCTATTTTTAGGTGTTGGTATGTCTAACCTGTCAATAGAGGAGTTCACACTCCTAACCATGTCCGACAAATATGGCTTGATGAAAATTCGACGGATGGAAACCATCACCGTCACACTATTCAGCCTTGGGGGTTTAATTAAACTCTTACCCCAAACGCCTTATCCTGACATAAATGCACCCGAACAGAAACAAAATTGGGTTAATAGAGTGAAACCCATCCGGGATTAATTTTAAAACTGGGTTAACGACAGAATAATACGGCCGTTAGGGTTCCCACGCGTCAAATATGCGGTCGACCATAACTTCTCATTCGAATAGCCACAATTCGTACCACTCGCAAGTCTACAGAAACCTTAAGTTTATCAGGAAAACAAAACCTTAGAATAAATCTTTGTCCATAATAGTAGTCCTAATTTTCATCTTTCGAGGTGCGCGGTTTGAAATCTACTTTGAAAACGAAATTTGCTTCAGGTTTTGTCGAGTACACCTTCATATTCTCAAATACGTTTAACCACGAACAAAATATCAATTTTTTTGACTTTCTTCGCATGTGTCTGTCATACCATTTTGTCAAACACACTTGTGAATTTGAACCCTCCTACTTGGTCTTGTCTCACCTTTTTTTTCAAAGCCATCCCTGGGCATTGTATATAAAACTTATAGTACTATCATCACGATGGTTTTTGTGTTGTGGGGTGTGGTCGTCTGAGGGCGCACTTGTATATACACAGAAACAGCAACCAGAAAATTAGTTAGGGGTGTGATCGCTAGGTGGCCGACGTGTGGAACGTGTTCATGAGAGTACTATGCAAATTCGTATACAATGTCCCTGGGCAAGTTTTGAGAGTTTGATATTTGTATCTTCTGGCGCAACCATTGTATACAAATTTGCATAGTACTCTCATGAACACGTTCCACACGTCGGCCACCTAGCGATCACACCCCTAACTAATTTTCTGGTTGCTGTTTCTGTGTATATACAAGTGCGCCCTCAGACGACTACACCCCACAACACAAAAACCATCGTGATGATAGTACTATAAGTTTTATATACAATGGGCGCAACAAAACAAAATAACCAAAACAGAAATTATTTAAGTCGCGCCGGTTTGTTTTCTTTTTCCTTCGTTTTTTTTTTTTAATTACCTTAGATAAAATTATACGTTTTCTGTCATTTTTTTTTCTCTAATTTACTTGCTCAGTGGTGCTAATAAGATCTTAGAACTTAAGCTCGACCCTTATATCCGGAATCCTTCGACCTGGTCACCTCCTCTCGGTGGGTAGAATCAAGATACCAGAACTCCCAAATAGAGAAACCACCTATCAACGACCGTCTGGCAACCCGGTCAAGGAGTTTACGTGCGTAAGGTACAGGTTATGATGCACAACCTTATTCTTTTGTCAAGACAATGGGAACAACCTCCTGCTCGGAAAATATCTCCGAGAACTTGGACCGGGTATATGACACTGCATCTCCAATTCCATTTTTATTGTCTTTGACTTTCCCTTTCTAGGTAGCCATAACAAATCAATTTTTAAATGTTGCATCAGAATCAAAATTTCGTTATTATTATTCATCAAATAAACACATTTGTCTGTCTGGCTTTGTTGAAAATTAAATTTGTTGAGAGTTTCTTTGAATTTTGCATTCAACACTCGTGGAGCCTGTTTAAGTACAAACTCTTTTTCAACTTCCAGATTTTGTTGTGATGTTCTATATCAGGCGGTGGAGTCACGTAAATTTGGTTTTGTAACTCACCATACAAGAAAGCAGTTTGTATGTCAAATTGACGCATGTGGAGTTGCTTGTGCGCTGCAATAGAAAACAAAACTCTTAAAGAATCAAATCTTACCACACTGGGGCAAATGTTTCTTTGTAGTCAATTCCGGGTTTTTGGCAATATCCTTGTACAACTAATCTTGCCTTATAGCGACTTGGCAAACCATCAGCATCTATCTTTTGTTTGAGAATCCATTTGCTTTGAATTGGCTTCATCCAGGTTTGTTTTTCAAGTACTTCTTATGTGTCAGATTCGCGAAGTGATTCTAGCTCTTCAGACATAGCACTTAGCCATTGAGATTTTTCAGTACCTGATATAGCCTCATCATAAGTTGGACTTCCTTCGGCTGCAGCTATAGCACACATATCGCTTGTGATTCTATTCCGCAATGGGTAACGTTCATTTGTAGTACTATCATTCTCTTGTGGTGTGGTGTCAACATCTTTAGGGGCAACTTCTTGAGGATCATCCCTCGGAAATGTAACTTGATCATCGCACTCTTGGTCTTCGTTTGGCTGATTCTGTTGAGGGATTTGCACAGATTCGCATTCAAAAAGATAATACACATAGATTTGATGTTTGATTTAAACTGGTGTTTGTAGTCTCAAAAAATGATTTGTCTTCGTCAAATCGGACGTCTTGAGTTATTACAATTTTCGATGCATTGTACAGTCTACAACCTTTGCTTTCATGATTGTAGCCTACGAAAGTAGCATGCTTACTTTTAGCATCCAATCCTTTACGATGTTCTTTTTGAATATGATAGAACGCACTGTATCCAAAAGTGTAAAGAGTTTTGTAGCTAGGAGCTACACTCTTCCATAATTCAAAAGGCGACTTTCAATTGTTTGATCAAACGGGCAAATATTCACCATATCATAAAGCATCGAGAGAGCAGTCTCTTTTACTGTACGGTTTTGCCTTTCAATGAAACCGTTCTGTTGAGGTATATATGGTGTAGAAGTCTCATGATGAACACAATGCTTTGCCAAAATGCCTTTGAACGCTCTGCACACAAACTCAGTACCATTGTCTGTTATTACCGCTTTCACAGTGATTGAGCTGGCGCGTGCTTTAGTCAGAAACTCGTCGAACTTAGATGCAGTATCAGATTTCTCTTGCAAGAAATAGACTTGAGTTTAGTTTAAAAAATCATTTTTGATTAGAAGAAAATACTTGGAATCTCCTAGAGAAGGAATCTGCATTGGTCCGCAGAGATCAGCATGGACCAATTCACCTGGTTCATTCTTTCTTGATTTTTCATCTTTCACAAAACTGTCGATGAGATTTTCCCAAAGCTCATTCCTTGCAGAAGAATTTTTGTGAATCACCTATAGATAGTTGTTTGTTCAGAGCTGATTGCTTGATTATGTCGACGCTCAGATGTCCAAGGCGCTTGTGCCATCTTTTAATGCTAGGACTGACTGAAATATTCGCAACATCTGGTTGAACAATGCTCAGAGAAAGCTTATACAGCTGAGTAGATTCACAGCGTTGTCCAATTAGAAGCGTCTGTCCATTTCTTTTAACTTCCGCACGACCATTCTCAAAACTCGTAGCAGCACCTCGGCTGTCATCTGAGCTGACACTGAATAAATTGAATCCAGTGCTGGGAACAAAGAGTACATTTATTAGCGTGTGGAATTGTACCTTACCACAAACATCTGATTTGACATCTGATCACATTGCCTATTCCATGTGCATACACCCGTTTCCATATTTCCTAAGCAAATTGGATATTCACGTTCATCAACAGCTCGGAAACTACTAAACGCACTTCTTTGGAAACACATATCTCTCGATGCTCCAGATTCAGTGCACCTGCATGCACTCTTTCTGTCTGTGAAGTGAGCCATTAACGCCGATGATGTACCTTGATTGTTGTCTTTTTGTTGTGCAAGTCGGGTGCGACAATCTTTCCACCAATGACCACGTTTCTTGCAAAATCCACAGGTTGAATTCTTTTTCTTATCTGCTATAGACGTCTTTTTCTTGTTGTAATGAATCAATGCCCGATGGTATGTAGCAGAATCATTTGATGGTTTCTCAAATAGAAGCATTTCCTCTTTCATTAGACGCTTTGTCAAATTTTGGAGCGTTTGGTCCGACTGGGCTACGGAATCCCATGCTGATCTAAAATGTTTGAATTGTGATGGAAGACTGCAGATGATTTTTGTAATTATTGCCGATTCTGCCATCGGAGCACCCAGTTCCTCAAGCTGTTTAGCCATTTGTTCTATATCTGATATGTGGTTGGCCATGTTGTCTTCGTCCGACTTTCGATATTCATAGAACTTTTGTTGCAGTGTGCTGAGTGAGACTTCAGATTTCTGCTCATATATGGAAGAAAGTTTGGTCCACATCTTGGCTGCAGTCACTTTTCACCAAAAACTTCAGCTGGTTGAAATCCATTGACGAAGTGATTATGATTTGTGCCTTTTTGTCTTTCTGAATCGAAGCAAGAAGGGCCAACTCCTCCGTTGGCTTCATGGATTCATGGAGAACGCAATCTAAATCATGGGCACGCAGATATTCCAAAACCTGAAACTTCCAGAGCGAGTAATCTTTTCCATAAATTTTTTGCAAATTTATACTTTTGTATATCGTGGTTAAGTAAAGCCTTTTCAGCAGAGTCTTACAAAACAACTCGTGCTGATAACGTGTTGAAATAAAAGAAAAAGTTTACAACAAAGTATAAAGTATTTTAATGAGCAAACAATTCAGCGACTTGTTCGTTGAAGAAAAGATTTGAATAGAGTGATGAGATAGATATAATGAGACAGGTACAATATGCTTTGATAAAAATAAAATGCCCACTAGGTGCGTTCCATGTTTGTGTGATGTGTTTCATGGGATGTGATCTATTGGATGCGTTCGACAATGTTTTATTCAACATTACTTACCATGTTTACAAGAGGTATTGAAGCGAGCTTCAAGCTCGCTTCGCCCGTTTGTATACCTGTGTTGAGTTGAAACGAGCTTCAACCGACTCGACTCCGCTTCAGGAGCGGAGTCGAGTCGTAATTTGTGCTGAAAAACCTGAGTTGAGGAGTTGGTATGGCATTGGCAAAATATCTGAGGTTTGTGTGAGTGAGACACCATCAGCTATCATCTCAACATATTTTCAACTAAACTCTAATTGGAGTGCTCAACTCAAATGACGAAAAACCTGGGTCGAAAATTCGACCTTAATCCAACTCGAGCTCTCAATTCTGCTTGTAAACGTTGTAACTGCTGGAAGAAAAGCTGACCTTTGTATATTTAAATGGCCACGTTCACAAAGTTATCTAAAGCAATCCAGATTGGTTTGTGTTGTTGTAATCTCTTGAGAAAAAACAGCTGATTATAAGGCCCTCATTATGAATAGCGAATCGACAATTCGCTAAGTTGCGAATGATCTAGCGAACTTTTATTATCACTGCATTGTTAATAGCGAACTTCATCGTTCGCTAAGAAATAAATACTGCCAATAAATCATCATACTGAAATGGCATAACTCAAATGTCAAATGAATATTTTAGAAGTGAAGAATTTGATGTTTTTTCTTTGTGTGAATTTTAAATTGAAAAATAATAAAATGATAAGTACAATAATTTATCACATATACATATACGTAGGAACTCTTCAAACTTAAATAGTAAAAAAAAAAATACATACATGTATTCTATTTATGGTTCCTTTTCGATGAACGGAACACACCTATGCCCTTTGCTATATCGGCATTTGTTTACATCAATTGCACAAGCCTAGCAAATTGATTTGCATTTGTCCTTGAAAATATGATTTTTTATTTACTTTTTTTGTTATAATATACAAATTATTTTTAAATACCTTTTCCTTTTGTCACTCATGTTAGCACACAGACACCAGACTCTACATTCGCTAGGTTTATCACTGAATATTTTGATTCGATAGAATTCGACGTTTTGAGAGGTTAAATTAGCGAACATTCGCTAATTGTAATTGGTCGATAACCAAGTTCGATAATGTTTTGACATATGAAGCGAATTTAATTTAGGCGAATCGATACTCATAATACAGAGTTATCGAATTCGCAAGTTTTTAAGCTCGCTTCGCTATTCATAATGAGGGCCTAAACATCTGTTCTCAAAATAAAAATCTCAACTAAACTAAAAAATTCTCGTATATTCAGCTATCTGAAGAGAAATGTCAAAAACAGCTGACTTGAATTCAAATCAAACAGCTAAATTAACCTATCAGCGCAATGTGAACGCGGCCAATTATAGTACTATCATGGCGAGATTTTTTTAGGGTTGCGCGGACCCTTGTGGTGGCGCTGCAAAATTTGAGGTGTAAAATTCGATTTGGGGAGTCTTTAGGCGTCGGAAATTGGTGGTAGAGGAAGAGGAGACTATTTTTTGGATTATTCTTTGTATATATAAACTATAGTACTCTCATAGTGGAAGTCGAATGGGGCGACATCTAGAGTAGGTATGCCGGGCAACCCTTACTCTTTTTTTTTTTTTTTTGAGGAGAGCTTATGGAGGTTTTAATCGATATTTATTGATATTTTTTGGATTCAATAATCCAAAATATAGTCTCCTCTTGCCCCTACCACCAATTTCCGACGCTCCCAAAATCGAATTTTACACCTCACATTTTGCAGCGCCACCACAAGGGTCTGGGCAACCCTAAAAAAAACTCGCCATGATAGTACTATACCTAGTTTTCATATATCAATAAAAACCTCCAACCAACCAACCCCTTTGTATATGAAAACTATAGTACTCTCATGGTGGAAGTCGAATGGGGCGACATCTAATGTATGCCGGCAACCCTTACTCTTTTTTTTTCCGGAGAGCTTATGAAGGTTTTAAATGATATTTTTTGGATGCAATTATACAAAAAATAGTCTCCTCTTGCTCCTACCACCAATTTTCGACGCTTAAAGACTCACCAAATCGAATTTTGCACCTCACATTTTGCAGCGCCACTATACTATATACTATAGTTTTCATATACAAAGCCAACCCTAAAAAAAAACTCGCTATGATAGTACTATAAATATATATATACAAAGGCAAAGGTGTATGGAAAAGTGTGTGGCGCGAGGTACTGAGACTGAAGGTGGTGGTTGTCTCAGATTTTATCTCCAGGGTTGGCGGCTGGGCTAAAGTGAAGAAATGCCGTGTCTTATATATATGTTCCTTTATAATTCACATTATTTTGTTCGTTGTCATATTTGTTGGGCACACTAGTATTTACTCAATCACATGTTGTTAGTGTTATGCCTGAACAACATGTAATGATAAACCAGCGGCCCAACAATGATCAATGATAATGGAATAAAAACATGACATAAAACAACGGCAGGGATCAAACCATCACGACCAACCCCATTTCATGTTATTCGGGCTTAAAATTGAAAAAAATTAAGTAATTTATTTTTATAGTAAACATCTATAAACTGAAAAAAACAACACACTTGTTCAATATTCTTCCAACGATTTTTGGTGTACTGAATTCGAATGTGAACTCTGAAACTCCAGCGCATCAGGTTTTTGAGATATCTTTGTTTTAAAATTGAAAAACACTTTTTAAAAACGTTTTTTTTTGGTATATTTGAAAATATAAAACAGCGTATACTTTTTCAACATTTTTTTACGCTCTCGTGCATGTTAAGTTCAAATCCAAGCCCAGAACAACTCTACCATACTACAAAATCTTTTTTTTTTGCTATTTTTGAAGCTATATCACAACAAGGGGTTTTTGTTCCCAAAAAAAAAGTTGAATGATTTCTCAAAAGTAACAGTTTGCTTTTTTTAACCCAGTTTAAATCTTTTCAATATATATTTAACTTGGAGATAAATCTCTTGTTGAAGGACATGTGTTTTTGCCATTATTTTCGTTTTATTAAACAATTTAAAGGAAAATAAGACCAACTTTTAAATAAAGATATCTCAGAAACCAAAAATAATAATAATCACAACTAAAGAACATTACCCAGAATTTATACAAAGCTTCAAAAATAACAGCAAAAGAAACGTTGTTTTGAATTTTCCATTGAAAAATTCTCAAACACTGGCGGTGTTCTGAGTTCGTATTCGATTTTAGATCTTGTTGGCCTGTTGTAATTTTTTGATTAATGTACGTAATAATAATATTTTGGGTGGGTGGGTGCATTAATTTAAAAACTACACAATTTCACTAAGGCATGTTATTTAATTTTTTGACTAATTTGTATGAGTCAAGTCTTGATAAGTCGAACTTAATTGGTAAAATTAAATTATGAACGCGAAAAATATCGATTTCTTTGAACCATTTGCCTCCTTATGTCTTAAAAAACACGGAGAGTAACGTTGTTTCAATTTAATCTATTTTAACATCTATTTGTCTCATCAATTGTGTCGCTAATTCTTAAACGCAGATGGTTTATCGTTTTGAAGATTTTGAGAAAATTACAAAAGTACTTACTTCGATCGATTGATCTTTTTTAAACAATTTTATTTTACCTTGCATTTTTTTTATTTATCCTTTTTTCTTTCATAATTTCAACGAACAACAAAGTTGAATTTTTTTTTTGGAAATACATACCCTGTAGAAAATATTTGTCTTATTTTATCTTAACTATTAGCTGTATAAATTTCACGGAAACCACCAAGCAGAAAATATTTTGTCTTTTATAATTTTATCTTAAATATTACCGTGCTAACTTCATTGATATCGCCCATAAAAAAACAATGCAATTTGTGACATTTTTGCATTGTAGCAACTATTTTTTCTCCATAATTTCATCTTAGCTTTCACCTATTATCTGTGTCAATTTCATTCAAAATCATCAGAACCATTTCTTTATAGAACGTTATCGTTCAAAAAATTGGCTCTCAGAATTTCAGGCGAGAAAAAACTATTGGATCAAAAAAGGCAACGATACCTGCATTTAGTTGACTTTAGACATAGAATAATCCAAAGCCGAGAGGTCTTTCGAAGTTTTCTTAGGGTAAACCTGCTATTTAAACAAAATAAAGACGATATATGTATGTAAGCTTCACTTTGAAATTGTTTTAATACCTCGATACATATTAAAGAACTTAATTAATAATAACAAAATCATGAAAACGCATTGCATCAAACACACCAACAAATTTTAGTTTTAACTAAAAATGTCATCGAATGTTTGCTCCGAGATTACTTATGTTCTAACATGAATACATATCGTTCGTGTGCTCTTTCATTGTATTACACTACGTACTCATTTATTAAATGCTCTTCATTTATATTTAAATGTTGTTTTTTATTTGCATCTTCTTTTATACTTTTTTTTATTTACATGCGCCATCGTCAGTGTAAGTCTCTGTTTTTGCAAACTTTGCTGTGTCCATCTTCCCAATGGGCTTTCTGACACTCTTCCGAACAGTAAGATGCTTTGAAACAGCAAAGAAGTATTGCCTCACTGAAACACCAATAACACTGGAAATAACACTGATTTATTTACAACTTTTGTATTTCAAGCATCTACTTACCCATTGTTTTCTTTTAATAGTTTCCATGTTTCGTTCCATTTTAGCGATATCTTCTTTAAATGTTTTAATTTGATTCGTAAGGTCTATTTGCTTTTTTTTCTTTTCCTTTATAATTTTAAGTGCTCCATCAAGATCTTTTTGAAGCTAGGTTAAACAAAAAAAAAAACAAGGAAAGAATTAAACTGAGTTTCTATTTGTATAATGGTCATATTACCTTCTGCACTTCCAAGGATGTAAGGATATCCTCTTTGGACATCGTATGACCTATATTTTTCTGGTTTGATGGGGTTTCGTTTCTTCTCCTAAAAAAAATAGATTACTAAATTATTTAAGAAAGTTTAAATCGAACTCTTCAGTTCAAAGTTAAGCTTAAAAAGAAATTATAATTGTTGACCAATAAATAATTAATTAATGACGTTTCACAGAAAGCTTGGTTGAAAATTGATTAAGGCTGCGTATGAGTTGTGCATGGCAAGAAATTAACTTGTAAGATTTCTAAACAACTCTTTGGCTGTGTGCTGGGAAGTCATGATAACACATAAATCCTGCCTTAACGAAATTACTACAACGAAATATCAGACTTGAGCTGAGATCACGCATGGTGATTCTCAAAATACAAAATTTTATGAATTTTTTTTTTCAGTACAAAAGTTGCTAGAATTAGTACATGAGATAAAATTGAGGATAAATGATGAATGAAAAAAAAACTATTTCAGTCAAAAGTCAACCGAATCGAAGAAATCTAATTGTAAAAAATGTAAATGTTCTTGCATTATCTCGAGATAAAATCTGAAATCCATCGCATAATTAAGTTCTTCCCAGTTTCAAAATGGAAATTGCCTACATTATGAAGTCGGTGTACTTTGTTCTATACATTTTATTCATCTGCTTCGTTAAAGGAACAGCTACGTTGTTAATTTAAATTTTATAATGTTTTTGCATATAAAAAATTTAGGCGGAATAAGTTTAACACAGATGTTTATAAAAAGTTGATTTTAAAAGCTACCTGTGTTATAACTACCTGCTATCAACAAACAAAAAAGCATCTGTCCACCGACTAGGGCTAAACGTCACTATTGATAGCAGTAATTTCGAGGTAGTTAAGGAGTTCATCTACCTTGGAGTAAACATTAACTCCACGAATCACATCTTAGTGGAAATCTGGAGAAGAATTACCCTAGGAAACCGCTGCTAATTCGGTTTGGAAAAAAATGGGTTCAAAACTACTCACACGTAAGACGAAGTGCATGCTCTACAAAACCCTTATACTGTCAGTCCTGCTACACGGCGCGCCGCCGCGCTTTTGTTCATTCAGTATTTTAATCGTACAAAATTACAATTGTGTCCTAGGTGTTATATTTTTATTTTGCGGTTTTAAAACCGATTTACAGAAAAATTATAAAATTATTACATAGACTAGTTCTGCATTAAAGCGACGAATTATGTATTATACGTTTTTTTAAAGCCAACATTCTGTTCTATTAGCCAATTTTTAAATCAAGTCAACTTAAAATTTGAGTAAAAAAAGTTTAAAAAAATTTTCAATTTCAATATTACAAAACCATGTTGCTCTTATTAATTTTTAATCAAAAACTGAAAACTAGATGATTTTATGTCTTAGTTTTTGAGAACTACTACACAACACACAATTACTATTTTAATTTAATTATTTTTTTTTTGGTTGAGTGGTCTTATTTTGATAGTAATAATGGGAGGTGCGAGTTTGGGTGTATGCAACAGTGGGACTGCTTGGGTTCACTATATAGGATTGGGGGTGTGTGCAAGGTGGAGTACATGCAAAGTTTCTTTTGCATTTAAATAAAGCTGGATTTAAAAAAATTAATTTATCTTATTTTATTTTTAGCGCACTATGCTGTTAAAAGCAGTATTGAGTTTGCGTTTAGAGGCATAGCTACAGTTAAAAAATAATTCACAACCATAAGTTAGGATGGACACCGCAAGTGATTTCGCAAGAAGGCATCGAGTTAAATGGGGTAAGCGAATGGGTGGCCCATAAAGTACCAAGTACACCATACGTCTTTCCAACAGCTATATTTATTTGATTCTCCCATGTTAAATTCCTGTTAAAGGTGACTCCCAGGTTTTTAACAGTTTCGACGTATTCAATTCTGTTACTGATAAGAAAGATGGAGGGAAAGTAAGATAGGTCTACAAGTTTTTTCGAGATTACTATGCAACTAGATTTTTTGGGATTCAATATAAGTCTGGAGTTATTAGACCAGCTTCCTATTTCAGAAAGATCTTCATTCAGACAGTAGGCACCGTTTTCAATCATTCCCAAAGGACAACTCAGAACTAGCTGAACATCATCAGCATACAAATTGATGGAACAGTGCTTTACAATGTTTGGTAGCTCATTAATGTATAGCGGAAAGAGAAGGGGTCCAAGATGGATCCTTGTGGAACACTTGTCTTTACAGAAAAGAACTCGGATAAATTATCATTTATGGCCACAGCTTGCATCCTATCCGATATATAAGATGAGATAAGCTTGACCGCACACTGTGAAAAATTGAATAAAACTGATAACTTGTGACATAAGAGAGAATGTTCAACCATGTCAAAGGCCTTAAAGAAATCTAATAGGCCAAGAAAGAAACTTGACCATCATCAAGAGCATGACGTATATATTCTGAAACACCAACTACGCCAGTTGTACAGCTGTAATTTTGACGGAATCCAAGTTGCCTAGGGGACAGAAGGTTGTGTCTACTAAGATGAATATTAATTTGCTTTTACCTTTGGAAGTTTTAGGGACCGGTACAACCCAAGCTAACTTCTAATATGATAATGGTAGGTGCGAGTTTGGGTGTATGCAACAGTGGGACTGCTTGGGTTCACTATATAAGATTTGGGATGTCTGCAAGGTGGAGTACACGCAAAGTTTCTTTTGCATTTAAATAAGTTGGATTTAAGAAAATTAATTTATCCTATTTTATTTTATTTTGTTTTATTTTATTTTATTTTATTTTATTTTATTTTATTTTATTTTATTTTATTTTATTTTATTTTATTTTATTTTATTTTATTTTATTTTATTTTATTTTATTTTATTTTATTTTATTTATCTCTTAAAATAGTGCTAAGCTTCATATTATATAATAATTAAAGCTGCCAATATCAATGTGGTTTCATTCCAGGCAAATCAACAACTGATCAGATCTTTACCCTTAGGCAGGCGATGGAAAAATGTCTAGAATTTAACATCCCAACATACCATCTGTTTATAGACTTTAAGGCCGCCTATGATAGAATAGCCAGGGTAGAACTTTACAAAGCCATAAGAGAATTCGGCATCCCAACATGACCAACGTAACAATCCAAGTAAAAATAGCCGGATTGCTATCCAGACCAATCAACATCTTTAATGGACTCCGACAAGGGGATGGTTTGGCCTGCCTCCTCTTCAACCTGGCGTTGGAGAAAGCAATCCTTGACTCTGACACGGCAACAAGGGGCACCATCGTCAACAGGTCCAGCCAGATACTGGCTTACGCAGACGACATTGACATCATCGGGAGGACCAAAAAAGCTGTACACGATTCCTTCATCCAGATCGAGCAGGCGGCACAAAATCTGGGGTTGCACATTAGTGAAGGTAAAACAAAGTACATGGTGGCGTCGAATGTGAGAAGAACAGTTGGTCAAACAATCAAGGTAGCGGAGCACGAATTTGAAGTGGTGCAATCCTTCAAATACCTTGGGTCAAAAGTAGCAGCCGATAATAATTTAGAAGAAGAAATACGCAGACGGCTGCTCAATTCCAACAAAGCCTACTACAGTCTGTCAATCCTCAAATCCAGAAATCTCACCATAACTTAAAAACTGCTGCTGTACAGGACCATGGTCCTGCCAGTACTCACGTATGGATCCGAGTCTTGGGTGCTTAGCAAAAGACACTCCGACTTCTTAGCCGCGTTCGAGAGAAAAGTCTTAAGGAGAATTGTTGGCCCCATGTGTGAGGAAGGACGATTCCGGAGACGGTACAATCATGAATTGTACGCAATCTACCTTGAAGCAGACATAGTGACAAAAATTAGGCTCGGTAGACTCCGGTGGGCAGGGCACCTAGCTCGCATGAGTAAAGAGGAACCTGCTCGGAAAGTCCTTTGTGGTACATTCTATGGTAGACGGCAGGGATGTAGACCATGCTTGCGCTGGAGAGATGGCATAGACCAGGACGCCCGAAGCCTTGGGGTGCGCAACTCCAATCTCAATTCTCAATTTTCAAACCGTTGAAAAAAAATGCTTTCGAAAAAAAATAAAAGAATTGGCGGGAAGGATGATGGTCGTGGAAGACCGCGAAAGAGTTTTGAAGAATGATGCGGAGCGAGCTTAAAGATATAAAGGAGACCACATTAGAAATGTATTTACTCAAGAAGAGATAAACTACGCAGCAACATCAGAAAACTTTTCTTCATCACATTTTCACGCAGATAAGGCTCTTGCATTATTTATTCAAGAAGATTTGTCGAATCACCAAAATGAAGTATTAAAAAGGATTGTTAAAAAAAAACTGCAGAAATCATACGAGAAGAGAAAGAAAGAATTGACATGAATTGAAACAAAATGTATATTTCAGTTAAACATTAAATTTTAGAAAAATGTCAATAACATTTTTTCTAATAATTTTTTTCAAACAAGCCACATATGTATAAGGTAGATCTTAATATGTGTACCGAATTTCATTCAAATCCGTTGAATAGTTAAGGATGAAACGATACATCCAAGGTATCGAGTACTTGTACTCGATACCTGTATCGAATGAAAGCATCGATACCTACTTGGGTATCGGATGAAAAGTATCGAGTATGTACTTGTATCGAATCAAAATTTCTAAGTTCAAGAATTAAAATATAAACAAATATTTATTTTTCAAATTTTTATTTTTAATTAAGAAGAATCGAACAATTCTGTTTGTTTAATATTTGATAAAAAAAGAAGTTTTTCTATAGATGTTTTCCACTTAAGCGGTTTCTTGATTTGCTGATTGTTGCACCCGCTTTTGAGAAAAAAACAATTTTGATAGCTTCGCCGCTTCACGAGAAGCCATACACTTTAGTTCAAACAATACTTCCATTCGATCCAAGTACTTTCATTCGATACCTACTTGGTATCGTAACCAAAAGTATCGATTCCAAAAGTACTTGGTATCGAATGAAAAGTATCGAGTATGTACTTGAAGTTACTTGTATCGTTTCATCCCTATGAATAGTTCAGATTTTAAAGATTTTTTTTCGCTCTCCCATACAATCCAAACGCACAAATTTTAGAGAAAGGTCAATAACTTTTTGATATTTACTGCTCAACAGTGAAAGAGTGTATGGAAATTAAAACTGCCTTAAATCGAGCTACAACTGAGTTCTTCAGCTTCACCCGAAAGCTGGAAAGTTACAAAGAGTCCTCTTGAAGAACATACATTCCTGCACGGAACCGGGGAGCTCTTAAATGAGCTCCGCCAAAAAGCGGGCAACGATCTCGAATTTAGTGAGCTAAAGCCAGACCCGAGAAAAGGGAACTGCCAATCTTCCTGGTCCAGCTGTCACCCAAGAGCAAACTGGATAGTTTAAGGGAAATCCTCAACTACCAGGGGCCTATTTCTCCGCTACTACATCAACTACAATGTAGCAGAATAAAAGTTGTATTACATCATTTCTGTTTCAAACATACATCGGTTTTTCAGTTGTAGTACATCAATGTATCTATGGAGAATCAACTGGAAATATTGGAAAAATGTATGATTCTGTTTCACAGCTTTTGATACTACATTGTTGTACTACAAATAACTGTAAATTCTTGCTACATTTTCACATCAAAATTTTTTGATGTTATTGATGTAAAAGCAAATTAAAAAACTATCAATATTAAATTATGGCCAGCTATAAAAGGAAATTCAACAGCGTAAGTATTTTTATTTTAAATTTAAACGTTATAAATTCAAACATTGCATGATTTTCAATTCAAATACAAATTTTCGGCATTCTGAATTTTTCAAGAAAATAAGGGTCGTCCAAATTAAAATTGATTCGTTGTAAATATATTTTTGGTCTTCTTTCAACACGTATATTAAATTCAAAATCATCGTCGAAAATATTTATATCGAAATCCATTTATTATTAATTTACTTTTATTATTCCAAAATCCAAATTGCAAAAGGCTAAACCAACAAAACACAAATGTCAAATGAAATCACATCCACTGCATCAACGAGCTACGTCATACAACAAACAACACATCCACTACATCAACGAGCTGCATCATACAACACTTCCAGTTGTAGTTATGGAACAGCAAAATGTAGTTGATGTAGTTGTAGAATGTTGTTGTATGATGTAAGTGATGTAGCTAGACAGATTAAAGCAAACTAGATAGTTTGAGGAAAATCTCTATCCGCAACTACCGGTTGTAACATGGAACAGATTAAAGAGGCGCGGCGACATGTTTCAATGCACGCGCTGCCAATGATCGTCCACGCTGAAGCAAACTGCCAAATGTAGTTACGCTGCACAATAAAGGGGATCGCAAATTAGGTGAGGAAAGGGTAGAAGACAAGACCCAACTCAAATGTGCATTATGCCAGAAAGACGGACACCCCGTCGCAAAAAAGCGAGGCAAAACGAAGTAGAGAAACGCCCACCAAAGACACGTGTTCCTACAACCACGCCCATAAATTCCCAAATTTCCTACGCCCGAACGTTGTCAGGAAGAGGAAGTGCGGTACAGCCTGCGCCAAAGGCAGACCCCACAGGCCCTCGTGCCTAACGCGCCTGACGCACAGGCCGAGATTAGAGACATGTTGCTGGCCATTCAGAGCCAGTTGATAAGCCTTAATAATCTGAAAAGGGAGCAGGCGAAGAGGGTTGCATTTTAATGTTATTTGTGCACATAATTTATTGAAATTTGTTTTTTTACATAGGAAATTAAATAGGATTTACATACGTATACCATCAAAATTATATTTTTTCTCTTTAAATTGGACGAAATTAAAAAAAAAATGGGGTTGCTAACCGATAAATATTTTATTACTTTTTTTTGGTTTTTTGAAAATATGAAACATGTTTTAAATGATAAAAAAAATCATGTGAAATACTTGAAATTATCACTTTTTAATGCAATAACTTTTATAGTTTTTATTTGTTTAAAATAAAGTAAAAGAAAGATAATAAAATATGACTTCATGTATGCAGTGAATCCTTTTGAATTCATGTTTAGCTTCTTAATAAGAGAGTTTCAACAGAAAAAGAGCAACACCACAATTTTTGAACTTCAAAGTACGGGGCATCTCAGGTTTAATTTCAATATTTTTGATGTTCATTCTAATAATTGGTTAATGGATTTTTGTAAAAGGTAGGCCTTTCAAAATAGAGCAAAATAGAGTTTGAGAGCGGAAAAAAAATTCATGCCAGAAAGTAATGAGTTTTATGTCTAAGCACTTTTATAAATAAATTTCAGATGTCTTTTACCGAAGTTCCTTTAATGAAACTTTGACAAATTATGTATTATTTTGTTGGTCTATTCTTTAGTTATCTAAAAAAAATAATGAATTAGAAAAGAAACCATATATAAGAAGTGGATGTTGATACTCACAAAAAAAGGTTTTGATGAAAACTTTTTGAGTTTCAATTTTAGCTACACTTGCCCACTCGTAGTGAAGTACGCCAATGTTTGCTCTATACCTTCAAGTAACAACACAGAAAAAATCAGCTGCGGATGCCTGCGGTTGTGGAAGTTATGTATGTTAAAATTTGTCTTACTAGATCTGTTTTCAAAAAACTTGGTCAAAAAGTTATAATTTCTTCGGTTATAATGATCAGAACGAACTGTTTAAATCCATTATTTTGACCAGTCTGCGAAATTCGATTTTTTGTACAATTTATTTCTGCGTGAAAATGTTTTTAACTCCATTTTCTGAGAAAAATTATGTTAAAAAATTTATTATTTTATGGTAGATAGAATTATTAGATAGAGCTTAATAAAGAATAAACAAAATAATAATCACATAGTTATATTGATTTCACGTAAAAAGCATGGGTAGGTAATAATAAAAAAACGTTTTTTTTTTGTACATGATCTTTTCTCTACCTGTACAATTTTGTATGACTTTTAAGGATTAGAAGGTACCTAATGTTCCATAAAAATCTTTAAGTTCTTGCTTAAAACTATATATATAAAGAATTGAAAACAAAATAAGTCATTATTGACTGATTGCGCAAGGTGTGTAATAAAAATTTTAATTTTTTTATAAACAAAACAGCAAAAGGGAAGTGAAATGGATTCTATCGCAATTCCTTATTCGATTTTGTGTTCCGAGCATATGACTAATGGACGCAAAGTAAAAAATATGCGACCATATTTTGAAGGACTATACC
Organism: Syrphus vitripennis; assembly: GCA_958431115.1. NCBI lineage: Eukaryota > Metazoa > Arthropoda > Insecta > Diptera > Syrphidae > Syrphus > Syrphus vitripennis. Next base: position 57,843,058 of record OY288110.1, on the reverse strand, counting down.
CCGACGGCGCACTATGGAGTAAATGCATGAAAAAACGAGACAAAATTATTTTTTGGCTTCAATGGGTAGATATCCATCTGAAACAATATTTTATGACGTATAAAATATATTTCATGTTATATATAAGTAAAAAATATGTTTTTTAATTATAAATAACGTTTATTTGGGAATATGTACGAAGATTTATTTTCTTAAAATAGGTAAATGCTTATTCCGAAAGAAACTCTGAACAAGACGAGCTTTCTTCCTCAGAATTATTATTATCTTCTTCTTCAGAGTCATCGAATGGAGATGGAATCGGATCCTCAGATATAAGCATTTCAATTGCTTTTTTCGAAAAAGATTTTGTTTTTTTAATAGGATGAGACCTAATGCTTGTTATTAAGGGGTCAGATGTTAATAACAAACGACTACATTGCAATTTTTCCTTGAGTTTTTATTTGTATCGAATGCAAATTTATCAAACTTGGAAATATCGATTTTATATCCACTGGACAGAACTTCTACAATAATATAACCTTCAGCCTATAAATTAACTAAATGTCAACGACTGCTATTTCGGCAGAAATTTGTGGATCTTCAAAGAATCTACGACTTGTATTGCCATCATTTAAACTCCCGAAACCTGGCTTTGGTACTTCCACTATTAGACCGAGTTGGTTTTTGAATTTTTCTTGCAATTCTTGTTTTTTTTTCTTTGAAAATATCTTTATCTTCTTGTTTTCGAATTTGCCATTTCTTTAAAGGAAGCTTATAAGCAATATGCAAAATGATTTCGAAAAGACAAATTCTTGCATGTCGAATTGATTAATGCCATATTTTAATTTCAAATTCTTCGAGTTGACCCTCCTCACAACATGCCTTGTCTAACAAATATTTTTCTAAATAATCCAATTTAGCTTTAAATCCACCTTCAGAACATGTTTTCATCACAACATATAAACGTTTTTTTGGTAAAAACTACATATTAAGCCGGATGATCCTTCAAATATATCAAAATTTACGTTTTTTTAAGAAAAAGCTTAAAAATGCATAAAACATCACTTTTTCTAACACAAATAACCACTAAGGTTGCAATTGTAGCACCCTTTTTGCAACTGCAGCTTTATGATTCACTTTATCACTTTACACAAACAACTCAGCGGAATTTAACGGAAAATAATAACAAAACGATTAAGAAAGAAAGAACAAAAAACAGAAAAATGCATTTTATAGGCATTTTTTAAATGAAATCACAAAAACTATTAAAACTCAATTTTTTTAACAAAAACCAGACTGAATATATTAGAACACACCTGCATCTAAATTATTTATGTTAAAAAATTATATCAACAGTTGCAAAATGTTAAATAAATAATGAATTGAAATTTACAACTTTTTTTTGTTGATGGTGCAAAAAAAATATGTTCTCCTTTTCACTGACTTTGAGCTAGTGCTGCGGCTATATTAGTTGGAGTAAAAAAAAAAGTTTACAGTTTCTTAATCTACGGACATTTCTCTAACATTTGGTTAAAACTTTTCTTCTAAATTTTGCAATTTTTAAAATCGACTTTTGTCTCGTTTTTGCATGCTTTTACTCCATAGTGCGGCGGTCAGCCATCAGCCGAATAGGGGGAATAACATGTAGCATATGAAAACATGCACGTGCCGTAACTATTCGGGACTGGTGAAAGTGTGATCATAGCCTTTTCGCGGCGGCCGCTAGAAACAATCCTCTAAAAGGTTTGGCTAATATGATCGGGCTAGTTCTACAGGTTGGCATCATGTTGATTCCTTGTTCCGTAAAATTAAAAGAATTACGAGACCAACAACAAGCCTCGGAAACGGACTGATCCCACGACGACAACCCACGCAACGAAAAATGATTTAAGAATTTTCTTATGGAACGTACGATCGCTCTATAGAGCTCGAGCTGCTCAGCAGCTAGCCGATAACCTGTCAGAATATAAAGCTGACAAACAGCACTACAAGAAATTAGATGGACAGGGAATGGTGTCTTACAGAAGAGAGAATATGACTTATATTACAGTTGTCATACAAAACACCATGTGCTCGGGGTAGGCTTCTTGATCAGTGAAAAAATGAAGTCTACCATCATCGGCTTTAACGCTATAAGCGAAAGGCTATGCACCCTTCGCGTGCGAGGCAAATTCAAGAACATCAGCCTCATTAACGTTCACGGACCTACGGAGGAGTCCTCAGACGAAGAAAAAGAGACTTATTATGAACAAGTCGAGAGGGCCCTCCATGACTGTCCAAGGTATGATGTTAAAATCATCCTTGGGGATTTGAACGCAAAAATAGGTCGGGAGCCAGTATATGGGCATTACGCAGGCACCCATAGTTTGCATGAGAACACTAATGACAATGGACTTCGAGTCCTAGAATTGGCAGCATCGAAAAACATGGTCGTTGCGAGTACCAGGTACCCGCGTAATGATATCTAGAAAGCCACCTGGGTATCACCTGATGGAGTCACTCGTAACCAAATTGACCACGTGTCGCCACTACTCGAACTTGATGACGGTACGAACGTACCGAGGTGCCAATATCGACTCGGATCACTATGTTGTTGGTATGGTTTTCCGAGGGCGGATTGCCTTCCGAAGACGTATTGCATCCGCCGATCAGGTTCGAATCAACACGGCTGCGCTACGCAATGAAAGCACCAGTAACACCTTTGGACATGCGTTAGGACTCGCCCTGGAACAACTCGATCCAGGGAGAGTAAGTTCTGGAGCCAGTATGCTGGGCGTAGATGAGAAGTGGACACGCCTTAAGAACACTGTCATTAGTACTGCCAACTCCATCTTAGGCAGCAGTCGTAGGAGTCGGAACGATTGGTTTGATGACGAATGCAAGCTAGCGACTGAACGTAAGAATGCTACATACCAAGCAATGCAACAATCTCATAGAACGCGGGCACGCGAAGATGAATATAAAGAGCTCAGAAGAATAGAAAAACGGCTTCACAGACAGAAAAAATCAGCCTGGGAGAAGAACATGACTGTGAGTTAGAAAGAAACCGAGAGCGAGGTCCGCACCAGGCACGGAAGTTCTACCAATCTGTCCGAAACATGACGCAGTTCACACCACGCTTCACTCACTGCAAGGACGAAGAGGGAAATCTGATCACCGATCCCCCAAGCATACTGATGCGATGGGAAGTGTACTTTAATGAATTGCTAAATGGTCAGCTCACTGCAGAGGTAAAGGCTCCACTACTTCAAGAAGAATATCCTATGTTACCGCCACCAAGCATAGAAGAGGTTGAGAAGGCTATAGCCCGGCTTAAGAATAACAAAGCCCCGGGGGCCAGCCTTACGTCAAGCAATTCACGATATTCTAGTACACGTATGGGTGCAGGAAGCAATGCCAGAAGACTGGCGAAAAGGTATAATTTGCTCCATACATAAGAAAGGAGATGTCAAAACGTGCAGCAATTATAGAGGTATCACGTTGTTGAGTACCGCCTATAAGATACTCTCCTCTATCCTACAAGAACGGATAGCCCCATACGCTAAAACCACAATCGGCCATTATGAATGTGGTTTCATTCCAGGCAAATCAACAACTGATCAGATCTTTACCCTTAGGCAGGCGATGGAAAAATGTCTAGAATTTAACATCCCAACATACCATCTGTTTATAGACTTTAAGGCCGCCTATGATAGCATAGCAAGGGTAGAACTTTACAGAGCCATGAGAGAATTCGGCATCCCAAATAAATTGACACGACTATGTAGGATGACCATGACCAACGTAACAAGCCAAGTAAAAATAGCCGGATTGCTATCCAGACCAATCAACATCTTCAATGGACTCCGACAAGGGGATGGTTTGGCCTGCCTCCTCTTCAACCTGGCGTTGGAGAAAGCAATCCTTGACTCTGACACGGCAACAAGGGGCACCATCGTCAACAGGTCCAGCCAGATACTGGCTTACGCAGACGACATTGACATCATCGGGAGGACCAAAAAAGCTGTACACGATTCCTTCATCCAGATCGAGCAGGCGGCACAAAATCTGGGGTTGCACATTAGTGAAGGTAAAACAAAGTACATGGTGGCGTCGAATGTGAGAAGAACAGTTGGTCAAACAATCAAGGTAGCGGAGCACGAATTTGAAGTGGTGCAATCCTTCAAATACCTTGGGTCAAAAGTAGCAGCCGATAATAATTTAGAAGAAGAAATACGCAGACGGCTGCTCAATTCCAACAAAGCCTACTACAGTCTGTCAATCCTCAAATCCAGAAATCTCACCATAACTTAAAAACTGCTGCTGTACAGGACCATGGTCCTGCCAGTACTCACGTATGGATCCGAGTCTTGGGTGCTTAGCAAAAGACACTCCGACTTCTTAGCCGCGTTCGAGAGAAAAGTCTTAAGGAGAATTGTTGGCCCCATGTGTGAGGAAGGACGATTCCGGAGACGGTACAATCATGAATTGTACGCAATCTACCTTGAAGCAGACATAGTGACAAAAATTAGGCTCGGTAGACTCCGGTGGGCAGGGCACCTAGCTCGCATGAGTAAAGAGGAACCTGCTCGGAAAGTCCTTTGTGGTACATTCTATGGTAGACGGCAGGGATGTAGACCATGCTTGCGCTGGAGAGATGGCATAGACCAGGACGCCCGAAGCCTTGGGGTGCGCAACTGGATGGCGTCGGCTCGAGACCGGGATAGGTGGAAAGACTTGTTGAAGGAGGCCAGGAATGGACCCCGGTTGTCGAGCCGATGATGATGATGATACCCCGACTTAACTTCTGAGCAAATAGAAACTGTGATGTTAGAAGTATAGAAACGTTTTTTTTCTCAATTTTCAAACCGTTGAAAAAAAATGCTTTCGAAAAAAAATAAAAGAATTGGCGGGAAGGATGATGGTCGTGGAAGACCGCGAAAGAGTTTTGAAGAATGATGCGGAGCGAGCTTAAAGATATAAAGGAGACCACATTAGAAATGTATTTACTCAAGAAGAGATAAACTACGCAGCAACATCAGAAAACTTTTCTTCATCACATTTTCACGCAGATAAGGCTCTTGCATTATTTATTCAAGAAGATTTGTCGAATCACCAAAATGAAGTATTAAAAAGGATTGTTAAAAAAAACTGCAGAAATCATACGAGAAGAGAAAGAAAGAATTGACATGAATTGAAACAAAATGTATATTTCAGTTAAACATTAAATTTTAGAAAAATGTCAATAACATTTTTTCTAATAATTTTTTTTCAAACAAGCCACATATGTATAAGGTAGATCTTAATATGTGTACCGAATTTCATTCAAATCCGTTGAATAGTTCAGATTTTAAAGATTTTTTTTCGCTCTCCCATACAATCCAAACGCACAAATTTTAGAGAAAGGTCAATAACTTTTTGATATTTACTGCTCAACAGTGAAAGAGTGTATGGAAATTAAAACTGCCTTAAATCGAGCTACAACTGAGTTCTTCAGCTTCACCCGAAAGCTGAAAAGTTACAAAGAGTCCTCTTGAAGAACATACATTCCTGCACGGAACCGGGGAGCTCTTAAATGAGCTCCGCCAAAAAGCGGGCAACGATCTCGAATTTAGTGAGCTAAAGCCAGACCCGAGAAAAGGGAACTGCCAATCTTCCTGGTCCAGCTGTCACCCAAGAGCAAACTGGATAGTTTAAGGGAAATCCTCAACTACCAGGGGCCTATTTCTCCGCTACTACATCAACTACAATGTAGCAGAATAAAAGTTGTATTACATCATTTCTGTTTCAAACATACATCGGTTTTTCAGTTGTAGTACATCAATGTATCTATGGAGAATCAACTGGAAATATTGGAAAAATGTATGATTCTGTTTCACAGCTTTTGATACTACATTGTTGTACTACAAATAACTGTAAATTCTTGCTACATTTTCACATCAAAATTTTTTGATGTTATTGATGTAAAAGCAAATTAAAAAACTATCAATATTAAATTATGGCCAGCTATAAAAGGAAATTCAACAGCGTAAGTATTTTTATTTTAAATTTAAACGTTATAAATTCAAACATTGCATGATTTTCAATTCAAATACAAATTTTCGGCATTCTGAATTTTTCAAGAAAATAAGGGTCGTCCAAATTAAAATTGATTCGTTGTAAATATATTTTTGGTCTTCTTTCAACACGTATATTAAATTCAAAATCATCGTCGAAAATATTTATATCGAAATCCATTTATTATTAATTTACTTTTATTATTCCAAAATCCAAATTGCAAAAGGCTAAACCAACAAAACACAAATGTCAAATGAAATCACATCCACTGCATCAACGAGCTACGTCATACAACAAACAACACATCCACTACATCAACGAGCTGCATCATACAACACTTCCAGTTGTAGTTATGGAACAGCAAAATGTAGTTGATGTAGTTGTAGAATGTTGTTGTATGATGTAAGTGATGTAGCTAGACAGATTAAAGCAAACTAGATAGTTTGAGGAAAATCTCTATCCGCAACTACCGGTTGTAACATGGAACAGATTAAAGAGGCGCGGCGACATGTTTCAATGCACGCGCTGCCAATGATCGTCCACGCTGAAGCAAACTGCCAAATGTAGTTACGCTGCACAATAAAGGGGATCGCAAATTAGGTGAGGAAAGGGTAGAAGACAAGACCCAACTCAAATGTGCATTATGCCAGAAAGACGGACACCCCGTCGCAAAAAAGCGAGGCAAAACGAAGTAGAGAAACGCCCACCAAAGACACGTGTTCCTACAACCACGCCCATAAATTCCCAAATTTCCTACGCCCGAACGTTGTCAGGAAGAGGAAGTGCGGTACAGCCTGCGCCAAAGGCAGACCCCACAGGCCCTCGTGCCTAACGCGCCTGACGCACAGGCCGAGATTAGAGACATGTTGCTGGCCATTCAGAGCCAGTTGATAAGCCTTAATAATCTGAAAAGGGAGCAGGCGAAGAGGGTTGCATTTTAATGTTATTTGTGCACATAATTTATTGAAATTTGTTTTTTTACATAGGAAATTAAATAGGATTTACATACGTATACCATCAAAATTATATTTTTTCTCTTTAAATTGGACGAAATTAAAAAAAAATGGGGTTGCTAACCGATAAATATTTTATTACTTTTTTTTGGTTTTTTGAAAATATGAAACATGTTTTAAATGATAAAAAAAATCATGTGAAATACTTGAAATTATCACTTTTTAATGCAATAACTTTTATAGTTTTTATTTGTTTAAAATAAAGTAAAAGAAAGATAATAAAATATGACTTCATGTATGCAGTGAATCCTTTTGAATTCATGTTTAGCTTCTTAATAAGAGAGTTTCAACAGAAAAAGAGCAACACCACAATTTTTGAACTTCAAAGTACGGGGCATCTCAGGTTTAATTTCAATATTTTTGATGTTCATTCTAATAATTGGTTAATGGATTTTTGTAAAAGGTAGGCCTTTCAAAATAGAGCAAAATAGAGTTTGAGAGCGGAAAAAAAATTCATGCCAGAAAGTAATGAGTTTTATGTCTAAGCACTTTTATAAATAAATTTCAGATGTCTTTTACCGAAGTTCCTTTAATGAAACTTTGACAAATTATGTATTATTTTGTTGGTCTATTCTTTAGTTATCTAAAAAAAATAATGAATTAGAAAAGAAACCATATATAAGAAGTGGATGTTGATACTCACAAAAAATGGTTTTGATGAAAACTTTTTGAGTTTCAATTTTAGCTACACTTGCCCACTCGTAGTGAAGTACGCCAATGTTTGCTCTATACCTTCAAGTAACAACACAGAAAAAATCAGCTGCGGATGCCTGCGGTTGTGGAAGTTATGTATGTTAAAATTTGTCTTGCTAGATCTGTTTTCAAAAAACTTGGTCAAAAAGTTATAATTTCTTCGGTTATAATGATCAGAACGAACTGTTTAAATCCATTATTTTGACCAGTCTGCGAAATTCGATTTTTTGTACAATTTATTTCTGCGTGAAAATGTTTTTAACTCCATTTTCTGAGAAAAATTATGTTAAAAAATTTATTATTTTATGGTAGATAGAATTATTAGATAGAGCTTAATAAAGAATAAACAAAATAATAATCACATAGTTATATTGATTTCACGTAAAAAGCATGGGTAGGTAATAATAAAAAAACGTTTTTTTTTTGTACATGATCTTTTCTCTACCTGTACAATTTTGTATGACTTTTAAGGATTAGAAGGTACCTAATGTTCCATAAAAATCTTTAAGTTCTTGCTTAAAACTATATATATAAAGAATTGAAAACAAAATAAGTCATTATTGACTGATTGCGCAAGGTGTGTAAGAAAAATTTTAATTTTTTTATAAACAAAACAGCAAAAGGGAAGTGAAATGGATTCTATCGCAATTCCTTATTCGATTTTGTGTTCCGAGCATATGACTAATGGACGCAAAGTAAAAAATATGCGACCATATTTTGAAGGACTATACCCCGACGGCGCACTATGGAGTAAATGCATGAAAAAACGAGACAAAATTATTTTTTGGCTTCAATGGGTAGATATCCATCTGAAACAATATTTTATGACGTATAAAATATATTTCATGTTATATATAAGTAAAAAATATGTTTTTTAATTATAAATAACGTTTATTTGGGAATATGTACGAAGATTTATTTTCTTAAAATAGGTAAATGCTTATTCCGAAAGAAACTCTGAACAAGACGAGCTTTCTTCCTCAGAATTATTATTATCTTCTTCTTCAGAGTCATCGAATGGAGATGGAATCGGATCCTCAGATATAAGCATTTCAATTGCTTTTTTCGAAAAAGATTTTGTTTTTTTAATAGGATGAGACCTAATGCTTGTTATTAAGGGGTCAGATGTTAATAACAAACGACTACATTGCAATTTTTCCTTGAGTTTTTATTTGTATCGAATGCAAATTTATCAAACTTGGAAATATCGATTTTATATCCACTGGACAGAACTTCTACAATAATATAACCTTCAGCCTATAAATTAACTAAATGTCAACGACTGCTATTTCGGCAGAAATTTGTGGATCTTCAAAGAATCTACGACTTGTATTGCCATCATTTTAACTCCCGAAACCTGGCTTTGGTACTTCCACTATTAGACCGAGTTGGTTTTTGAATTTTTCTTGCAATTCTTGTTTTTTTTTCTTTGAAAATATCTTTATCTTCTTGTTTTCGAATTTGCCATTTCTTTAAAGGAAGCTTATAAGCAATATGCAAAATGATTTCGAAAAGACAAATTCTTGCATGTCGAATTGATTAATGCCATATTTTAATTTCAAATTCTTCGAGTTGACCCTCCTCACAACATGCCTTGTCTAACAAATATTTTTCTAAATAATCCAATTTAGCTTTAAATCCACCTTCAGAACATGTTTTCATCACAACATATAAACGTTTTTTTGGTAAAAACTACATATTAAGCCGGATGATCCTTCAAATATATCAAAATTTACGTTTTTTTAAGAAAAAGCTTAAAAATGCATAAAACATCACTTTTTCTAACACAAATAACCACTAAGGTTGCAATTGTAGCACCCAATTTTTTTTGCAACTGCAGCTTTATGATTCACTTTATCACTTTACACAAACAACTCAGCGGAATTTAACGGAAAATAATAACAAAACGATTAAGAAAGAAAGAACAAAAAACAGAAAAATGCATTTTATAGGCATTTTTTAAATGAAATCACAAAAACTATTAAAACTCAATTTTTTTAACAAAAACCAGACTGAATATATTAGAACACACCTGCATCTAAATTATTTATGTTAAAAAATTATATCAACAGTTGCAAAATGTTAAATAAATAATGAATTGAAATTTACAACTTTTTTTTGTTGATGGTGCAAAAAAAAATATGTTCTCCTTTTCACTGACTTTGAGCTAGTGCTGCGGCTATATTAGTTGGAGTAAAAAAAAAAGTTTACAGTTTCTTAATCTACGGACATTTCTCTAACATTTGGTTAAAACTTTTCTTCTAAATTTTGCAATTTTTAAAATCGACTTTTGTCTCGTTTTTGCATGCTTTTACTCCATAGTGCGGCGGTCAGCCATCAGCCGAATAGGGGGAATAACATGTAGCATATGAAAACATGCACGTGCCGTAACTATTCGGGACTGGTGAAAGTGTGATCATAGCCTCTTCGCGGCGGCCGCTAGAAACAATCCTCTAAAAGGTTTGGCTAATATGATCGGGCTAGTTCTACAGGTTGGCATCATGTTGATTCCTTGTTCCGTAAAATTAAAAGAATTACGAGACCAACAACAAGCCTCGGAAACGGACTGATCCCACGACGACAACCCACGCAACGAAAAATGATTTAAGAATTTTCTTATGGAACGTACGATCGCTCTATAGAGCTCGAGCTGCTCAGCAGCTAGCCGATAACCTGTCAGAATATAAAGCTGACATAACAGCACTACAAGAAATTAGATGGACAGGGAATGGTGTCTTACAGAAGAGAGAATATGACTTATATTACAGTTGTCATACAAAACACCATGTGCTCGGGGTAGGCTTCTTGATCAGTGAAAAAATGAAGTCTACCATCATCGGCTTTAACGCTATAAGCGAAAGGCTATGCACCCTTCGCGTGCGAGGCAAATTCAAGAACATCAGCCTCATTAACGTTCACGGACCTACGGAGGAGTCCTCAGACGAAGAAAAAGAGACTTATTATGAACAAGTCGAGAGGGCCCTCCATGACTGTCCAAGGTATGATGTTAAAATCATCCTTGGGGATTTGAACGCAAAAATAGGTCGGGAGCCAGTATATGGGCATTACGCAGGCACCCATAGTTTGCATGAGAACACTAATGACAATGGACTTCGAGTCCTAGAATTGGCAGCATCGAAAAACATGGTCGTTGCGAGTACCAGGTACCCGCGTAATGATATCTAGAAAGCCACCTGGGTATCACCTGATGGAGTCACTCGTAACCAAATTGACCACGTGTCGCCACTACTCGAACTTGATGACGGTACGAACGTACCGAGGTGCCAATATCGACTCGGATCACTATGTTGTTGGTATGGTTTTCCGAGGGCGGATTGCCTTCCGAAGACGTATTGCATCCGCCGATCAGGTTCGAATCAACACGGCTGCGCTACGTAATGAAAGCACCAGTAACACCTTTGGACATGCGTTAGGACTCGCCCTGGAACAACTCGATCCAGGGAGAGTAAGTTCTGGAGCCAGTATGCTGGGCGTAGATGAGAAGTGGACACGCCTTAAGAACACTGTCATTAGTACTGCCAACTCCATCTTAGGCAGCAGTCGTAGGAGTCGGAACGATTGGTTTGATGACGAATGCAAGCTAGCGACTGAACGTAAGAATGCTACATACCGAGCAATGCAACAATCTCATAGAACGCGGGCACGCGAAGATGAATATAAAGAGCTCAGAAGAATAGAAAAACGGCTTCACAGACAGAAAAAATCAGCCTGGGAGAAGAACATGACTGTGAGTTAGAAAGAAACCGAGAGCGAGGTCCGCACCAGGCACGGAAGTTCTACCAATCTGTCCGAAACATGACGCAGTTCACACCACGCTTCACTCACTGCAAGGACGAAGAGGGAAATCTGATCACCGATCCCCCAAGCATACTGATGCGATGGGAAGTGTACTTTAATGAATTGCTAAATGGTCAGCTCACTGCAGAGGTAAAGGCTCCACTACTTCAAGAAGAATATCCTATGTTACCGCCACCAAGCATAGAAGAGGTTGAGAAGGCTATAGCCCGGCTTAAGAATAACAAAGCCCCGGGGGCCAGCCTTACGTCAAGCAATTCACGATATTCTAGTACACGTATGGGTGCAGGAAGCAATGCCAGAAGACTGGCGAAAAGGTATAATTTGCTCCATACATAAGAAAGGAGATGTCAAAACGTGCAGCAATTATAGAGGTATCACGTTGTTGAGTACCGCCTATAAGATACTCTCCTCTATCCTACAAGAACGGATAGCCCCATACGCTAAAACCACAATCGGCCATTATGAATGTGGTTTCATTCCAGGCAAATCAACAACTGATCAGATCTTTACCCTTAGGCAGGCGATGGAAAAATGTCTAGAATTTAACATCCCAACATACCATCTGTTTATAGACTTTAAGGCCGCCTATGATAGCATAGCAAGGGTAGAACTTTACAGAGCCATGAGAGAATTCGGCATCCCAAATAAATTGACACGACTATGTAGGATGACCATGACCAACGTAACAAGCCAAGTAAAAATAGCCGGATTGCTATCCAGACCAATCAACATCTTTAATGGACTCCGACAAGGGGATGGTTTGGCCTGCCTCCTCTTCAACCTGGCGTTGGAGAAAGCAATCCTTGACTCTGACACGGCAACAAGGGGCACCATCGTCAACAGGTCCAGCCAGATACTGGCTTACGCAGACGACATTGACATCATCGGGAGGACCAAAAAAGCTGTACACGATTCCTTCATCCAGATCGAGCAGACGGCACAAAATCTGGGGTTGCACATTAGTGAAGGTAAAACAAAGTACATGGTGGCGTCGAATGTGAGAAGAACAGTTGGTCAAACAATCAAGGTAGCGGAGCACGAATTTGAAGTGGTGCAATCCTTCAAATACCTTGGGTCAAAAGTAGCAGCCGATAATAATTTAGAAGAAGAAATACGCAGACGGCTGCTCAATTCCAACAAAGCCTACTACAGTCTGTCAATCCTCAAATCCAGAAATCTCACCATAACTTAAAAACTGCTGCTGTACAGGACCATGGTCCTGCCAGTACTCACGTATGGTTCCGAGTCTTGGGTGCTTAGCAAAAGACACTCCGACTTCTTAGCCGCGTTCGAGAGAAAAGTCTTAAGGAGAATTGTTGGCCCCATATGTGAGGAAGGACGATTCCGGAGACGGTACAATCATGAATTGTACGCAATCTACCTTGAAGCAGACATAGTGACAAAAATTAGGCTCGGTAGACTCCGGTGGGCAGGGCACCTAGCTCGCATGAGTAAAGAGGAACCTGCTCGGAAAGTCCTTTGTGGTACATTCTATGGTAGACGGCAGGGATGTAGACCATGCTTGCGCTGGAGAGATGGCATAGACCAGGACGCCCGAAGCCTTGGGGTGCGCAACTGGATGGCGTCGGCTCGAGACCGGGATAGGTGGAAAGACTTGTTGAAGGAGGCCAGGAATGGACCCCGGTTGTCGAGCCGATGATGATGATGATACCCCGACTTAACTTCTGAGCAAATAGAAACTGTGATGTTAGAAGTATAGAAACGTTTTTTTTCTCAATTTTCAAACCGTTGAAAAAAAATGCTTTCGAAAAAAAATAAAAGAATTGGCGGGAAGGATGATGGTCGTGGAAGACCGCGAAAGAGTTTTGAAGAATGATGCGGAGCGAGCTTAAAGATATAAAGGAGACCACATTAGAAATGTATTTACTCAAGAAGAGATAAACTACGCAGCAACATCAGAAAACTTTTCTTCATCACATTTTCACGCAGATAAGGCTCTTGCATTATTTATTCAAGAAGATTTGTCGAATCACCAAAATGAAGTATTAAAAAGGATTGTTAAAAAAAACTGCAGAAATCATACGAGAAGAGAAAGAAAGAATTGACATGAATTGAAACAAAATGTATATTTCAGTTAAACATTAAATTTTAGAAAAATGTCAATAACATTTTTTCTAATAATTTTTTTTCAAACAAGCCACATATGTATAAGGTAGATCTTAATATGTGTACCGAATTTCATTCAAATCCGTTGAATAGTTCAGATTTTAAAGATTTTTTTTCGCTCTCCCATACAATCCAAACGCACAAATTTTAGAGAAAGGTCAATAACTTTTTGATATTTACTGCTCAACAGTGAAATAGTGTATGGAAATTAAAACTGCCTTAAATCGAGCTACAACTGAGTTCTTCAGCTTCACCCGAAAGCTGAAAAGTTACAAAGAGTCCTCTTGAAGAACATACATTCCTGCACGGAACCGGGGAGCTCTTAAATGAGCTCCGCCAAAAAGCGGGCAACGATCTCGAATTTAGTGAGCTAAAGCCAGACCCGAGAAAAGGGAACTGCCAATCTTCCTGGTCCAGCTGTCACCCAAGAGCAAACTGGATAGTTTAAGGGAAATCCTCAACTACCGTAGAAGACAAGACCCAACTCAAATGTGCATTATGCCAGAAAGACGGACACCCCGTCGCAAAAAAGCGAGGCAAAACGAAGTAGAGAAACGCCCACCAAAGACACGTGTTCCTACAACCACGCCCATAAATTCCCAAATTTCCTACGCCCAAACGTTGTCAGGAAGAGGAAGTGCGGTACAGCCTGCGCCAAAGGCAGACCCCACAGGCCCTCGTGCCTAACGCGCCTGACGCACAGGCCGAGATTAGAGACATGTTGCTGGCCATTCAGAGCCAGTTGATAAGCCTTAATAATCTGAAAAGGGAGCAGGCGAAGAGGGTTGCATTTTAATGTTATTTGTGCAGATAATTTATTGAAATTTGTTTTTTTACATAGGAAATTAAATAGGATTTACATACGTATACCATCAAAATTATATTTTTTCTCTTTAAATTGGACGAAATTAAAAAAAAAATGGGGTTGCTAACCGATAAATATTTTATTACTTTTTTTTGGTTTTTTGAAAATATGAAACATGTTTTAAATGATAAAAAAAATCATGTGAAATACTTGAAATTATCATTTTTTAATACAATAACTTTTATAGTTTTTATTTGTTTAAAATAAAGTAAAAGAAAGATAATAAAATATGACTTCATGTATGCAGTGAATCCTTTTGAATTCATGTTTAGCTTCTTAATAAGAGAGTTTCAACAGAAAAAGAGAAACACCACAATTTTTGAACTTCAAAGTACGGGGCATCTCAGGTTTAATTTCAATATTTTTGATGTTCATTCTAATAATTGGTTAATGGATTTTTGTAAAAGGTAGGCCTTTCAAAATAGATTTTTTAAATTTTTTCATTAAAATTGGCAATTTAAAATTTCAAGACGTGCAAAAAAAAAGAATCTTTACAAATCAAAAATTTTTTTTTGATATTTTTTTATTAGATGAAAAAAAAATTGAATTCATTAGTTTTGATATATGAATTTTCGGAAAAGGTCTTTCCAAACGCACACAAAGAAGTTTGCAGTTCACAAGAAATCCACTGCAGTACCTATCAGCGCCAACTCTTTTTGTTCTCTCTCCGAAGTAAATATCGCACATGCGCTCTCATGTATTTTGTTCTTGTTCTTGTTTGTATGACAGACTAGCTTATGTTAAAAAAAATTGTTTTGACAAATTTACATTTTTGCATTCCACACAGCTTTGTTGTGTGGTCGTTTGAGGGGGCACTTGTTTATAAACTAAAACAACAACCAAGAAATTAGTTAGGCGTGTGATCGCTTGGGGCCGACCGAACGTGTGGAACGTGCTGCTGGTAGTACTATGCAAATTTATATACAATGATTTTTGTCAAAAATTTTTATTTATGGTGGTTATTGTGGAAATGGAAAAAGCAGTGTCGACTCAAGGTACTCTTTCATAGTGCCACAGATTTTTCTATGAGCTGAAACTGAATATGTATGTACATACATTATTTGTATAAAATAAGGAAATGTTTTGGGTGTATGCATTGTTTTTCTTCAAGTGACCACCGAGCAAACGGTGGTTGGCAGAAAAATTATTTGATCATGGTGGGATGTTTACACAAGATTTATAAAGACTATTTGACACATGTGCTTTTTTTGGTTTTGTTTGTGTTGTTGCTTTGCATTGATTTTTTTTTCATCCGTTGACAGTTCTGTGTTTGGATAGGAAAATTGTTGATAGCTGGTGGGAGGGGAGGCGGAGTGTTGTCTAAGTGAAAAGAATTTATAGTCTGAAGAGATTACACTAGCGACCAGTTTATTGCATAATTTCAAATTGAAATAGAATGTCATAGAAAGCATCGCCTTAAGCAATGTATATGTACATACAATTTAGAAAACAATGCAAATCATTGTTCTGCCCGGAAGAACAAAACAACAACAAAAGAGAAAACGTGTTGGAAAGAAGGTGAAAGCCCGGTAGGAAATTTGTAACCTGTACAGTTAACGGGTTAAGTCAGCGGAGAAGAAAAGATTTCTCGAGCAGGCCAAAAATTTACAACGAAAGGCCAGTTTGAAAAAAACATTAATAAATAAAAATTATAAAAACAAGATATTATTAACACAAAAAAATAATTATGTAAAAAAAAAATATTCAATACAAAAAAAAAATTTGTTTGATAAAAAAAATGGGAGGAAAAACCTCCAGGAAGAGATCGTAGTGACCAACAACAGCAGTAATGTTAGTATAGTAAATTCCAATTTTCTTGTTATATCTTTTTTTCAAAATTTCAAGGCATTTTTTCAAAATAAAAATTCAGAAAATTGTAAATAATGAAATGAAAAAATTAACAGTTTAAAATAAAAAATTTCAACAGGGACGCTACATAAGTAGAGCGACAGGGACAGCAAACGACGCCATATTTCTTGCCGCTCTTTTGACATTTCTCTTCAGTAAGGTTTGCCATTTCACGATAAAAGGATATACGAGCCAACAACGAGTCGAAATTGTTATAATTTACTACCGAAATTCAGAATCAGTGGCCTCAACGTTAAGAGCGCTACGTCCGATTTATGGTCGTCATAATCGTCCTAGCAAATCAACAATGGAGCGTCTAGTGGAAAAATTTGAATCCACAGGCACAGTACAAAATATTCCCGTGCTAGTAAGACAAAAAAGTGCCCGTGGTGTCGAGAATATTGCTGCTGAGGCTTCAGTTGCAGAAAGCTCAAATGTGTCTCTCACACGTCGTTCTCAAGCGTTGGGCATCTCTGTGACGTCGTTGTGGCGAATTTTGCGAAAAGATCTTGGCCTACATCCTTACAAGATATTTGACGCAAGAACTGAAGCCGCTTCACCACTAGAAACGTCGTATGTTCGTGAATTGGGCTGAGCAACAACTTGAAAATGATTCGGATTTTCATCGAAAAATCATCTTCAGCGATGAGGCTCATTTGTGGCTGAATGTCTTCGACAATAAACAAAATATGCGGTATTGGTCAGGCAGCAATCCACACGTACTCCATGAGTCATCATTGAATCGCCAAAAAATTACGGTTTGGTGTGGTATATGGGCCGGCGGCGTCATTGGGCCGTACTTCTTGCGTGGTGATCAAGACCGGCACGTTACTGTGAATGGCGATCGCTACCGTTCAATGATAGCCGAATATTTTTGGCCCCAATTGGATGATATTGACTTGGAGGACATGTGGTTCCAACAGGACGGCGCCACAAGCCACACAGCGAATGTCACAATCAATTTATTGGAAACCAAGTTTGAAGAACGTGTTATCTCACGAAATGGTCCAGTCGCTTGGTCGCCTCGGTCGTGCGATTTGACGCCGTTAGACTATTTCCTGTAGGGCTACGTCAAGTCTATGGTCTATACAATTTTACGGATATAAGAAACACTGATATAAGAAAAACTCGCATAAGAAACGCAACCCAAAACACCATGTCTTTTTCTTAAATTTCTCTCTGAAATTGAACGTATATAAGAAACTCGCATATAAGAAAAACACGTTTATAAGAAATACCTTTTACTGCACAATACAAATTTTCAAGAACAAAAAAGTACGCATATAAGAAACTAACTTCAGCTCTACTTTTGGCGTTTTTCTTTTTTAGTTCAGAGCAGAGCTCGAACTGTCAAAAAAATAATTGTGTTTCTTTTTGAGCTCTGATCATTCAGAGCTTCAAATTCGTGTTTCTTTTTTAGTTCTGAACATGTTCAGAGCGCGTTCTGTGAGCTCAGAATAAAAGAACAGAGTAAACGGAGTAAAATGCTGAACACAACTCTACTCTACTCTGTTCGCTCAGACTCTGCTCAGTGCTCAGCTCTGAACTAAAAAAGAAAAACGCCATTTGATTGAAATAAAAATGTGTTTACACATACGCACCAATATGTTTCCACCTTAAATAACAACTTCCAGTTTTCCAATAAAAATGACAACGTCAGATTGACAAGAGCGTGAATACTCCGTGGTCTAAAAATTGTGACATTTTGATTTTATATTTGATTGTTTGACATATATACAGTTCCTATAAATATGAAGCTTGTATAATATGTATACTCTCTAAATATAAATGTGCAGGTATGCAATATTTTGCTTATTGAAGAAAAGACTTATTTTTATTTAATTTAGTGTTTTATATTAAATATTCTCACGTTTGAAAATAAAAACTTTAAGTTGTTTTTTTTGAGGTCATTATTTTCAAAAACTTTATGCATTGTTTTTTTTCTTAAATTCGTTGATCTTTATAAGAAATTTTTTTTCTTATATCCGTGTTGCTTATGTAAGAAATTTTCTTTCTTATATCCGTTGTTTGCATATAAGAAAAACTCGGATATAAGAACGTATAAACGTGTTGTACTGTACCAACAAGCCAGGGACGATTGATGAATTTCGTACGAATACCGAACGTAAAATTGCAGCAGTATCGGTCGATTTATGCTTGAAAACCGTCGAAAATTGGGTTCAGCGTCTGGACTTCTGCAAGCGTGCCCGTGGTGGCCATGCAAAAGAAATCGAGTTCCACACATAATGGCATCAAACGTACTTTCACAGGAATAAAGAATTTCATTAATATCCAAAACCGTTTTTGTTTTATTATATTTAAAAAAACTTTTGTAGCGAAATTGAAAAAACAATACTTAATATGCCAAGAAATAAATAACTTCGCTAAACGTAATAAAAAAATTAAAAGATTTACTTGAAACAAAAGTCCAAAAAGAAAATATTCAGAAAAATACATTAGCGAAAAACGAGAAAAAAAATTGCTAGAAAAATGTGGACCAAAAGAAACAATAGAGACAATACAAACCAGAAATTCGTACCCACAAAGTAACAACTCAGCTGGACCTTCCTATCCTATCGTACCCACAAAGTAACAACTCAGCTAGACCTTCCTATCAGAACCAGAGATCAGAAATAAATCTCAACCTTTTGAAGGGTACTCTAATAATTTTTATTGAGCATTTTTGAGAAGCACATCATTTCAAAAATGCTCACTAAATAACCTTTATTTTCAACCAAAAAAAATATCGTTCCAGGTCTGAGAGTAACCTTTACTTTTTATTTTTTAGGTTAGGGTTAACCACTGAGTTTTATTTTTGAGAGAAAAAAATAAATCTCATCTGCAATTTTATCAATCAGAATGTCCGTTAGTATAACCGTTAATATTATCTGCAATTTTATCAATCAGAATGCTCGTAAGTATAACCGTTAGTATTTTGTAAGCCTTGATTAATGCGGATATGCAGATATCATCAAATTCGAATTTGTGTTATCATTAACCATTTTTGATTTATTTTCAGCGAAAAAGGTTAAAGGTTGACCTATTTTATTAATTTTTTCGTATAAAACTCAACCATTGAGAGATACGTTTAAAAATAAAAACTAAGTGTCAAGTCATAATCTAATTTTTTTTAAATAAATCTCAAACCGTAACCAAATTTTTTCTAAAGAAATGTAGTTATTCTCTGAGAAAAACCAATTGAGAACAATGGTTGACAATTATTTCTGATCTCTAATCAGAACCAACAAAACTTTTGAAGTCGTAATAGTTATAGAAATAATAATCACGACGACACGTCACGATATACAAACAATATACAAAGATATAATAATAATAATGGTAATAATAACAGTAACAGTAACAACAACAATAACACTAATAGATCAATTCAACCTAGTATTAACAGAAATAATAATCAGGTATTAGTAATTAAAACGAGCAACGCACCGAAGGGGAAGCCGACCCATCGTAGGGGTTTTATTGAATCCATAGATGACATAAGCCATTTGTAACATAAACAAACAATTCTTACTCGACACGGGCTCAATATGTGTTATAAAAAATGTTCGCTTACTAAAAACATTAATATTGATGAAAGTTTAAATACAAAAGTACAGGGGATATCCGAAAACATAGTCAACCGCAGTATAAGAAGCATATCTCCGGAAAACGAAGAGGAAGAAGAAGAAAAACAAAAGCCCCAAATATTATCTAAACCCGACACGATGAGTGGCGAAGAATTAAGCTTTAGTACAGCACAAAAGCTGCTTACTCTGTCATTTGAGGAAAACACCCGATCTGAGAGCCTTAGAGACTTCTTGAACAGCATCGAATTCTATTACGACACACTAACACCACCAGCTAAAAGTACGCTAATTAAGTTTGTCCGGAAATATAAAATTCAGGGAAAGGCATTAACCGATCTGGGAAATGCCAGTCCCAAGGTCTTTACCGAAATTAAGAAAAGCTTGATCGAGAAATGTGGATCAAAGGATACCATTGAACAAATCCAGTCAAGGCTGAGTCGAGCGACTCAAGGTAATCGAACCCCCAGAGAATTTATAGCAGAAATAGAAACTCTGGCTAACAAAATGAATGAACTGGAAGTTGTGTGCCACGGTGAACATACCAGAGAAACCGTGACCGCAGCAAACGATCGTAGAGGATTAGGCTTCCTTAAAAAAGGAGTTAATGATCGACTTCGATTGGTACTAGACAGCGCCCGACATTCAACTCTCCAAAGCGCCTCGAAGTATTTACTCGAAATAGACCAAGGAACTCAAACAGCGTCCCTAAAACATTTTAAATCAATCAGGGCGGCCGAATTTCAGGGGACACCATTCCAGAGGATCAAACTCTAGAGGACGAGACGTACGCAACAACCGCCCTAATAATTACCAATCAGGTTACCAAAACTACAAATTCAACCCAAATAATAACTATAGATTGGGTTCTCAACATATACAAAATAACGCACAAAACCCATACAGAACAGGCTCCCAAAACAACCAGTTTAGTACCAAGTCAGTTACAATCACGTCAGCCGGACCAACAGAAACATTGAACCAAACAACAACGGCCGTCCGATAACTAATTACCAGCCCCGTAATAACCAGGAAAGCAGATAGCAAACAAACTACCCCAGGGTAAGAGCATTGGGAAACGAGCAACCCACCGAGGGGATAGCCGACCCGTCGGAGGGGAACCTATAAAATCTCTTCTACCAAACGTCATATACACAGCGGGGATAGAAAACGGCATTTATGTACAAATACTAATTAATCATGACAAACCCATACAATGCTTACTAGATACAGGTGCATCTATCTACGTAGTAAAAACTCTGTAATCGAGAGAAACATTTCAATAGACAAGAAAAACATCACCACCATCATAGGTATATCCGGAGATCTAAAATCAAAAGGCACGTGTATTAAGACCTTACACCTCGGAGGTAACAACATTCCTTGAGAATTTTATGTAGTACCTGATTAATTTCCGATACACGTTGACGGAATCATTGGAGCAAACTTTTTAGCCGAATTTGGAGCAATAATCGATCTTGAAATGTATTTCTGAAATTAGGTACACACCACAGACAAATAACAATACCAATACTGTCACACCATAGCTTGAACACCGTTACCGTTTCACCAAGATGCGAAGAACATTCCACCCCCAAGAGTTGTGTGAAGGTGTTTACATGGCCGGATCAATATCACAGGCCAAAGAAGGAAAAATTCCCATCCCTTAAATGGGTGGAACCACCATCACAACCCGCTTCAACATATGAAATTGTCTCGCCAGACCACTTTAAAAATACAGCATCACATACCAGAATTAAGAAAATATTGAGCGAAATAAATTTCGACACCCAAAATAGTGAAGAAAAAACCGAAATTAAAGCGATAGTGACTAAGTATCACGATATCTTCCACCTAGAATGTGATAAACTTACGTACAGTCATGTAGGACAAGCGGATATTGCTTTAAAAGAAGGAGCTTCACCCAAATATACCAAACCGTACAGACTTCCACATACGCAGAAGCAAGACATAAAAACAGAAATAGACAAAATGATAGAAAACGACATAATAGAACCATGTGTCTCCCCATGGAACTCTCCGATTCTCATTGTACCAAGGAAAAAGGATCCTATAACTGGTTTAAAAAAATTCCGCATGGTAATAGATTACCGAAACGTTAATGAACGAATAGAGGACGACAAATTCCCATTGACTAATATAAGCGACATCTATATTAGTAGGAGGAGCAATGTATTTTTCGTGTATTGACTTATGTCAAGGTTATTACCAAATGGAACTTGAACCTAAAAGTAGACCTATGACCATTGTATATAGAACCTATAGTACAATCATCACGATGGTTTTTGTGTTGTGGGGTGTGGTCGTTTGGCCTATGACCATTGTATATAAATTTGAATAGTACTCTCATGAACACGTTCCACACGTCGCACAGTGTGTCGTTTCATACAAGCTGGACGTAAAAAATTCAAATTGTGTTCTAAATGAATGTATATATTTTATTTCAGCATGAAATATTGAATTTTTAACTTTTTTAAAAAAAATATAAAATCTTGACATTTTTTAAAATTGTAGTTAAGGGAAAACATTATTTATTTTTAAAGATTCTGTCTGGTGTTTTTCTTTGTGAATTGTAGTCGCATCGAGTTGAATCAAAAGGCATTTTAAGGCCTTGATTTTCTAGTTATGATATTTTTTGTTAGTGGATACTTTGAATAATAAAACAAAATTGGTCATTTCACACAGAAACAAAATTAATATTTTTTTTTTATTTTATCTTTTAGATATATTTTCTACAAACCTTGTTTTTTGATCCGCTTGATTCAATCAACTAAAGCTCCACCTTTGTGGTGGCTAGTGTGGATATTTAATTATTATTTTTCTAAATTATTTAGTCGTTTAATCCAGATTTAAATTTTAAACCAGATATACTTAGTGCCATTCTATATTATTCATTTATTGAATCCAATTTTGTTTGATCTAATGTCAGATTAATCCAATTGGAATCTGAATTATTTTTTTGGATTAAAAAAAAAAAAAAATATGGCAGTAAGAGTGTCAGATAGTACTCCAACATTTTTTTGACCTTACAAACATAAAGCTATGAACAAAATCTATAAAAAAAAAATCCTATGAGCATTAAGCAATAAAAAAATTCAATTAAATTGAAAAAAATCAATATTAAAATCCGATTTTATTCACTTAAATTGTAAAAAACTACATCTTGCAAATTCGTGCCAGATCAACCGAGGATACTTTCGGAAAGTAGAAAAATAGACCTTTTCAAAGATAAATATTTCATCAGGACATAAAGATACACTCATATTTATATCTTCCAAAATAGCTGAAAGTCACGAATTTCTCAACTTTTATGTATTTTTTCCGTTACAATAAAATGTGACTCGAGTTTGAAATTAATTAAATCATAAACTATTAATCCTATAAAATATTTCTCATTTTTTGTTTTATATAATTTCACGCTAAATTTAAAATAATAATTATAAATGTATGAAGAAATATTTCATAAGAAATCGTAAATGTCTTGCATTTGATATTCGATAGCTTCAAACTTATTCGTGCAAGGTTTAATTTTTTTGTTGTTTTGTAGTCAGTTACTCCTTAGAAATACACCAACAGCAAAAATTCCGAGTTGACTTTTTTACGTCCAGCTTGTATGAAACGACACACTGTGCGTCGGTCGGCCACCTAGCGATCACACCCCTAACTAATTTTCTGGGGTGCCAGCACGTAACTTGATACAATCGACGATTGTCGATCGTCGATCAACTCGAAACAAATTATTTTTGACAGCACGTAATTTGAAACGAGTTCCATTGTGACTTTTACTTAAAAAAGTCATTGTGAACTATAAAATGAAATGTCAAATGAGTTTTCTTTGAAATTATTTCATTCTAGTTTCAATTTCAAGATTTTTTTCGAAATGTTTTTCTTTGATTCGGAGAGTGAAAGTGAAGGCGAAGAAGTGTCCTATGCTAAAATCAAAAGAAGATATTTGAGAGATAATAGCAACCCATTCGAATTGAGTGAAATTGAGTAAATATTCAAAAAGAAAAGAAAGATTGTGTATAACATTTGTAAAACAATTTTTTTTAGCTTTGTGCAGCAGTTTAGAGTCAACAAGGAATGTTTTCACACGATACTCAGCTCGTTAGATCTTCCAGAAGACAGAAGAAGAACATCAGTTCCACCAGTTCTACAGCTTTGTGCAGCATTAAATCTCCTAGCTAGTGGGAGTTACCAAACCAATGTTGGAACAAATGTGTTGCTAAGTATGGCACAGACAACAGTTTCTAAGTTCTTTCGCCGAACGTTGAGTCTCCTGGGAAATAAGTTTTGTCCGCAATGGATTAAATTTGATTGCTCTAAATTTGGAGACAGCAAGGAGTATTATTATAGGAAATTTAAACTACCGGGAATAGTGGGCTGCGTTGATGGTACTCATGTTCCTATTTTAAGACCAAAAGAATACGAGCAAACCTATTTCAACCGAAAAGGGTTCCATAGTTTGAATGCAATGGTGGTAATATTATGAATTCTATTTTACATACTAAAAAATACATAGGTATCAATTTGTCTAGATTTGCAATCATCTGAACGAAATAATAGCAATCAACAGTTCACATGGTGGTGCTGCACATGACTCGGCTGTTTGGAATTGCAGCAATGAGGTAGAGTTTTTAAAACAACAATTTCATGCAGGTGAAGTAAGCATTCGACTTCTGGGTTAGTTACTTTGTTTTAATTACATGTGTGCATATAATTATAAAATAACTATTGTACCGTTCAAGGTGATAGCGGATACCCTTTACAGCCGTGGCTATTAACACCATACCGAAATGCAACAGAGGGAAGTGCAGAAATACGGTTCAACAATATCCATTCCGTAGCTAGGAGCCAAATCGAAAGAACTATTGGAATTTTAAAAGGACGTTGGAGGTGTCTATCAAATGAACGAAAACTTAGATTTGACCCCAAAACTGTCACCCAAATTATTAATGTTTGCTGTGCTTTGCATAATGCTTGCATTCATTTTAGGCTACCATTCATACCAAATGACATAAGTATTAGTTCAAATACAAATAACACACAAGCTGATGTAATTTCAAATTCAAACCTTAATGACAATTTATCAAGAATTGCCCAAAATATAAGAAATAATATTAAAAATTCATTATAAAAAAATATAAATAAACAATATTTAAAATTTGTTTTTAATTCTATTTATTTTGTTTATTTCAGTCTTTTACCTTAGAGCTATTAAATCAAAAGAACATCCATAGCTACATATGCACTTTAAACATAAAAAAAAACTTAAAAGAGGAACATTTCATTTCTTAAACTTAGATAAAAAAAAACTTCATTTGGTATACAAACTAACAATTAAATACAAAAATACTTAAGGACTAATATTGAACACAAAGGATTTAGGAATCTTTTCTTTTCATTTTGGTTATGCTTGCACACAAAATTTGTTGACAGCCTTTAGATGATTTTTAAGTTTTGAACATTGCATAGATACTCTTAGGCCAGGCGTGCGCATGCAACTAAGCCGTTTGGTTTCGATTTTGACCACAATGGGCTTACACGGGAGTCCTAAAAACGAAACCAAACTGTTTAGTTGCATGTGCGCGCCTGGGCTTAAATAAGAAACTTTTAAAACTTTCGAGTTTCTACCTCTTGAAGTCTTATACGATTTTCCTCTATCTTGGTGCTCTACATTGCTTCCTGTAGCCGCAATTTTTGATGTTGGTTCTTTTCATACATCTCAAGCTTTCTTTTTTTTTAGTTTATATTGTTTTTCTTCTAAATCAAGTCTTTTTTTTCGACTTTTAAAGTGCTGCAAAGCGTTTCATGAATTTTGTCCAATTTCGTATTGATTGTGACTGTTGCAGTCACATATTGTTTCATTAAATTTTCTTCTTCATTTTCTTTTTTATGACGATAAGTTCTCTTTTTAGTTGAGTTGTCTTAAATAAATTTGTTATTAGAATTTAATCAATAATAAAAGTTCATACAACTAGGTACATACCAACATCTTCCACATATGATTCTTCTTCAATAATATTATTTTCGTTTGCATTGTCTAACACTATATCTTCCCAAATGTCCGGGCTTTTAGTATTTATGTTTCTGTCTGAGTTGTTTTTTTGTTTAATTTTATCGTTATCGTTGTTATTAATATTGTCAGTAAAATTATTTTGTCCAACTCCAAAGGATTTTGCTGTAGGGACTCCATCAACTGCTGATTCCAAACCGGCGCACTCTATAATTTTTTCCTCCAAGTCGTCAATTGTTTTTTGAAGGTATGGAACTCCACCCGTGCCTTTTAAGTGAAGTTTATTACTTCTTAGTTTGTTCTTCACCTTGTATTTAAGATCACTCCAGGTCTAAAAAAAAAATGATCTGTAAATAAGTACATAGGTATATGTATATATACATAATATTTAACATCAACCTACTTTTTTCCAATCTTTCAGATCTTTTTGTGGAGGACCCTCTGTGTTTAGGGATTCTATCACTTTTCCCCACAGAATATTGCTATTTTTCTCCTCGCTAAATCAACGTGAGCACTCATGAAGTTGGTCAAAATCTCACATTGTTTTTTATTTATTGACATATTTTGTTTTTCCATTTTTCCGTACCAAAATCACTGCCGACGATAACTTATTTCTGTCGAGTGAAAACTTTTGTTTCAAACGTCAATTTGAAGTTTGTGTGCTGCCAAATCTTTCGAAACAATCGAGGACGCTCGATTGAACCAAAATGTGTGCTGCGAATGCTCGATTGAATTGACTAAACTCGGTTGTATCAAGTTACGTGCTGGCACCCCTGGTTGCTGTTTCTGTGTATATACAAGTGCGCCCTCAGACGACCACACCCCACAACACAAAAACCATCGTGATGATAGTACGTACTATAAGTTTTATATACAATGACCTATGACCATTGTATATAAATTTGCATAGTACTCTCATGAACACGTTCCACACGTCGGACACCTAGCGATCACATCATTTACTAATTTTTTGGTTGCTGTTTCCGTGTATATACAAGTGCGCCCTCAGACGACCACATCACACAACCCAAAAATCATCGTGATGATAGTACTATAAGTTCTATATACAATGCCTATGACAGCATTTTCCATGGAAGACGGTCATTTTCAGATGAAACGACTTCCGATGGGACTTAAAATCTCTCCCTGTGAAAAATCCTTTCAACTTTTGAAAACCATCCTTACGAGCCCCCAAATCCTACAATTCCCAAACTTCGAAGAAGAATTCGTATTATGCATAGATGCCTCAGGCTTTGCCTTAGGGGCTCTACTTTCAAATTTCTGTGAAAGGCCTGTAGATTATGCTAGCAAAACTCAAAATAATGCCGAAAAGAATTATAGTACAACTGAAAAAGAGTTACTAGACATAGTATGGGCAGTAAAGCATTTTCGACCATACCTCTTTGGCAGAAAATTTAAAATAATAACTGATCACAGACCCCTGGTATACCTATTTTCCCTAAAAGAACCTTCAAGTAGGCTAACCAAATTCAGATTACTACTGTAAGAATACAACTTTTATGTTGAATACACACCCGGAAAAGTTAATTGTACAGCTGATGCCTTAAGTCGAATAACGTTAGACTCTGACAATCTTAAACAACTCCAAATATGCATATTCACAAGGTCACAATCAAAGGCAGAAAAACTGGTTCAAGAAAATGAGACACAAGAATCTGAAACGAATGAAAACAATCGTAATATCACAGAAGTGCTTAAACCACCAGGACATGGGCATAAAATAATTGAGCTAAAAATATGTAATAGTTTCGAGGATGAAGAATATCAAAAACATATAGATATAATCCTGGGACCAAACAAAGTGTTGACATACATCCCAGAGATGGATTGTATACTCCTAAGAAAGCCCAAGGAAAGCACTACCGCCCGATCGGCATCATTTTGCGATTTGTTGTCGAGGGACGTGCATAAGATCTGCGGACTATTATCAATAAATAAATTATACATTACAAAAGAAGAAATAAAAAAACTCGCAGGCGGCCGTCGAGAATACAAAATTCACGAGTTACAGAAAATCTTAGGAGAAATGTTTAAAAATAGTAATGTAAAGGTGCACCTCATAAACAAATGTATTGAAATAACCGATCCTCACAAAAAGAAATTAATACTCAATGATTAACATATATTACCAACAAGTGGACATGCAGGAATAAACCGCATGCTTAAAACGATTAAACAAAAATATTTCAGGACTGGAATGCAAAATGACATAGCATCCTATGTAAAACATTGCCAAATTTATCAGAAAAACAAATATATTTCACACAAAAAACAGCCTATGGAAATAATATCAACTGCTGAAGCAAGCTTTGATAAAATTTATCTAGATTTAGTAGGTCCCTTGGACGAATCAGTAAATGGATACAAGTACATACATTACAAGACAATAGAGAACAAAGAAGCTAGCACAGTAGCTAAAGGATTAGTAGAATGCTTTATTCTTAAATATGGAGTTCCAAAGATAATAGCCTCTGATCAAGGCACAGAATTTATCAACAGAATTTTTAACGATATGTGCAAACTGCTAAAAATAGAACAAATACAATCTACAGCATACCATCACGAAAGCATAGGAGCATTGGAAAACTCTCATAAAGTCCTAGGAGCATACCTTAGAAGTTATGTTTCCGAAAAACACACAGACTGGTGTACATGGTTAGGTACCATACTAATTGTTTTCCTACAACATCGCAGTACATGCAGAAACTGGGTATTCACCATTTGAATTGGTTTTCGGACGACAACCATCGAATTTTACAAAGCAAGTAGACCCCAGGTACAATTACGAAGATTATGTAATTGAATTAAGAGAAAGACTTCAAATTGCTCATAGAGATACAAGAGATGCGATGTTAGAAAAGAATAATGCAAGAAAAGCTAAATATGATTAAAAAAAAAAACAAAAAGTAAACCAACTAGTTTTGAAATAGGAAGCTTAGTCTTATTAAGAAATGAAAATAGAAGAAATTGGATCATATTTTCATAGGGCCATATGAAGTATTGTCCGAAGATAGTGTAAACTGCGATATTAAGTACGAAGGCAAAAGAGTTACGGTACACAAAAATCGTTTAAAGAAATTTTATATTTATATACTAAAGCAATGCATATTTGCATTAAATTAATTTTTTTTAGGAAAAAAAGGAGGGAGCGAGACTCTCGCATGTGCGCACATACAGTTATTCATTATTATAAAAAAAAAATGTATTATACTATTATTATCATTATTATATTATATATATTGTACATATGTATATATACAACAAGGAACATACACAACACATACAGTTATTCATTATTATTTTAAACAAAAAATATTATATTATTATTATCCTTATTATAACAAAAATTAAAATTAAATTGAGTATGTTCCATTATCATAGAAATAAGTGCCTGAATTGTAAACTGTAAGAATTGAAAGAACATAAATTTAAATTAAAATCATAGAAATAAGTGTCTAAATTGTAAACCATAAGAATTGAAAGAACATAAATTAAGATTAAAATCTTAGAAATAAGTGTCTACTGTAAGAATTGAAAGAAAAAACTACTTACATATAAAAAAATAAAAACAATATATCGTAATTAAAATTTTTAAACAAAGAAAAGAACAAAATTGTAAAAAAAAAAACCAACAAATGTAATTCCATTCAAAAAAAACATAACTGATCCCTTATTGTACATTGACACAAAAAAGATGAAACCTCGCGTTACGAGATTTCATCTTTTTCCCCCCAGGAGGGTGGTGTGAAGGGATCGCAATAGTGATCATTTAATGTCTTGACCTTCAATAATTGAAACCTCCCCACGTATGCACGGCGGCGCCACATCAACCTAAATAAATTCATTTGTACCCATTGAGAATAAGTGCATTGCCATCGCTATACTATTTCAAGTGCATACACTTCTATGGAGCGAATGACCGAAGGCAAGTGACAGACAACAAACGAAAATATTAAGGGTTCAGTTACCACCAAAAGTATTTACTGCATGGCCCTCGTTCTATATTATTTGAGATATGTTTGAACGTCTGACTAAAAATACTGATATGACGATATACAAGGTATGAAGTGATTGAGGTTCAATTGTTGAAGGCCATGGAATTAGGAAATTGAACGAATAATTGAATGGAAATTGAACACTTTGTTTTGTATAAAAAGAAAATGAAAATCTAAAATAAATGTTGTCATTATCACAGTCAGACACCAGTCGTCATTGTACAAGTACGGAAGTGCGCGGACAAAAATTAATTATTTAATATTGTGATTACCTGAAAATACCTGCCAACAACAAAAAAGGGTCAGCAACGGTCTACCTGCGCTACCTGAATAACCCTAATCTTCCAAGAAGGGTTTTTCCAAAGTGGATTATCCTTCTTGTGACAAACAAAATAAAAAAGGGATTTACCCAGAAAAACAAATAATTAATGTGATTAGTGTGTACAAAAGTTTTTATTAAAATATTGTGCGGGTTAATCCATTAAGCAAAAACAAAGTGAAGAGTGAAGTCAAGGTAATCCAGCAATGGAACCTTTAAACATTGAAACGGCTTTGGCATCGTTTGAGAACCTGCTCAAACGAATCGTCAAAGACCTCGGGCCGGGATACTGTGACATATTGGAAACAACATTTAACAGTATTGTCCAGCCAGCTAACACCACCAACGACAACGATATCAACAACAAAAACAACAGCAACAACATCAACGAAGAAATGGATATGGAAGACATAGAAAGCGAAGATGAATCTTCCTCCGCTAGCAGTCATTCAGAGGAGGAATCCTCACCTGAAGAAGAGCTCAGCGAGATCACCAGCTCGGAAGAGGACACGAGTGATTACCCTCTACCTGGTCAGAAGAGACCAAACAAGGTCCCAAAAAAGGACAATGGAAATGTAGCAAAGCAAGGTTTTGATAATAAAATAAGATAGAGACTTTTATTTTATGTTTATACAAATTGGAGAATTTATTCGGAATGAAAAAATAATTATTTGATATAAAGTATATCACAATCTAGATATAGTTATAATATTCAAAGTTATTTTTTCAGCAAAGTTATTTTAACTAAACAAACATTTATATAAAGCAAATATGCGTTGTTAACACATTATAAAACTAACACAACCCCTCAACGCAATATGATATTAAACAAAAGAAAAAAATAATTAAGAATTATGTTATTGGAATACCACATAAAGCTGAAAATTTCTGATGTTTGATTCTTGCTAAGTTCTTTGTAAAGATATCTGCAGCCATGTTGTTTGTACTTAAATATTCGAGTTTGATAACACCTTCTTCATAAAGTTCACGGATTTGATGGTAACGAATATCTATGTGTTTACTTCTTGGATGGTACACAGGGTTCTTCACTAGTTGTTGAGCACTAAGGTTGTCATTGTACAAAACAATTGGATTTTTAACTGGAGTTTGAGTTTCTAACTCATGAATTAGGTTGCGCAAATAAACAGCTTCTTTGCTGGCTTGAGAAAGGGCCATATACTCAGCTTCCGTACTGCTCAGAGCCACAGATGTTTGTTTCTTCGATTCCCAAGAGATTGCTCCCTCAGCTAACATAAATACGAAGCCTGTATATGATTTGCGGTCATCTACACTGCTTGCCCAATCTGCATCCACAAAGCCTTTGATTTTGTCAGATGATTTCTTAAAAATCAAACTTGCACCACTAGTCGTGTTGATGTATCGTATCAGATGTTTTATTGCAGTAAAGTGTTCTTGATGCGGATCAACATTAAACTGTGACAATTTGCTGATAGTATGCATTATGTCGGGTCTTGTAGATATGGCTAAGTACATCAATGCTCCCACTATGGATTGATATTCAGTCGGGTCTTCTTTTTTGCATAATGAGCTTGTACATTTCATTAATTTTGTACCAGGATCAAGTGGAGTATAAGTTGGTTTGCAGGTTTCCATTTGATGCTTTCTCAAAAAATCGGATATGTATCGCTGCTGATGAATGGCTATCTGATGTCTGGAATCACTTCGTTCAATTTGAATTCCGAGGAAGTACTTTAGTTCACCTTTATCTTCACAATCGAACCTTGCCATTATCTTCGCTTTTATTTCTGTCATCGACGATTTTTTTGAGCACGCAATCATCATGTCATCCACGTAAACTGCTAGTATGT
This sequence comes from Syrphus vitripennis, assembly GCA_958431115.1. NCBI lineage: Eukaryota > Metazoa > Arthropoda > Insecta > Diptera > Syrphidae > Syrphus > Syrphus vitripennis. The sequence goes on along the minus strand of OY288110.1, from coordinate 57,810,893 downwards.
TGAAACATTCATCTTTATTCATCACATAAACGCAGTTATCACCGTTGCACCTTGTGAAACCAATTTCTAGAAGACAAGTATTAAGTTTCTTATTCCACTCCCTCCCGGCTTGTTTCAGTCCATAAAGTGATCTCTTCAACTTGCATACTTTTTCAGGATTTGCAGGATCAACAAAGCCTTCAGGTTGCTTCATGTATACTGTCTCTGTTAAATCACCATTTAAGTAAGCGGTCTTAACGTCAAGGTGATGTAAGAACAGATCGTGGTTCACTGCTAACGCCAAGATTAATCTTATGGTGGAGTAACGCACTACGGGAGAAAAAGTTTCACAGTAATTTACCATATACCTCTGAGCGAATCCTTTGGCAACAAGTCGGCACTTATATCGAGAAATTGTTCCATCTGGATTTTTCTTGATGTTAAAAATCCACTTGCACCCAATGACAGATTCATTCTTTGGTCGGTCTACAAGTTCCCATGTTTGGTTTGAAATTAAAGCACTGTACTCTTTTTCCATTGCGTTTTTCCAGTTTTCTGCATCTTTGGTCGTCATAGCTTCGGTAACAGTAACAGGTGTATCGAAAAAATTTTCAATTACATTTACTGTTTCAATTGTCTTATATTCTTTTCTTGGTCGGTCTCTTTGACCAGTTCTCAAAATTTTAGGGCACCCGGGACCACGCTTCGTAGATTTCTTATCTTCGACGTCTTCATCTGTATCTTCGATGTCTTCAAGTTCAGGTATATCTTCGTTCCGGGTTGCAGCTGGGGTTAACTGTTCAATGAAATTATCAGGGTTGGTAACTGTATTTTCTGGATCACTATTTTGGCTATCGTTTTCTTGCGATGATGTAAACTTCAATTCGGTGAAAAAATAATCGTTTTCTTTAACTTCTCGACAATTTTCAAAGAATCGAACATCTCGAGCTTTTTCAATTTTTCTTGTAACAGGATCAAACAATCTATAGCCTTTTGACTCTTCAGAATACCCTACCATATACAATTCTTTCCCCTTGGCAGCAAATTTGGAACGTCCTTGCTTCTTATCTAACATAATAGCCTTCGAACCAAAAATCTTGAAGTAAGAAATGTTCGGTTTCTGCCCTGACCAACTTTCGATAGGTGTGACGTTTTCTAAAATTTTCGTGGGTGATCTGTTGCGAACGTACGCTGCTGTGTTGATAGCTTCTGCCCACAAAATTCTGGAAGACCAGAGTCTAAAAGCATACACCTAGCCATATCGACTAAGGTTCGGTTAGCTCTTTCGGCAACACCGTTCTGTTGAGGTGTATATTCTATCGTTAGTTGTCGCTTTATGCCATGATTACCCAAATATTCATCAAAAGATTTATTGAGATATTCTCGACCATTATCGCTTCTCAATCTTTTAATCTTGAAACCTTTCTCTAGTTCTACTTCAGACTTAAAATTCTTGAACACACTAAGAACTTGGTCTTTGGTCTGGATAAAGTAAACTTTGGTATATCGAGACTTATCATCGATAAAAGTTACAAAGTATCGAGCACCTCCTGCGGACTGAACTCGCATCGGGCCACACACATCCGTGTGCACTAACTCAAGTATATCTGTGCATTTTGAAATGGATTGTTTCGGAAATGGCTGAACTGTTATCTTTCCCTTTGCACATACTTCACAATCTAGAATTTCATTTGAAAAATTCAAATCTAGCCCCACAACCATACTTTCTTGATGGAGTTGTTGTAAACTTTTCATATTCAGGTGACCATAACGCCTGTGCCAAATGTTCAAATCAACAGAATTGGATTTAGAACCCAATAGAAGCGTTTGTGGTTGGCATTCCACAATATATAAATCATTTCTTTGATATGCTTTAAAAATAAATTTGTTCTGAGGATTTCTCACAATAGCCATATTTTTAACAAAATTGACAGTGTACTTGTGTTGAGTTATCTTGCTAACAGATAGGAAATTACCTCGAAGTTCAGGAACAAATAATACGTTATTAAGTAAAATTAGTTCTGAGCCTATTCTCAATCTTGCGGATCCTATTCCACTGGAGACAACAAAATTATCATCTGCTAATTGAACTATTTCTCCTTTCTCTTTATGCAACTCTACGAAATAATCTAATTCGCAACACATATGAGATGTGGCACCACTATCTAAGCACCACTCATTACGACTTATGATCTTCTTGTCAGCACAGAATATACCAAATGAATGAGCTTGATTGGTTTTAGGAACATGACAATCTGAAGCGAAATGTCCCCTCTTGCCACATGTAAAACATTTGCCTCTTGTCTTCGTCTTTGAGTTATTGCTATTTTTATTAGTATAAGTCTTTTTGTTTGATTTAGCTGCGAAAATTTGTTGGTTGCCTGAGCTGGTAGTGAGGTCCTTATTTACTCTTCGTTGTTCTTCCTCAAGAAGTTTTACTTTGAGACTTTCAAGCGAAGGTAATTTATCACGACTCTCAATGGCAATTGTAAAATTTTCATAACAATCTGGTAGACTACACAATAAAAGAATAACCAAAAATTCTTCTTCTATCTTCAGATCAATCTCACTCAACTTCTCTGTGATACTACTAAATGCGTTTATATGACTGGCAATGGACTGACCATCGTGCATCTTAGTCTGTAGTAATTTTTTAAAAAGACTCACCATACGAGCAGGACCCTTTGGTTGATGAATTTCTTTTAATTTCTCCCAAGCTTCTTTTGATGTTTCACAATTCTTCACATTCAAAAGTTCTGTTGTTCTAATACTAAGGATGATTGTTGCAAGAGCTTTACCGTCAGCAGTTTCCCAAGCTAATTTTTCTGCTGCATTCGCATCACTCTTCAATTCTTTTGAACCATCGACATAGCACCACATATCAGAATGTTTTAATATACTTCTCATTTGTATCGTCCATGATGCATAATTTTCTCCATCTAGCTTATCAATTTGATACAGCGAACTCATCGTGAAATAATTCTTTCTAAAAGATAAATGCAATTATATATATATATCGATGCAACTTATTTCAGTTATGTCCTGGGCCCATAACCTGTAGCAAAGCAAGGTTTTGATAATAAAATAAGATAGAGACTTTTATTTTATGTTTATACAAATTGGAGAATTTATTCGGAATGAAAAAATAATTATTTGATATAAAGTATATCACAATCTAGATATAGTTATAATATTCAAAGTTATTTTTTCAGCAAAGTTATTTTAACTAAACAAACATTTATATAAAGCAAATATGCGTTGTTAACACATTATAAAACTAACAGGAAAACGCATCCAGCTGGACTCACCAAACCCGCTCCAAGTGCCTAATCCAACCACAACACCAGCATCACTAGCAAAAGCAAAAGCACCTCTACTTCAAAAACCACCAAGCCGTCTTCAACAACAACAACTACGCCTAAGGAAACCATCAACGCGAAGGAACCAAGCATGCCGCCAATCTTCTGCTTCTCCGGTAATATTGCCGAGATCAGAAGACATTGCCAAGCAAACTCATTAAAAGTCACCTTCAAAAATAAAAATACCAAGACGACAATAATTAACGATGGAGACAGGAAATCCTTCGAGGAAATAAAAAAAATGCTGAAAACCAAAAAGATCCAGTATAATACATTCACACCGAGGGAGGATAGGAAGAATCTGCTTCTCCTAAAAGGAATTCACCACGAATTCTCAGCCATAGAAGTGGAAGACGAACTCAGGATTGAGGGGCTTCCTGTAGTAAAAGTTACCCACTTCAAAGCCAAGAGGGCCTTGGCAAAAGTATCCAACAACTTCGTTGTTGAACTGAGCAAGAACGCTGACATCAAGGAGGTGTACACAAAGACGCTCATAATGAACCAGAGGGTCCACTGGGAAAAACTCAAGTCCAACGACATTGTGCAATGTCGGAATTGCCAACGCTTTGGACACGTCGCCACCAATTGCGGGCGCGATTACGTGTGCGTTAAATGTCAAGAGACCCACGAACCTGGACAGTGTAAGCGTAAAGAAAACACTGGGTTGGACGTATGGTGTGCCAATTGCAAAAAAAACTGGACACCCGCCCAGTTTTAAAGGATGCCCAGCACTGAAGGCTCTTCAGACTGAAAAAAACAAACAGATGGCAGAAAAGCGGGCTCACCAAGAGTTCGCCTCTAGGTCAGCTTGTCTGGTCACTCGGCCAGCGGTCAGCTACGCGGCAATGGCAAAAGGAGCCCAATCTCCAAAACCACCAAAGGTACAACAGCAAACTAAACCACCAGCCGCAAATCGAACGAAGTCTGTACCAGCCAAAATAGCAGCGCCACCAAACTTGAATAACGAAGTCAAGAGGATCTTCGGTTCCGACCTGCTTACGGTCATGGGCAAAGCAAGGAGTGCTGTTCCACCGAACTACGCCTTGCTCAGCGAAGGAGAAAAGTCCGTGGCACTAGCCACCTTCATATTCCAAATATGCAATTAAAGAAGATCCGAATACTGACGTTCAATGTCAATTCATTGTACAGCTTGGAGAAGAGGACAGCGTTTAACCTGTGAATGAAGGAAAACAGCCCTGACATTGCCTTAATCAGCGAAACCAACGTGACCAGAAGGAATAATATTAATGTCATTGGTTACAAAACCTTCCGGCAGGACAAAACAGAGAACCGAAGAGGGACAGCAGTGTTCATAAGGGATCGCCCCCAACACCAAAGAAGTAATCATTCCAGGACTACAGACTAGTGAAGCCACCGCTGTCAGCATACAACTAGAAAGAGGAGAAGCTCTAACGGTCATCAGTGTTTACTTCAAGTGCTGGAAATATAAAAAGAGACCTGCATATTCTCAACCACACTGTAAAGCTGACAACGTACGGGCTAATTGGCGGCGACTTCAACGCGAGACACCATCAATGGCTGGACACTGCCATCAGCAATGAAGGAAAGGCGATTACCGACTGGCTGGAAGAAAATAGTGAAGAACATTCACTGGTTGTAGTATCGCAACCCAAACCCACCTTTCCCAGAACTCCATCCACATTAGATTTTTATCTTTTAACCTCTAATTTTGTTTATTTACTTCCAGAAATCACCAACTTTACCTGTACAACCGTACCCAGCGACTCGGATCACGAAGCCGTTCAACTGAACATAAGACTCCATCAACCAGTCCTGCTAGCGACGCCGCCACCCGAGCACTTCATAAACTTCAGGAGACTGGATATAGACAAAATTCAAAGAGATGTTGAAGCAAACCTTACCCCTCCGCCAGAAAACAGAAATTTGGATAACACTGAAGTTGACGCAGCCATCAACAATTTTGAGCTTGCCATATGTGATGCGCTGGACAACCAAAAACAACAAAGAACATCCAAGGACAGATACCAACACCTACCCGAGTACGTTCAGACTCTATATGCACACAGACAACGACTAAGGAAGCACCTACAGAGGATTCACCAGCGTGAGCTTAACACGACCAACAACAACTACCAAATAGTATGGGGTGAATTACAACGCGTCAACGTGATGTTCCGGAATTCAGTCCAGTTCCACAACAACAACCAATTCCTCAAGAGACTGCAGCTGATTAAACCTGGACCCAACGCTTTCAGGGATATCAATAAGATAATTGTGAAAAACCAACCCCTTCTAGAGACAATCGTCACCAACAGTAGAGAGGTCAAATCAAGCCAGGACAAAGCTGAAGCATTCGCAAGCTATTTTGAAGGAAACTTCATCCCACATCCGCCTTCCGACCCAGCCTTCCTTGAGGAAGTGGAAGAATCTGTCCAACGCACCTTAGCGTCAAACTCCACCGGATGCACCTTCAGCGACACCAATCCATCAAGTGACCCATCCGGCAGCCCGAACCTGACCACCCCAGAGGAGATTGCATAGATCATAACCAACTCTAAACCGAAGAAATCAGCTGGCCCAGATGGAATATCCAACTACATCATTAAAAGGTTGCCAATCTCAATTATGATCATCCTGACAATCATCCTCAACAACTGTCTAAACAACAACTACTTCCCCCAAAAATGGAAGACAGCGAAGATCGTGGCGATTCCCAAAAAAGGCGCATCAAACGACATCACCAATTACAGGCCAATATCCCTACTCAACAACATCAGCAAAATTCTTGAGGAATTAATACTGAGACGGCTCAAGAAACACTGCGCGGACAACATCTCTTCTCAACCAACAAAAAAAAAAATATATTAGCCATATACCCACAATAGTTATTCCATACAGTGCGCAAAAACAAAATCAAAAAAAAAAAAAAAGTCAAATCAATGGCAAAAAAAAAAACAACACAGTGCAACGAGTGGTAAATCCCTTCTTTTCCTTTCCCCGTCGCTTCTCGCAGTTGTATAGCTTAATCGTTGTGCGCATTGTGTGTGGTGCTGCCTGCACAGTGCACAGTGCATGCAATCGATTGAGTTGACGACGTCAGATAAATTAGTGTGTATGTTTTCTGGTTAACCAGGAGCGGATCGATACAACTTGGCACTAAGGCATAACACTAGTGACAGGTTGTTATTGATCAGCTCAAATTGGAATCTAGTTTACATATACAATATAGTTAATTGTCTGACTTGGTTTTCTGTTAGCTGGGGTTTTTGAAATGGTTGGTGATTTTAGAGTCGATTATTGTAACTTTCGTGGGCTACGGATGAATTTCTGTGCCGCATACGTCCACACTGTAACAAACAGGCCAGCTGTTTTGGCACTGAGTGAAACTCAAATAGGTGAACATTCCGATCACTCGGAATTTAATCTATTCGGGTATAACTTGGTGCCATTATTTTTTCCCCGTCATGGACTAGCCGTATATATTCGAAATGATGTGGCTTACCAACTTCAACCACAATATGGTCTGTGTTCTAACACGAACTTTAATTTCTTGTGGTTAAAATTCACGGTAAATAAACACATCATACACACATGTTTCATTTACCGAAGCCCCAACTTGGACAGAAATTCAACTTTTAACGAATTTGATGCTCTGTCCGACTCCATCCAAAGAATTGTTTCCCATTATCCTCACACTGAAATCGTCATTGCGGGCGATTTCAATGTACACAATTCTACTTGGCTTCGCTTTTCAGGCCAGACAACACCCGAAGGAAGGTATGTTGAGGTCTTTGCTGAGTTAAACCAACTAACTCAGCTTGTTGACGAGCCAACTCGTATCCCTGACGTTGCAGGCCAAACCGCCAACACCCTAGACTTGTTTCTTACCTCTGACCCTGGTAAATACACTGTTAGTGTATTATCGCCTCTAGGCACATCAGACCATTGTGTCATATCTGCTAATTTCTCGTGCCTCCAAAATCCAGTTAAAGAAAAAATTCCTAAGAAAACCGTTTGGCATTACGAGAAGGCCAACTGGGACGGTCTCAATGATTTCTTCAGAAACTTTAACTGGTCACTATGCTTCCTCGGTAGTGACGTAGACTCCAGTGCAGATATGATCACAAATTTAATTCTCTATGGGATGAGAAATTTTATTCCGAACAGGTTAAAATCTATCAAACCGAAAGAGAATTCTTGGTTTAATTCGAGCTGCAAAGAGGCTATCAGGGTGAGAGAAGTAAGTTTCCGTAGATATAAAGCCAGCCCTACTGAGGAAAACCGGAATGAGTTCAAACAAGCTAGAAAGACCTGTAATAGTCATATTCGACGAACCAAATTTTTGCATGACCAAAAATTAAGGCAAAAAATACTACAATGTCCCAAAGGTAGTAAAAATTTTTGGTCATTTGTAAAAAATATTCGAAATACCACTTCGTCTTCGGTTCCAACGCTCGTGACATCCCTGCAGTCAGCTCACTAGAAAAAGCCAATTTGCTTGCAGCACAGTTTGCTGTTAACTCGACGCTACCAGAGAGTGTCATGACTCCTCCTGCACTAGAGAGCGTAAGTGATTTTATGGGGCAAATCTTTTTTCGTACTCGTGCAGTTGCGAGAGTCCTGAAAGATCTTGACATACACAAATCCGCTGGCCCGGATTGTATTTCTCCGATTGTTCTGAAGAGGTGTTCTTCAACGCTGGCAAAACCACTGCGTAAGCTTTTTCATCTGTCATAGTCTACTGGTCTCTTCCCGAGTGGATGGAAAACAGCATTTGTCCAGCCTGTCCCTAAAAAAGGCGTATCTTCCTCCCCCTCCAACTATCGTCCGATTGCACTTACGTCCCTTCTTTCCAAGGTCATGGAAACGCTGATTAATTATCAGTTAAAGAAATATCTCGAAGATCGAAAGCTTCTTAATGACCGGCAGTATGGCTTTCGTAGCAATAGGTCCACTGGTGATCTGATGGTATATCTCACCGAGCAGTGGCACAAATCTTTACATCGTTTTGGAGAAAGTAAGATTATTGCACTTGATATTTCAAAAGCGTTTGATAGAGTTTGGCATCAAGCTCTCTTATCGAAAATGCGTGCATTTGGTATCGATGAATCTCTTCTTCGTTGGATTAGAAATTACCTTTCCGACCGCTCAATACAAGTAGTATTGGATGGTTTTATGTCTGATTCTCATAAAATAAATGCTGGTGTGCCCAGGGCTCCGTTTTGTCTCCGACTCTCTTCCTTATTTTCATCAACGATCTCTTGTCTGAAACTTCTAATCCATTAAACTGTTTTGCTGACGATAGCACCCTCAGCTTTTCATATTCGTTTTCAGATTTTCATCCCTCTTCTTCGGATGTAGAACTGGAACGGCAGCGTATGATAAGCTCATTAAATTCAGATCTCAACAGCATTGTTCAATGGGGATTCAAAAACCGTGTAGAATTTAATGCTTTGAAAACTCAATGCTGTCTACTATCGTTAAAGCGAAACCCACCCCCCATGCCACTATCCATGAGTGGCACTTGCATCGAAGAAACTAATAGCCTTTCAGTTCTCGGTATGTGTGTCACAGACCACCTTTTGTGGAATGATCACATATTTGACGTCGCTAAAAACGCTGCTAAGTGTTTAGGTTTTCTTCGTCGATGCAAGAAATTTTTTTCCCCCTCTGATCTGGCTAGAATATATAAAGCCTATATTCGTCCAAAACTTGAGTATAACTCTCACATTTGGGCAGGTGCTCCAACAACCCACTTGAACCTCTTGGATAGAATTCAAAAAAGAGCGTTAAAAATGATAGGCGATACAGCAATAACGGAAACAATAACATCTTTGGAACACCGCCGTAGTGTTTCATGTCTCTCTCTATTTTATAGATATTTCTATAAACAGTGTTCAAGTGAAATAGCCAGTTGCATTCCTCCCCTTAAACAATTCAACCGTAATACTCGCGCTTTTAGGAATGCACATCAGTTTACCCTTGAACCCAACTTCGGACGTACTGTTAAGTACCGAGATTCTTTTTTTAGCCGCACAACAAGAATGTGGAATGCTCTACCCGGCTCTATCTTCCCCCCCCCCCCCCCCCCCCCCTTTTCAACATCCAAAGCTTCAAAACCAATGTGCACCGGTATCTCCTCTTTAATTCTTCCCTTCTTTCCTAACGCTCGCACTGTGTTAAAACATATTAAGGGTAATAACCCCTTTAGTGCGCGCTAAATATATAAAAAAAAAAAAAAAAAAAAAAAAAAAAAAAAAAAACAGTATTATCCCTGACATGCAGTTTGGCTTTCGGGAAGGCCACTCAACTCTGCATCCCTTAATCAAATTTCAGTCTGACGTCTCCAAAGCATTCAATAGCTATCGTGTCACCGTCGGATGCTTTCTAGACGTGGAAAAAGCATTCGACTGTGTCTGGATCGAAGCCCTCATCCATAAATTTCAACTTTTAGGTATTCCTTTAACATGAACCAAAATCATATATTCTTTTCTTTCTTCTTCGTAAATTCTTCGTACAGCTGGACAACTGCAAGTCAACGATGAAAACCATCAAAGCCGGTGTCGCCCAAGGATCAACCTGTGCCAACTGACTGAGCCCGCAAAGTTGAATCCCACGTCAGCAGACTCTTCGAGTTCTACAAGAAATGGGGAATTAAGATTAACGCGGCCAAATCGGAACTTGTTTGTTTTAGAAAACCCTCTACCAATGGCATCCGCTGTCGTTCTGCAGCCGCCTGTAGAAACCTGGTCCTGAAGCTTCCTGATGGATCAACGATAGCAGCCAAAAACAACACCAAGTGTCTCGGAGTGAACTTCAACGAACTGCTGAAATTCAATCCGCACTCAAGGAAAGTGCTGAAGAAGGCCAACTTTGCGTTCCACAGACTGCATCCCTTGCTCAGAAGAAGAAACGGGCTAAGCCAGGCAACCAAACTGCTTATTTATAAGCAGTTACTCAGACCAGTTATCAGCTATAGTTTTCCTGTGTGGTACATCATATCGAAGACAGCAATGCAGAAACTCTAACTGTTCGAAAGGAAAATCCTCAGGATAAGTACCGGATTGCACATCGACCGACAGCGACGCAGATACCCCAGCAACCATAGACTCTACGAAGAATCTAAAATCAAGCCACTGGACGAGTTTCTTATAGAATCAGCTAAGAAACTCATTAGGAACACTGCCACCCATTCCAACCGACTGATAAGAAGGATGACCACCGAAGAACGACATCCAGCACCTAGATATCTAAGTGCCATGGATTTACTCGAAAGGATGCCAACGGACAGCGGAGAACCCATCACCTTCTACACTGACGCTGTATCAGCCTACCACCGTGGCTGAGCAACAGCTCTAAACCTTTACCACCACCAACTAACCCACCAACTTGACAACCAGGACTGAACATCCCGAGACCATCAAAGTCAACCGACTTCTAAAATTAAAATTTAGCTTAACATGTAAAATTAATATTAGCCGTGTTTTATGAACAATTGATAGCAACTCAGTAAAATTTTTACACACAAACAATAACAAATAAATTTATTTTCACTTTTTGTTTCGCTTAGAAACAATAACAAAGTTTTTATAATCACTTTTTTGTTATTGTTTTTGTGTGTAAAAATTTTTGCTGAGTTGCTATCAATTGTTCATAAAACACGGCTATTATATTATTTCTTAAAAATTTTTTTTCAAAATACCAAGTAAGGCCCCCTATGTGCCAACAAATTCTATTCTCATTGTATCTCCTATTTTTAAGTAAACCAAATTGTATATATATTGTTCAATAAAGATCTGAATCTGAAAAAAAAAAAAAAAAAAATGTTGTCTTTTCTCAACCGCCAACCAGTGTGTTATTATTTCTAAGAGCAACTCGCTCGATTTGCTAACATACTTGTTAAATACCTTCTCTGCTCGCTCTATAATATAGCATTCTCGCTTATAGAGGAAAACGACGGCGTGATAGCCAACGTTTTGAGTACGAGATAAAAATTTTGAAAAACCTAATAGATCCACTGATGGGATCTTTGCACTGATGGGATCTTTGCAACTCACCGTTCTTATCGAGGTCGAGGTCCTCAATTCAAGGCCAATTGCTCCTCTAATCGCCGACCCCAACGACAGCGAAGAGCTCACACCAGCTCATCTATTGATCGGCAGCAGCTTACGATCGCTGCCACCAGAAAAAGTGCCGGAACAGCAAACGGCTTGCTTGGTAAGATGGCAGCTTCTATGTTGGCTCAAGCAGCAGTTTTGGCAGAAATGGTACAAGGAGTATCTGCTTGGCCTTCAAGCTCGGTCCAAGTGGGTACAGGAGCAACCCAATCTCGTCGTAGGCAAGCTCGTTTTAATCAACGAGGACAACACTCCTCCATAGCAGTGGAAAAAGCGACGAGTCGTAGAAGGGAGGACGGAAAGGTCAGGGTCGCCGACGTCAAAACTTACTCTTCGCCGACGATTCGCTCACATATGCAGCTTCAATAGCACCAACCATAGCAGCCCGCAAAGTTGAATCCCACGTCAGCAGACTCTTCGAGTTCTACAAGAAATGGGGAATTAAGATTAACGCGGCCAAATCGGAACTTGTTTGTTTTAGAAAACCCTCTACCAATGGCATCCGCTGTCGTTCTGCAGCCGCCTGTAGAAACCTGGCCCTGAAGCTTTCTGATGGATCAACGATAGCAGCCAAAAACAACACCAAGTGTCTCGGAGTGAACTTCAACGAACTGCTGAAATTCAATCCGCACTCAAGGAAAGTGCTGAAGAAGGCCAACTTTGCGTTCCACAGACTGCATCCCTTGCTCAGAAGAAGAAACGGGCTAAGCCAGGCAACCAAACTGCTTATTTATAAGCAGTTACTCAGACCAGTTATCAGCTATAGTTTTCCTGTGTGGTACATCATATCGAAGACAGCAATGCAGAAACTCCAACTGTTCGAAAGGAAAATCCTCAGGATAAGTACCGGATTGCACATCGACCGACAGCGACGCAGATACCCCAGCAACCATAGACTCTACGATCAAGAATAGAATCTAAAATCAAGCCACTGGACGAGTTTCTTATAGAATCAGCTAAGAAACTCATTAGGAACACTGCCACCCATTCCAACCGACTGATAAGAAGGATGACCACCGAAGAACGACATCCAGCACCTAGATATCTAAGTGCCATGGATTTACTCGAAAGGATGCCAACGGACAGCGGAGAACCCATCACCTTCTACACTGACGCTGTATCAGCCTACCACCGTGGCTGAGCAACAGCTCTAAACCTTTACCACCACCAACTAACCCACCAACTTGACAACCAGGACTGAACATCCCGAGACCATCAAAGTCAACCGACTTCTAAAATTAAAATTTAGCTTAACATGTAAAATTAATATTAGCCGTGTTTTATGAACAATTGATAGCAACTCAGTAAAATTTTTACACACAAACAATAACAAATAAATTTATTTTCACTTTTTGTTTCGCTTAGAAACAATAACAAAGTTTTTATAATCACTTTTTTGTTATTGTTTTTGTGTGTAAAAATTTTTGCTGAGTTGCTATCAATTGTTCATAAAACACGGCTATTATATTATTTCTTAAAAAAATTTTTTCAAAATACCAAGTAAGGCCCCCTATGTGCCAACAAATTCTATTCTCATTGTATCTCCTATTTTTAAGCAAACCAAATTGTATATATATTGTTCAATAAAGATCTGAATCTGAAAAAAAAAAAAAAAAAAAAAAAATGTTGTCTTTTCTCAACCGCCAACCAGTGTGTTATTATTTCTAAGAGCAACTCGCTCGATTTGCTAACATACTTGTTAAATACCTTCTCTGCTCGCTCTATAATATAGCATTCTCGCTTATTGAGGAAAACGACGGCGTGATAGCCAACGTTTTGAGTACGAGATAAAAATTTTGAAAAACCTAATAGATCCACTGATGGGATCGAGGTCGAGGTCCTCAATTCAAGGCCAATTGCTCCTCTAATCGCCGACCCTAACGACAGCGAAGAGCTCACACCAGCTCATCTATTGATCGGCAGCAGCTTACGATCGCTGCCACCAGAAAAAGTGCCGGAACAGCAAACGGCTTGCTTGAGAAGATGGCAGCTTCTATGTTGGCTCAAGCAGCAGTTTTGGCAGAAATGGTACAAGGAGTATCTGCTTGGCCTTCAAGCTCGGTCCAAGTGGGTACAGGAGCAACCCAATCTCGTCGTAGGCAAGCTCGTTTTAATCAACGAGGACAACACTCCTCCATAGCAGTGGAAAAAGCGACGAGTCGTAGAAGGGAGGACGGAAAGGTCAGGGTCGCCGACGTTAAAACGCAGAGCGGAATCCTGAGACGTCCAATCCTCAAGCTAGCCGTACTTCCAGAAGATGATTTTTGAAGCCTTACAGCCATTCAACGTGGCCGGTGTATTGATGAAACACAATAAAAAAAAATATAAAAACTTAAATTCAAATACTATTGTAAAGTATTGGTATAAAGTTTAAATTTGCCACCATTCGGCCATATTTATTTCAAATAATAAAGAAAATGAAGAAGAAGAAGCAAAAGAATAAAAAAAATCATTCTAAACCTAAAATTGCACTTAAACGTACGTATTTTTATTTCGAAAGTTTCATTTTAATATTTAAAAACTTATTTTTTCGTTTGCTTCAAGAAACCAAGTTTGTAAAAAACATTACAAATTTTTAGTATCATTTGCCAAACAAATGTAGTTAGAGAAAGAGCTCCTGTGAGAACCGTTTGGCAATACGAGAAAGCCAACTGGTCACTATGCTTCCTCCGTAGTATCGTAAACTCCAGCGCGGTTGATTACTAATATGATTCTTTGGGAATGAGAACTTTTATCCCGAATAGGGCTAAGAGCATCAGACATAAAGATAAATCATGGTTCATGGTTATTAGGGTCAAAGTGGTTAGTTAGAAGATCCAAAGGAGAACTTTGAAACGGTGGTGGGGCTGCGTTCCAGCAAGTGTACAAAGTGAATGCTAGCATTCGCCCAAACGACGTGGAAAACAGAGCCCTGCTTAACCAATTCTACCTTCGGAACGAAATAACGCAATGGCGATCGGAGAATCTCGGTTTCACTGGATTCAGTTAAGACAATTTGGCAAACGCCACAGTCGCTAAGCTTAATGGTTCAAATTCCCTGCTAGTGTCGAAGGTGGAGCTCTTACTCATCTTCGAATCAATAAAGAAAAAGAAGTCAGCGGCTGTCGATGGTATATCCAACGTTGTCTTACGATACTTACCTCAGGAAGCCATTGACATTTTCACCACACTGTTCAATAACGCCCTAAATAATGCATATTATTCAATGCGCTGGAAGACAGTTGTGGTACATCCTCTCCCGAAAAAGGTAAAGGACGCCTCCAATCCAGCAAATCGAAGGTATTCGAAAAGGTTGTCAATAGACCTCTGTCCAAGTGGGCTGAGGACAATAATATCATACCGGATTATCAGTTCGGGTTCAAGGAGGGACATGACACCATTCATGCCGGGTCTAAGTTCGTTCTTGATATCTAATTGGTCGTATGGTTAAAAGGCCTGTACCTGAAGCTGTCCAGACATAAGCAAACAACTGTTGTATATACTCTTTGACAGGTGCTTCGAGGTGCTTTAGTATTCAAATTGTATAGTCTGGGGTTGTCGCTGAAGTTCGGACGCGTTCTTGAAGACTTGTACAGAGGAACAAAGGCTGCAGTGTGGACCGGAGCGGAACTTTCTGATTGGTTCGCAACCACATCGGGAGTGAGGCAGGGGTGCACATTAAGCCCCACCTTGTTTGCGCTCTTCATAGGCGATCTCATCGTTTACCTTCCTGGTGGGGTTGATTTCGCAGGAGTGCATATCAAGGCATTGTTGTTTGCTGATGATATAGTCATGTTTGCGTATTCCCCAGAAACATTACAACTCATGATAAACAGAGTTTACCAGTATTGTCAGCTATGGAACTTAATAGTCAACATCCAAAAGTCGAAAGTGATGGTATTTAAACAAGGTGGTGGTAGAAATGCGTCGAATGAAAAATGGAACTTCAATGGCGAGAACATACCTATAGAAGTGGTTAGCGAATACAAGTACCTAGAAATTTTATTCTCCAAAAACCTGAGTATGGAAAAGCATTTCAACGATAAATTGGTAAAGGCAAAGACTGCAATTAATATTTCATGGAAAAGTTGCTTTATGAACCAAAACATAGCACATAGCAGTAAATTTAAGGTATTTAAAGCAGTTGCTGAAAGTATACTTTTGTATGGTTCTCAAGTATGGGGTTGTAAAAAATTCCACACGGTTGAGAAACACTTAACGCACTATGTAAAGAGAATATTTCACTTACCTCCAAACATGCCCAACTATGTTATCATGTTAGAAACCGGACTTACCCCTTTATTTATCAAAACCTTGAAGCTGCAAGCGGACTATCTACTGAACGTATTCAAAATGCCAGAATCGCGGCTAGTGAGAAAAATTGTTCTTAAAGCTATACAAAACCAAAACAGCTGGTACTAAATTTTAATTTATGTAAACCTAGAAAATTTATCAACCAGTAAGGCCCTCCTGTACGAAGTTATTTCAATGGTAGATGAAAAGTGCAGAGCTGAATATGTAGCTGAAGCTTGCGGATCCTTGTTCAGAACAATTTACAGTATTCTCAACCATAATCTTGCTGAAAAAAACTACTTTTGTGACTCCAATAATGTTTACGAGATTGCTACAATGGTCCGACTTCGGAGTGAATTACTCAACCTAAACTTCATGCCACACAGACCTGATTTACCTCTACATTGTAGTATGTGCAACCTAGCGGAAAGAGAGGACGTTATCCATTTCATCGGAAGGTGCCCAATTCTCAGGGAAATTAGAAAAAGTATTTTTGGAAGTGATCTTTTATCAGAAGAGGAAGTTACATATTATTATGCTGAACGAGATGGATGTTCCCAAACTTTATGAATATTGCAAACTTGCACTAAGATATAGATCACTAAAGTGTTTAAAGTGTGGTAAAATACCTTGGCATCTGATCGGATCAGTATTTGAATTTCGGCAAACATATAAATACTGCTCTTAGCCAGGGCTAAGGGAGCTTTTGGTGTAACGAAACCGTTGTTTTATAGCAACCGTCTTTACTCCAGCGTAAATGTAATTTACTATATGGCCGATGATTGCCTATGGATGCCCCATCTCAAATGAAAAAGATTCGGATGCTTAAGAGGCATTGCCGGCGTCGCTGCCTTGGATTACACAGAACACAAGAGTCGGGGTAGACACATTAGCCCCGAAGATGAAGCTATAAGCCGTGGACATCGCTCTTGCAATGTGACCCCGAATCGGCTTTAAGAAGAAATTATCTGTTTCTGTTGGCTTCGTTGTAAAGAACCTGGTTGGAATCTAGGCTACGCTGAACTATTTCGGTTCAGTAGGACTGTGTTCGATCGGGACCGAAGAAATAGTAACAAGCAGGAGAACCAGTGTTGGTTGCTCTTCTTGGAGCTAGAAGATATTTAAGGTTCGCTGGAGTGGCCTATGGCCGAATTACATTAGTTTTTAGAGTCGGGGTGGCACCAAAAATAAAATAAAAAGATAAAAATAAAACTATATAATCAAAAAAAAAATAAAACAAAAACACAAAATGCTGATGTGGCTGTTTTAGTTCTTAAGTATTTTTTTAAGATGTTATACATATTTAAAATATAAAAAAAAATAAGGCACCAAGTTTTTTTATAAATTATTTCTTGGTAAGAAATAAATATGATTGGATTCTAGTTTTAAATTAGTTCTTAGGCCGCAAGGTATTACTTTTAAGATATTATGTTATAAACTATAACTTAGAGCGCCCGCCTAGGGCCAAGAAGTTAGATGTAAGTTATTGATGAGCAGGCTAGTTTTTCTTGAATTTTTGTCTAGCTTTAAGATAGTTTAGTTTGAATTGAAATAAAAATGAATAAAAAAAAAATAAAAAAGACAACAACTCCAGCACAACAACGAGAAGATAGTAAGCCCATCAAGTATACCAACAAATGATAACAGTCAGACGAATAAATAACTGATGATGAAACTGGAACTAAGTTCCGAATTTAATATTTAAAATTTAAATCTAAAAAAGTTATAATTAAGGTTTTTTAATTAAAAGTTTTTATAATTATATCTTTTAAATAAATTAGGAAAATACTAAAAAGTTTTATTTTATTTTATGAACTTAAAAGTGTTAACCGTTTAATAAAAATTAACGCAACTGGAGACAAAAAACCACCATTATAAATAAACAATAACTTTTTCGAAAGAACGCTGTTCAAAGCAACATATTACCTTTAAACATTTATCTGTGTAACACTCAACCCAGGAATGGAATAGAAGATACTTTCAATGACAAAGTTTACTCTTTTCGTTTTGTTGCTGTTTAGGTGTTTAATATTGAAAAAAAAAACATCATCTTACCTTTTTCTAGAAGAACTTCGGTTAACTATGATCGAATGTTCATCATTGTCTTGTCCCATCTGCATTGAAGTTTGTGCATCTGAACGTCGTTTTCTTATTGAGCCGGACTCCATCAGGACCCTTTCCAAAATTGCTTGCACTTCTGCTCTATCTGCACGAAATGAGAACTGACTTGGTGGATAGTGCAATAGCAGTTGGTGATGTTTAAGTTCTTCCATAGCTGATTTCCATGCATGTCCTTTAGGAAGTTTCAATTGTTTGTGATCTGTATCAATTGGTCGAATATTTTTAACATCCACCAAAGCTCTTGAATGATCTCCACCGAAAAATCTTACATCATACTTGTTGTTTGTTAACACACGAATAACTTTTGCTGGCCAAAATGGAAAACCCGGATGTTTTGCAAAAACGAGTTCATGACGTTGCACACATGGCTTGCAAAACCATCCTTTCGATTTTTTTTGGTTCGAGTAACGAAAACAATCAGGACAGCGACCGATCTCAGCTAAATCATGGGTTAAATCACGAACTAGCCATTTAGTTGAATCCATTTCGAATGAATCTAGAAATAAAATAAATGATACATAAGTAATTATCTCTTAATGTCTCTACCCTGATTGATATGAAGACTTAGAGTACACAAATATATTGGGGCATTTTCATAGTCGATTTTAATAAGGTTTTTAACTCAAGTTTTTCTTTGAAACAACTTACTCAGTGACAACGAACATACCTCATTATCTGTATGGCGGTGATTTAAGAACAGGGCTCCATTGCACCAACAACTTATCATTTATCACTTAGGAACTTATCATGACAAGATATTTGATAAATTTTTTTTGAGTTTTGATAAGTGAAAAGTACTCAACTTATGAGATAAGTGTTGCACCAAACATCTATTGAGTGGTTCTAAATAAGATCTCTACCCTTCAAACAAAATCACGGTCTCAATTTTCTCGACTCGCTTGGATCCTTGCAAAAATGAGTTCCTCACAAATGAATTACCAGAGAATTCCATTTGTGAAAGCAGTTCAAATTGCTCAAACAATGTTTTGTTTTCCGATGATTCAGTAAGTAATCTAGGAAAAGATGTAATGGAATGGACGGTCGGAGACATAACATTACGAATGAGGCAGCTAATTTCAAAGCCTGCTTCAATTAGATAAGTGATTACTGATTAGTGGTCGGTGCAATGGGGCCCAGGTGTTTTTCTAAAAATCAATTAGGTTTCATTCAAGTAATTATGTATGTATGTTGTATCGCTTACGTATTAAGTTACTTCTTTTTGGCCCTTAATACTTTAATGACGTTCGATTGGGTTTATTACTTTTGACGAGTTTTTCAACGATATTATAAAGCAGTAGACTGGAAACAAACCTATGCAACAAATTACCAAATAGTAACTGGGGGTCATGACACTATGAGACAGCGTAGAGTTGGCGGCGAACTGTCTAATGAATAAGTTAGCCTTCTCAAAAGAGCTGACGAAGAGAGTGTCATTCCCAACGAGTGTTGGGACCGAGAAAGATGTTTTGTTCCTTATGTTTCTTACAAATGAACAAAAAAATTTACTACCTGTGGGACATTGTAGGATTTTTGCCTTAATTTTTGGTCGTGCAAAATTTTAGTCCTTCGAATATAGTAATGAAGTGGGCAAGTGGTTTTTTAATAATTATATTTATTTGATGAATAATAAGTGTGTATACAATTAGAAGGTTAGCAGAAGATTGAACTTAAAATAAAATTATCTTCAAGAGAAGCATGCAGAGCAGCAAAAAGTGCGGAATTGCACACTTGAATTCATAGAAAATAAAAATGGAATGCATTGCATCAGATGCAATGTGGAATGTGCTTATGTTTGAATAAACATCACATTGGATACGATGCACTAGTGCTGCTAGTGCTGCCCGCTGACACTTACTTAAAGGGACCGGATGTGACTCCTCCCCCCTAGGTTCAACGGTCCCCGTTGAAGGATTAATTTTTAATTCAATACTTGATGCTTCTCTTATAGATTTTTATTTAAGATATAACGTAATAAAAATTAATAAAATTACAATAATAACAATTAAAGCAAAAGATAAACGAGATGATATCTTGTGATTACTCTCAATGTATTCTATACACGGTGAGTCATGAGCAATGCGACAAAATGCTAGGGCGTGTAGGTTGCGTTGAGACAAGAAAAAAATCGTATGGGAGGGGGGGTCTATTCCCCTCCGTTCAGCCGGGAGGGACAATTTTCGAAAAAACTTACTTAAAATGGGAAAAAAATTATTTAAAATCAACGGCTTCATTCACAATGCTGTGCGATACGTTTTTGAAAAGCCAATAACTTTTTCTTTCATTCTGTGTTTAAATAAATCTATTGTAAGAAATAGTTTTTGAAATATTAATTTTCAAAGTCAAAATTTTGAAAAAAAAATTGAAAAAAAAATTTCAAATTCATTTTTTTCAAAATTTTACGTAATTAAGTGCTAATTTTAATTTCAAAATTCAATGCTGTTATTAATTTTAAGTCAAAATAAGAAAACCGGATGCAAAAATTTTATGTCGTTCTCAAGAAATTAAAAAAAAACCTAAACCACCTTTTTCTAAGAAAAACATTTATTTTTATGGTAACGAAGCAATTTATTTATTTATTTAGCATTAATCTTAGTTTTTTTACTTTTTTTTTAATTGGAGTTTTATGAGAACGTAATAAAATTAAATAGTATTGGAATAACCCTGGATTAATATTATTTTCATTGATAACTTCTGAAAACTGACCTGTCAATATTTTTGCCTTGGCCTGCCCAAGGTCATTGGGTAGATTGGGAATTGGGATGATAGCTGCATTATAAAACTTTTCATTGGAAAATACACGAATTGATACATCAAATATTATTAGATTATTTTTAAATATTACAGCAGTTTTAATAAATGGCAAAATTTCAATTGTTATATTATAGTTTCTCATTTCATCAATATTAAACATATCATGTTCTATTAAATTTATTTTTGAAAGTAAAATATTATCTTCTATTTTTTTGATGTCACTTTTTAAGCTTGAAGTGTTCATGTAAAGTTGTAAAATAAAAAAGTTTTGAAAAGAATGTCTTCTGTCAAAGTTGTTACATTTTTATAAAATTCTTTCATTTTAATACCATTTTCTACAATATGTTTTTCTTATTGTTTCGATGTTTTGAATAATATTACTTTTGACGAGTTTTTCAACGATATTATAAATCAGTAGACTGGAAACAAACCTATGCAACAAATTACCAAATAGTAACTGGGGAGCATGACACTATGAGACAGCGTAGAGTTGGCGGCGAACTGTCTAATGAATAAGTTAGCCTTCTCAAAAGAGCTGATGAAGGGAGGTCATTCCCAACGAGTGTTGGGACCGAGGAAGATGTTTTGTTCCTTATGTTTCTTACAAATGAACAAAAAAAATTACTACCTGTGGGACATTGTAGGATTTTTGCCTTAATTTTTGGTCATGCAAAAATTTAGTCCTTCGAATATAGTAATGAAGTGGGCAAGTGGTTTTTTAATAATTATATTTATTTGATGAATAATAAGTGTGTATACAATTAGAAGGTTAGCAGAAGACTGAACTTAAAATAAAATTATCTTCAAGAGAAGCATGCAGAGCAGCAAAAAGTGCGGAATTGCACACTTGAATTCATAGAAAATAAAAATGGAATGCATTGCATCAGATGCAATGTGGAATGTGCTGATGTTTGAATAAACATCACATTGGATACGATGCACTAGTGCTGCTAGTGCTGCCCGCTGACACCTACTTAAAGGGACCGGATGTGACTCCTCCCCCCTAGGTTCAACGGTCCCCGTTGAAGGATTAATTTTTAATTCAATACTTGATGCTTCTCTTTTAGATTTTTATTTAAGATATAACGTAATAAAAATTAATAAAATTACAATAATAACAATTAAAGCAAAAGATAAACGAGATGATATCTTGTGATTACTCTCAATGTATTCTATACACGGTGAGTCATGAGCAATGCGACAAAATGCTAGGGCGTGTAGGTTGCGTTGAGACAAGAAAAAAATCGTATGGGAGGGGGGGTCTATTCCCCTCCGTTCAGCCGGGAGGGGCAATTTTCGAAAAAACTGACTTAAAATGGGAAAAAAATTATTTAAAATCAACGGCTTCATTCACAATACTGTGCGATACGTTTTTGAAAAGCCAATAACTTTTTCTTTCATTCTGTGTTTAAATAAATCTATTTTAAGAAATAGTTTTTGAAATATTAATTTTCAAAGTCAAAATTTTGAAAAAAAAATTGAAAAAAAAATTTCAAATTCATTTTTTTCAAAATTTTACGTAATTAAGTGCTAATTTTAATTTCAAAATTCAATGCTGTTATTAATTTTAAGTCAAAATAAGAAAACCGGATGCAAAAATTTTATGTCGTTCTCAAGAAATTAAAAAAAAACCAAAACCACCTTTTTCTAAGAAAAACATTTATTTTTATGGTAACGAAGCAATTTAAGAAGCATTAATCTTAGTTTTTTTTAGTTTTTTTTTATTCCTTTTATTTTTACTATGTTTTTTTATTGGAAGTACTCATAAAAAATTCTCGATATGATCTCCATTGTTTAGAAGGCATAGATTATATCTCCTTGTAATGGCTTCACATAAGCTTATGCTTGACAAATTTTCCTGCAATTTGACTCCAGCGACTTCAATTCGTTCCTTCAGTTGCTCCAATGATACTATTTCCACTTCGTAAACATAATTCTTCATAAATCCCCATGCATAGAAATCTAAGGGAATTAAATCTGGTGACCTAGGCGGCCATTCCGTGGGGCCCCTTCTTCCGATCCAACGGTCACTAAAATGATCATCCAGCCAGTTTCTCACCTGTAAGCTGTAGTGTGCTGGAGCACCATCTTGTTGGTAGATTAAAGTATCTGCTATAACCAATGGAACGCTGTCTAATAAATCGGGTAAAAGGTCTCGTAGGAATTGCAGGTATGATTCTCCATTAATAATGGAATTCAAAAACCGGGGCCCGATCACAGTGTGTCCAACAATACCAAGCCAAACATTACAACTAAAGCGGTGTTGTGATTTGTTTTTTTTTTTTTGTGTGGATTGGCGCTACTCCAATTATGTAAATTGTGGAAGTTAGTAACCCCATCCCTAGTAAACTGTGCTTCATCCGTCCAGAATATTCTTCTAAAATAGTTTTGTTCGGTTTCATTTCTAAGTAGTAATGTTCTACAAAATTCGGTTCTCAATAACTTGTCGTTTGAGGTGAGTTCCTGAACAGGCGTAAAGTGGTACGGGTGTAAATTTTCCGCCCGAAGTACTCGACATGCTCTAGATTAGGATACTCCAAGCATAATGGATATCCTTCTTGTACTGACGGAGGGATTATTTCGGACTAAATCCAGAATTCTTTCATCTAAGATTCTTGACTCATCAGAAACTGGCCTTTCGCTTCTTCGATGCTCCAGCACTCCATGATCTCTTAGACGTCGGTGGATTCTTGGAAACGTGCTATGATGGGGACACCTCCTATCGGGATATCTTTCAGCGTACAGTCTTTCGGCTTCACGACTTCGACCATTAGCTAAACCGTTGCAGAAATGCATCACCGTTAATTCTTCTCAGGTGTATGAGCTTGACATCGTTACGTGTTAATGAGTTAATATTCAAATTGGAAATAATTACTAAGCAAAACTGCAATGCCTTTTATTTATCTTGCGTTGCAATTTTCTTTTTTTTCATTAAAAAAATGCGGTTTTATTGTCCCTATTGTCCCCGTAACAGGTAGAACCCATGGGCTGCGGGCAGGCCAAGGCAAAAATATTGACAGGTCAGTTTTCAGAAGTTATCAATGAAAATAATATTAATCCAGGGTTATTCCAATACTATTTAATTTTATTACGTTCTCATAAAACTCCAATTAAAAAAAAAGTAAAAAAACTAAGATTAATGCTAAATAAATAAATAAATTGCTTCGTTACAATAAAAATAAATGTTTTTCTTAGAAAAAGGTGGTTTCGGTTTTTTTTTAATTTCTAAAGAACGACATAAAATTTTTGCATCCGCTTTTTCTTATTTAGACTTAAAATTAATAACAGCATTGAATTTTGAAATTAAAATTAGCACTTAATTACGTACAATTTTGAAAA
Organism: Syrphus vitripennis; assembly: GCA_958431115.1. Classification (NCBI taxonomy): domain Eukaryota; kingdom Metazoa; phylum Arthropoda; class Insecta; order Diptera; family Syrphidae; genus Syrphus; species Syrphus vitripennis. The sequence goes on along the minus strand of OY288110.1, from coordinate 57,786,973 downwards.
AAATGAACTTGAAATTTTTTTCTCATTTTTTTTTCAAAATTTTGACTTTGAAAATTAATATTTCAAAAACTATTTCTTAGAATAGATTTATTTAAACACAGAATGAAAGAAAAAGTTATTGGCTTTTCAAAAACGTATCGCACAGCATTGTGAATGAAGCCGTTGATTTTAAATAATTTTTTTCCCATTTTAAGTCAGTTTTTTCGAAAATTGCCCCTCCCGGCTAAACGGGACAATTTTTTTCTTGTCTCAACGCAACCTACACGCCCTAGCATTTTGTCGCATTGCTCATGACTCACCCTGTATATGTATTTTCTGTTTTCTATATTTCTTAAATTCAAGTTAGATAAGGTAAAATTATTAAATATTTTAGTTGTATTTGTTATGCGGTATGACAATAGTTTCATAATAAGTTGCGATTTTAACATTTATTTCAAGTTCCTTAAGCTTTATTTTACAATTATCAATGTTAATGATATTATGGTCTTTTATAACAATTTTTTGATCAATACAGTCTTGAATAATTTCAACGATTTCAATATTTTTAGTTAAAATTGTATGTTCGTTGATTCTTGTAATAGAAGTTTCTTTGTTTAGTTAATAATTGCATACGTTATTTTCTTTTAAAAGGTTTCTTATACATAGTAGGTTTGGAAATTGAACCAAACTTTTCTTCAAAAGATCTCTACAATAATTTTTTTTCCATTAATAATAATGTAATGTTTAAACTGACGTTTCTCAAAGGGATCCTTGTATCAAATCGCCTGGCATAAATGCCTCAGCTCAGACCTCTGGCTAACGCACTCGAGGTTTTGACCTTAGAACCAATTGAAATAATTGTCAAATTGTACTTGTAGCTCGTAAGCTTCTCAAGTAATAAAAAGACGTTACTTCTTCTTTAGTGTCTACAGACGAAGACAGTTTTATTCAAAAATGTAGTTCCTATTTATATAAAATGATTTGTTATTGAAATCGATCCACACTTCGATTCTTGAACCTATTAATCGATACTCAGCATAATTTGTACGATACACCGAGGGTGAACGTCCAGCCACAAAATGTTTAGTTGACATATTTCTCAGTCCAAACAAATGACCGCTGATCGCATACCATCAGATCATTAATATTTTATTATGCTCATGTTATATTCTTTCAGTTCGTGTCATCAGAGTAATATGATATTTTTTGATAATTATAATGTTGACTACGAGTCACATATATGCTCGAGTATATCTTTTAATTACCCTGACGTAGAAGGCAAGCCAATGCTTTACATTATATTTTGATTGAATGTATCTTGTGCTTAGGGCAATGTATGTTATGGGAACTTAAGTGTCAAGTATCGAAGCATGGTTGGATTCAAAACAATTAATGAATTAATTATTTAAGTGGTCGCTAGTGTGCTCCCTTCACACCACCCTTCCTGGGGAAAAAGGAGAAATCATGACAACTCTTGATTTCTTCTTTTACGCGCCACTTGTACAATTATGGATATATTTTTTTTTTTTTTTTTTTTTTTTTAATTAATTTTTTTTTTTTTTAATTCTTTTTGTTTTCATTGGGATAGAACATATATTAGATTGTATTATTATTTATGTTACATGTATATAATATTATATATATATAAAAGTGTATACCTATGTATATATAAATATATATTTTTTTTTTTTTTTTTTTTTTTTTTTTGTACAATCATTCATTCATTCATACAATTAATTTTTACGTGACTTATTAAATACATTTTACTTCTTCTAATTTGTTTTTGTTAACGTATACTATATTCTATATTTGTTTAAAAATATTACTTAGTTTCTATGCCGGCTATATATGAAAGAGAAGAAAAATTTAAGTGATAATCTGTATATTACTTTTTACATCTTTTTAATCATTTATGTTATTTAATGTGTGTGTTGCATAGGTTTTAAAATAATCTTACAATAATAGCATATATATATAAAAAGGTTTTAGTCTATTTTTATGTACATTCATTTTCTTATCACCATATTTTATTTCACAATTTACTCCTTTTTGTGATAATACTTCATATGGTCCTATGTATATTGGGTCTAACTTCTTTCTATTTTCATTCCTAAGCAAAACTAGACTACCTGCATTAAAATCTGAAACTTTTGCTCTTACATCTGTATCGTACCTCGTTTTCCTATTAATTTTCTTGTTTATCAGGGTATCCCTAGCGTCTTTATGAGCTAATTGTAGTTTGTGTCTTAAGTCTATCACATAATCTTCGTAGTTGTACACTGGATCTACTTTATTGGTAAGGTTGGAAGGTAGTTTACATTGTCTTCCAAAAACTAATTCGAAAGGTGTGTACCCTGTTTCCGAATGTACTGAAGTGTTGTAACAGAAAACATAATAGGGCAACCAACTGCTCCAATCTGTATGTTTTTCTGATACATAACTCCGAAGATAAGCTCCTAAAACTTTATGGGAATTCTCTAATGCTCCAATGCTTTCATGATGGTAAGCGGTAGACTGTAGTTGTTCTATCTTTAACAAATTACACATATCTTTAAAAACTTTATTAATAAACTCTGTACCTTGATCAGATGCTATAGTTCCTGGGATTCCATATCTTAGGATAAAATTTTCTACGAGTCCTTTAGCTACAGTATTGGCTTCCTTGTTTGGTAGTGGTATAGCTTCTATAAACTTCGTCAATTCGTCTTGAAGAGTGAGAATATATTTTGACCCATTTTCTGATTCGTCAAGAGGTCCAACTAAATCAAGAAAAATTTTATCGAAACCTGATTCGGCTGTCGATGTGATAGTCATTGGTTGCTTCTTTGGTTGTATATATTTGTTACGTTGGCATACTGGGCAGTGCTTAACGTATGTCGTCACATCGTTTTGCATGCCTGTCCAAAAATATTTTTTTCGAATATTACGTAACATGCGATTAATACCAGCATGTCCACTCGTTGGTAACATATGATAATCATTTAGTATTAGTTTTATTTTGCAAGGGTCCGTTATTTTAATCGATTCATCTATTATGTGCACTTTTATTTTACTTTCTTTAAATATTTCTTCTATCTGTTTCTTTAATATATTTATTTTTTCTTTACGACGCACAGTGGTTAAAATGCGGAAATAAATCAAAAAAATGAAAGTGTTAGTATGAAGTTAGTTTTTTTATTTTATTATAGTTATATAGTTGGTCTATGATTTTTGAAAATTTGAGCAATTTTTGTTCATAAGTATTGAAGATACAGGGCTCCAAAGTTACCCTTTTTTTCAATTTTGAAATTCCTATATTTTCTTGCACTAACTTCTTGGCATGAAAAATAGCGTTTATAAAACTTTAAGTCAGAATTTTTATTTTTATTTCAAAAACATGTACTTTAAGCTTAAAAAAAAACATATGCATATATATATATATGTATATATGTATATTTTAGATAAGTCGGAGCAGAGAGCTCTAAAATTAATATTTTATTGTTTTTTCCTTAGAGCTACAATTTTAGCTACACTTGCCTACACGCTCTGACTACATTCACTTGAAAGCTACAATACTCACCTACCTAGCCCAAAAAGAATGAAATCCGTCTGGATCCAACCCTGTGACTTATGTGCAATTTTGTTCACCTGAATCAGGTCTTAAAAAACACGGTTTTGACGACGATATATCCCGAAAAATTACAATTTCTTCAAAAATACTTGTCACAGATAACTAGATAAGAGCTTAATTTTTAGAAAAAATATGTACCTTTCTTTAAAAAATAAAATAAAATTAATCCATTGACTAACCTGTGAGATATTCAATTTTTAGCGCAAAACTTTTTTTTTGCCTGACTTATTTTCCAATTGTTTTCTAACTTTTATTTAAAAATTACAATTAAAATAAAAAAAATATGATGTATTAAACTAAATGTAAGTACCTAAATAAAATATGAACAGAAATCAGGCATATTCTTTAAATTTTGTATGACATTACGCAAAAAATAGGGACAGGTAAAATAAAAAAAAGGTGCTTTTTGTGGTTTTACCTGTATATGGGTTTTTCCTAATACCTGATGTTAGCTATATGAATTGATACCTGTTATATGAATGAAAAACAAACTATTTCTTAGCTAAGTTCAATTGATTAATTGCTTTTATGTGTTGCACAATTTTTTACGACCATTTTCCGGAAAACCCTTTCAGGATAGGTAAGACCTAATAAGAATAGTTTGGTTGTCACTAATATATATAGATAACAAAAAATGGAATAATAAGTCATTATTAAGCTATTGTTCATTGTGCAAGGTGTTATCAATAAATAAAAAGAAATTAACATGTCACAGTTTGTTTTAAGTTACACTGTTTTGTGTGAAGTTCTAATTAAAGGTCTTAATTTTGTAGAACCGTTTCTATACGAAGAGTATCCTCACTTGAGCGAAAATGATATTTTTTTAATAACATCAGAAATTAAAAAAAGATTCTTTTCTCATTTTAAACGGAGATACATGTTGGTTAGTTATAACCATTGAGTGAAGAAGCTCTTGAATTAATTAATTAATATTTTTTAATGACTATGTAATTTATTTTTATGTATTTATACATTTATTTATTTGTTTATTTATTTAATTATTTATTTATGTAATTAGTATTATAAGTATTTTTTGTAATGTTTACATATTAAAGCAAAAAGTGTTACAAAACATAAATTGTTATTTTTTTATATGAACAATAAACCCCAAAATTTAGAAAAATCTCAATAACTCATCTTCTAATTGTTATTTTTAATCCAAATTTTGGGGAAATGTGTGTTTCCCTAACCCACACATGTGTGCCAAATTTCATTTCTCTCCAATTTATATTACAGGTTTTATCGATTTATTTCCGCGCTCCCATACAAACCAAACCACTGTGCGACGGCCGTCTGATAATTTTCTTAATTCTTCTTTAGTTATATAAATATTTTTAATTAATAAAGGTCCGCAAATTGTACGCACGTCCCTCAACAACATTTTGTCAAATGATGTCGATCGGTCAATAGTGCCATTCTTGGATTCCTTTTCATTATTTATTTGCGGTTCACAGTTTTTCTGCACGTCCCTCAACAACATTTTGTCAAATGATGTCGATCGGGCATTAGTGCTTACCTTGGACCGATTTAAAATCAAACAATTACTTCCTGGAATATATCCTAATATTAGACTTGGACCTACTACTCTAGTACCCTTTAATTTAGCAAAATCTTCATCTTCTTCTTTGAAACTGTTAATTATTTTTAACTCAACTACTTTCAAACCCTTTTCTGGAGGTTTCAAGAGTTCACTAATGATTTTCTCTTTTTCTAACTTTTCATTTTTGGGATTATCTTGCTTTATATCGGATTTCTTTGATTGTGCTCTTGTAGTCACACAAACGTATAATTTTTGCAAGTCTTCTGAATTAATTTGTAGTCTACTCAGAGCATCTGCAGTACAGTTATTTTTTCCTGGTGAATACTCTACATAAAAATTATATTCTTCTAATAAAAGCCTAAATTTGGTTAATCGACTGGAAGGTTCTTTAAGCGAAAATAGATATACTAAAGGCCTATGATCGGTTAATATTTTAAAACGTCTTCCGAACAGATATGGTCTGAAGTGCCTTACTGCCCAAACTATAGCAAGTAATTCTTTTTCTATAGTACTGTAATTCTTTTCTCCTTTGTTAAGAGATTTACTTGCGTAAGCAATTGGTTTATCGTCATAATTGGATAACACAGAACCTAAAGCAAATCCAGATGCATCTGTTCGGAGTATGAATTCTTTTTCAAAATTTGGGAATTGTAGAACATTTGGGCTTATTAGAAATTCTTTTAGTAGATTAAAAGATGTGTTGCAATCTTCAGAGAATTTAAATTCTACGTTCTTCCTTAATAACCGATTTAAAGGCATCGCAAGTGTAGCAAAATTTGGTATAAATTTTCGGTAATAATTAGCAAATGCTACAAACCTTCTTACTTCATCTGCGTTTTGAGGAATTGGATAATTTTTCATTACATTCGACTTAGAAGGATCCGGTATAATACCTTTATCAGATATTATGTGTCCTAAATATAGAACTTCTTTTCTAAGAAAAGCACATTTTCTTGGATGGATTTTAAGGTTCACTTCCCTAAATCTTTCGAAAACTTCCATTAAATTTTTATTATGGTGTTCTAAATTTTTACCGAAAACTATAAGATCGTCAAGGTATACGAAACAACGTGAGTACGTGAGGCCTGACATAGCTATAGACATCATTCTTGAAAAAGTGCTGGGTGCTATTTTTAAACCCATTGGAAGGCGTTTTAGTTGGTAGTGTCCATTTTCTGTCGAAAAAGCAGTACAAGGTCTGCTATTTTTCTCTAATTTCATTTGATAATAACCTTGGCTTAAATCTATACAAGAAAAATATGTTGCACCTCCAACCATATCAAATATGTCAGTTATGTTAGGTAAAGGAAATTTATCATCCTCAATAACATCGTTTACTCTTCTATAATCAATTACCAATCTGACTTTCTGTATTCCAGTTATGGGATCTTTTTTCTTTGGTACAACAAGTATAGGTGAGTTCCATGCGGATATTGACGGCTCTATTATGTCATCTTTGAGCATTTTTTCTACTTCGGTTTGAATATCTTTTTTCTGAGAATGAGGTAATCTATATGGTTTGGTATATTTTGCAGTAGCTCCTTCTTTGAGTGATATTTGAGCTTGACCTATATGTGTGTATGTGAGTTTGTCGTTTTCTAGGTGGAAAATATCTTGGAATTTAGAACATATAGCTTCGAGTTCATATTTTTCCTCCTCGTTAAGAGTTTCGAAGTTTATTTCTTTAAGTAACTGTTGAGTTCGTGAATTTGAAGGTTTAATTTTTTGCTCGTATGCTAGAATATGGTAATCTGATATCGGCATGGATTTGGGTTCTATCCATTTAATTTTTACTTCGGATTCTCGGGTATTTAAAATTTTTATTGGAATTTTCCCGTTTTTTACATGAGAAATAGAACTAGCCATGAAAACTCCTTCACATAGTTCTTGTGAATCGAATATTCTTGTGTCTAAATTTTTGCTATTTAGCCAATAAGTGGCTTCAGATCTGGGGGCAATGGTAAGTGAAAGTAATTGTTCTGGGTTTAAAATAGGTAGAGATATTTGAAAAGATTCTGAAGATAGTTTCAATATAAAGTGTTCTAGATCTATTACTGCCCCAAAATCTTTAAGAAAATTAGCACCAATAATCCCATCTACAGGTACCGGAAATGAATCTTGTACTACATGAAAAGTATAGGATGTATTGTGTTGTCCTATTGTAAGAGAATTTATACTAGTTCCTAGTGTTCTTAGGTTACCGGAAATACCCTGTATTGTTATTTTATTGCTTTCATTTATTTTTATATTTTCATTCAAAACCCCTTGTTTAATTGTACAAATAGATGCTCCTGTATCTAATAAAAATTTTATATCAGATTTATTGTTAATTTTCAATTTTACATATAGGCCGTTTGCTATGCCCCCTGCACATATAGCTATGTGTTGTATTGGGCTTAGAGATTGCCCCCCGATAGGTCGGCTTCCCCCTCGGTGGGTTGTTCGTTTCCCTCATTCGCAAAATATGTTGTTTCTCTATTATTGTTTCTGCTATTCCTCAAAGAGTTTGTTCCATTATCTCTTGTGTTGGAAGTACTTTGATAAGTATTCTGTCTATTGTCTCTTGTATATAAATTAGATTGGTTATGATTTTGTCTATTTATGTTATTTGGACTGGTTCTATTTGAGCTATTATATTGATTAGAATTGTTATTCTGTGGTGAGTTAAAACGTGGTTGATTAAATGATCGTTGATAATTATTGTTGTTAAAATTATTTTGTCTGGGAAAATTTTGAGAGTAATTGCTACGAACATAATTTTGTCTCGGAAAATTTCGATTCATGTTAGTGTTTCGGTAACTTTTCTGAAAACTACGTGGTACAAAACCCTGACCTCTTGTTTGGTTTTGAGTATTAGAAAAATTGTTGACATATCTTATATTTTCTGTAACTTGAACCGTACTTGGAGCTAACTCTAATAAATGCGTTATGGCATCTTGCATTTTTGTATGCCTTGCACTATCCAGAATTATCTTGTACCTATCATTAACTCCTTGTTTTAAAAATGCTAACCCTCTACGTTCATTTGCTGTTGTTAATGTTTCTCTAGCTGTTTCCCCTTGTATGCCTATTTCTAATTCTGTCATTTTTGATATTAGATGTTCTATCTCTGACACGAATTCTCGCATTGGCCGATTTTTTTGACGTGATCTCTCTAGCTTAGCCTGTATACTTTCTATAGTGTCTTTGTCTCCGCATTTTGAAATTAAACTTGATTTTAGATGTTCAAATGTAGAGCCCTACCTTGGATTTTACATTTTAATGCAAACTTGATGAGCGTAGTCTTTGAAGTTTCATTTAGTGTATCATGATAAAACTCCAAGTTATTTAAAAAATCTCTAATATTTTCTGCTCGCTTATCATTTTCTGCACAATTAAGTATAGGCAACTTTTGCGCCTTGCTAAAATCGAAATCTGCCATTGTTATTATTTTTTCTGTTTTATTGTCCTGTTTCTGTTCCTCTTCTTCTGATTCTGATTCTTCTGAATTAATTTCTTTTATATTACTTTTAACTATCTCTTCTGCCAAGTTTTTATATTCCTTTGCTTTAGACGTCAAATCAGATAGGTATTTGTGTTCTTCGTTATTTAAATCTTTTTGGTTGATAATTGTGAAATTTTCGATAAAACTATTATAAAGTTCTAAAATCTCTTTTAGCTTTAAGTTTGCTCCCTTTGTTTTTCGTTTACGGGTGGGAGATTTTTTTAAACTTTTATAACAATTTCTTAATCTTTCTAAGGATTCTTCAAGGTTTTTGAAGTCCATGTAAATAAATATATTTAATAGAAATATGTAGAGGATAAAATAATATAATACAATTTGTTTTTTTTTTTTTTGTTTAATGTTAACAGTTATATTTATATTTTTACATTATTTGTTTTTTTTTATTTTTTTTTAAACAGAAATTCTTCTTCTAATATTATTTTTTATTATTTGTTTATTAATTTTGTTTTCAAATTTTTTTTTTATAAGGTTAACCAAATATTTTCCTATAATTAGAATTAAAATTATTATTACTACCATACTAAAATCGATGCCATAGTGTAATTCTTCTTTATTGTTGTTCTGCTGGCCGTTGTTGTTGTTTTAAGCGCGTCTTTAGCTGTTTGCAAAGTTGCTTCAAACAATTTGTCGAACTTTTTTTTTGTCTTTTTTTTTATTTTGCTCGATTTTTCTTTGCTCTTTTTTCTTTTGACGGAGTTGAAGTAAGAACCTATTTCTTACCTCCGTCGATTGACCTGGTATGTTGGCCAATCTCTTCAGCTCCAGCAATTCTTCTCTGCGCTTTACCTGGAGACCTCCTCTAGATTTTGCCTTTTGTACTTCCTTCAGACTTGGTAAAGTTCCTGTTTCTGATCTTCTGGCTGTCCGCCGTTTATATTCTTCAATGGTGAGTGGTTTAGGACCAATGTTCTTATCCTCCACAGATGTTTGCCGCAGGAGCTCGTTCGCTTTTTTAATATAGGCGGCTGCCAATGCCAGCTGCTCGGACATCAAAATTGTTATTTAAAAGTTGGTCGTTAAGTAATGTTGGTTGGTTCTAATTCAGTCTGAACTAATTCTAACTAAAACTAATGTTTAAACTGAACTGGCAAGATCGCCATGTAATGTTTAAACTGACGTTTCTCAAAGGGATCCTTGTATCAAATCGCCTGGCATAAATGCCTCAGCTCAGACCTCTGGCTAACGCACTCGAGGTTTTGACCTTAGAACCAATTGAAATAATTGTCAAATTGTACTTGTAGCTCGTAAGCTTCTCAAGTAATAAAAAGACGTTACTTCTTCTTTAGTGTCTACAGACGAAGACAGTTTTATTCAAAAATGTAGTTCCTATTTATATAAAATGATTTGTTATTGAAATCGATCCACACTTCGATTCTTGAACCTATTAATCGATACTCAGCATAATTTGTACGATACACCGAGGGTGAACGTCCAGCCACAAAATGTTTAGTTGACATATTTCTCAGTCCAAACAAATGACCGCTGATCGCATACCATCAGATCATTAATATTTTATTATGCTCATATTATATTCTTTCAGTTCGTGTCATCAGAGTAATATGATATTTTTTGATAATTATAATGTTGACTACGAGTCACATATATGCTCGAGTATATCTTTTAATTACCCTGACGTAGAAGGCAAGCCAATGCTTTACATTATATTTTGATTGAATGTATCTTGTGCTTAGGGCAATGTATGTTATGGGAACTTAAGTGTCAAGTATCGAAGCATGGTTGGATTCAAAACAATTAATGAATTAATTATTTAAGTGGTCGCTAGTGTGCTCCCTTCACAATAACAAATGTTACATCAAATTCTAATTCCATTGAATCTAGATTGGGAATTGAGATGATAGCTGCATTATAAAACTTTTCATTGGAAAATTCACGAATTGATACATTGTTGTGTTCACCGAACAAGAAAGTGAACAACCTTTTTACTAGGTAGTCAAAATGAGAGTGACTCAAACTCTATTCATTATTTCCTTCGTTACCTATTCCGAATTCTAAATCATCACTTCCAGGTCAACTACGCATTCTACCTTACTTCACTTGCCTTGACACAGTTACAGTTTATTTAAACAACGAATGCACCATATGTTATTATTGACATACTTGCACTTCATGGGTCAGTATTGTTTATGTTTGCAATATGACCCATGTCGTTGTTTTGCTGTTTGGTTGACATAGTTCGATTGCTGTTCCCTTTAAAGTGTAACATATGACACATGAGGAACCCTTAGCAATAATCGAACTATGTCATGTGTCTTGCAAGTGATTCTTAAGAATTGTGTGTGGTCTCCAATTTAATGGCACAACACTCCTAGCCCCCTAAAATAAGAAAGGCGTACGAGGTGACGAGTGAGATCTTTCGGCTTCAGGTGCGGAAGTAAATAATTCATAGGTCTTTATCACAACATTGTATTTATTAAATTGCAATCTTTTGTTTTTTTTTTTCGTTTTATATTATACCTACTTATATTTACATACATAGATATTTTTCGATTTTTGTTTTCTCTTTGTTTGTTGACATTTTTTTTGTTATAATTTTTTTTTTGTTATTTCTTTTAATAATGCTTAGGTTGCATTTTTGTTTTGTTTTTGGTTTGTTTACAAATAATTATACCTGCGATGTTTCTTCAAGGTCAGGTGTTACATTCATTTCAGGATCGTTTAAATTTTCTGTTGGTTTTTTGTTAAATGTACATTTTATTTTAATTATTTTTTTAAATATTACGTATAAAGCTAGAACTACAAGAACAAGAAAAATAATGGAAACAGAAAATTGAGCATGTTCATGTGTGACATGGAATAACAAATTATTTTGCTTTAACAAATCTTTAATACTTATGCTATAATTATCTAAATCCAGTTTTTCTATATGGGTGGTATGGGGTGAAATTTGGGATAAATTTGTGGGAATTACTATGTTTTCAGGTATGGTTTGTTCTTCTAAAAAGTATGAAATGGGAGATTTATTTTGTATGGTGTTTGATGCTTGGAGGTAGACTTCTTTTGTTATTGCTTTACAAAATGGGTCTACACTCAGAATTCCACTGTCAGATACTGTGATCGTTTTTGGTTCGTCTCCGCACAAAATCCGAACGTTTGTTGGTTTTGGCATAACATACAACCATGAATTCTTACTCATTAGATTGAACCAGACTTCGCGCAAATATTTTTGTTTCACAATTAGCATAGTTTTGCATTCCTGATATTAATTGGATAATGCAGTTGTTCGTATTATGGTTATGAACTACGAAGTTTTTTTTTCGCATATGAAGTGATTCGAGTCTGTTTTGGTGCATTTATCTAGATCTTCGCTATTCAAAAATATATACCGCCTATAATTTTCATTTATAGCTACAAACTCACTATATATTGAGACAAAGCTGTACGTGTTTTCTTTGTATTTGGAAGGTAATGGTGTAAGTTTTACTAAATTGAACTCTTCATCTACCAATGGAATAGTAACTTTTATCATGAGATTTTGATTTACGAAAATCGGACTCGTCGTAGTGATTTTGTCTATGATTGGAAGATTCATTCTAGATATTTTTATTGGGAATCTTATATTGTTTGGCAGTTCTAATTGGATATCTTTTAATGTAGAAATAAATACTTCTGAATTGAGGAATCTACTATCTAGCTTATTCACTTTTGCTCCTTGTAAAATGTCAAGAATTTGTGATTGTTTTGAGAGAATTTGTGTAGCAAATGAAGAAGCTAAATTGGATATTTGATCAAAGTTATGTATGTAGTGTTTTTTCGAAATTAGTAAGATTCTGAAGTTTTATTGTGTTCTGCCTAATTTCTTCAATAACAGAGTTAAAATTATTATTTATGCTTTCAGCTGTTTTATTCAGTGCGTCTAACACGTCAGTGTTTATTGTCATTTGGTTCTCTGTTATGTGATGCAAGTTATTCTGATTTTCTTGAATTAATCTCAATGAATCATCTATTTTTTCTGCGTCTTTAGAATCCATTGTTCCAAATAAAATTTTCTCTGCCATCCCTACTCCATTGAATAGACCACCGTCTACTATGCTTCTTTTTGAAATTTTGTTTTTAAATAGTATACTATCAAGGATTTCGTTATTATAATTGATTTCTTTGAGGGAATTTTGTAAAAGTCTTAGGGTAATTTTGCAATGATCTAAAGGATATTCTTTTATGCTTAGGATACACAATTCGGAAAGGGTGTTTAGGTTTTGCTCTAGTGACTTTGTGTTAGTTTTAATATTAGTGTTATTAATGTTGAAGAGAAAGGTCCATTTTGTGAGGGACTTTTCTAGAATTCCGATTGGTTCCAAGTATACTCCGGTTCTATTTAGAGGTCGTACCGTCACTTCTGCCTCGCCTGTGTTTAAAAATGTTGCTAACATTGTTATGATGGTTATGATGATTTTACTAGAAATGAGAACAACACCGATATTGTATAAGTATTTGAGTGTTGTACTTATGTTTTGTGAGTGCGTGTGAGTGTAAATTGAGTGTGCTTGTGCATAAATTGTTGTGTGTGTTGTGTCTCTTTGGTTATAGTGGTCTTAGGGTAATTTTGCAATGATCTAAAGGATATTCTTTTATGCTTAGGATACACAATTCGGAAAGGGTGTTTAGGTTTTGCTCTAGTGACTTTGTGTTAGTTTTAATATTAGTGTTATTAATGTTGAAGAGAAAGGTCCATTTTGTGAGGGACTTTTCTAGAATTCCGATTGGTTCCAAGTATACTCCGGTTCTATTTAGAGGTCGTACCGTCACTTCTGCCTCGCCTGTGTTTAGAAATGTTGCTAACATTGTTATGATGGTTATGATGATTTTACTAGAAATGAGAACAACACCGATATTGTATAAGTATTTGAGTGTTGTACTTATGTTTTGTGAGTGTGTGTGAGTGTAAATTGAGTGTGCTTGTGCATAAATTGTTGTGTGTGTTGTGTCTCTTTGGTTATAGTGTTTTAAGAGGTTATTGTGAACAACTTTTTCTTTTCTGCCTACTTTTATTCTTGAGTTTTCTGGGGACAATACTTCAGTTATTTCGTATGGTCCTTCAAAGATTGGGGATAACTTTTTATTAGATCGATTTTTGATTTCCATTAATACTTTGATACCTACTTTATAGCTTATCTGACTAGAGTTTTTATCATAGTACGCTTTAGATTTTTCTTTAGCCTTAATTTGATTACTGCGAATTAACTCATAACCGATTTGCATTTTTGCCTTTATTTCTGAGACATAATCATCGTAGTTATAGGTTGGTTGTACGCTTCTTTTCAGCGTAGAAGGAATTGGTGCTTCAAAACCGAAAAGAACTTCGAATGGACTGTAGTTCGTGCTGGGGTGTGGAGTTGTGTTGTAGCAAAATATAGCATACTCCAGATAATTATCCCAGTTCGATTGATCCTTGCTTGCATAGTTTCTGAGGTAGTCACCTAATGTTCTGTGTGACCTTTCGAGGGCACCATTTGATTGTTGATGGTATGAACTAGTTTGAGTTTTATTGATTTTTAAAATTTTGCAAATATTTTTAAACAATTCGCTAGTAAAGTTAGTTCCTTGATCTGTGAGAATGGTTTGGGGAATCCCATAAGTACAAACTATTTTCTTTACAAGTGCTTCGGCCACAGTTCTTGCTTCTTGATTTGGTATAGCTATGGCTTGTGCAAATTTTGTCAAATCGTCTTGGAATGTCAGTATGTACTTGTTATCATTTTCTGTTATAGGAAGTGGTCCCACTATATCGAGAGCTATTCTTTCGAATGGATTTTTTGCTGTTGTTGTGATGACCATTGGTAGTTTGTTACGTGCATACAACTTATTCTTTTGGCAAAGTTCACATGACGCAATGTAATGTTTTATATCTTCATACATATTTTTCCATTTGTATGTCTTTTTTATTCGTTTGAGTGTACGTTTGACTCCTTGATGACCGCCTAAAGGTGTGTCATGAAATTCATGTAAAATTTTCTTAATCTCCTCTGGACTAGAGACTTCGACAATGTTCTGACTTACATCTTCTTGATATGGTAAGTTTTTGCTATTACTACGTGTTATCACATTAACTTCAGCTGTTTTCATACGGGAGAGAGCGTCTGCGTTTGTGTTCAAACGACCTGCTTTATGAGAAACTGTAAAATCATATTCTTCAAGTTTAATGCGCCAGCGCATTATTCTCGAGGAAGGATCCTTAAGGTTAAACATCCTTACAAGTGGTTTGTGATCAGTAATTACTTCAAAGTGTTGTCCATAAACGTATGGTCGGAAATGAGTTACTGCCCAAACAACTGCTAAAGCTTCTTTCTCTATGGTAGAATAGTTTTTTTCTGATTTATTTAATATTCTGCTGGCAAATGCTATAGGTAAATCGTTTTCATCGGTATCTTTCTGTGACAATACTGCACCTATTGCTTCATTACTGGCATCAGTTGTGATATAGAAAGTTTTTTCAAAGTTAGGATATTGTAAGATAGGGGGTTCGACAATTGCTTGTTTTAATTGTTTGAATGATTCATCGCAAAATGCATCCCATTTGAAAACTACATCTTTGCGCAGGAGTTTGTTTAGGGGATTTGCTATTTTAGAAAAGTTTTGTATAAACTTTCTGTAGTATCCTGCTAAACCAAGAAAAGATTTAATATCTTTCTGATTTCTAGGAGCTTCGATATTTTGTATTGCGGAGATCTTTTCTGGATCGGGTTTTACCCCTGATTCAGAGATGACATGTCCTAAATACATGACTTCTTTTTCTAAAAATTTGCATTTGTCTAATTGCATCTTCAGATTGTATTTATCCAGAGCTTGAAATACTTCAATTAATTTTTTATTGTGATCATCTAGATTCTTCCCGTATATCATTATGTCATCTAGATAAACTAAACATTTTATACCTTGTAGCCCTGTAAGGACTTTATTCATCAACCGTTGAAAAGTTGGAGTTGCATTACGTAAACCGAATGGCATTCTGTTAAACTCAAAATGTCCGTTTGGTGTGCTAAATGCTGTTTTCGCTTTGTCTTCCTCATTAACTTCAATTTGATGAAATCCACTGGCTAGGTCCAGTGTTGTAAAGTATTTTGAATCGCCCAATTGTCCCAAGATGTCTTCGATATTAGGTATTGGATACGCATCCGCGATTGTAACTTCGTTAAGTTTCCTGTAGTCCACTACTACTCTCCACTTCTGTTTTCCTTTCTTTGGCACGACTAGAAGAGGGGCATTCCATGGACTTGAACTTGGTCTAATTATTTCATCGTGCAACATTTTGTCTACTTGATTATTTATTTCATTTGTGTGAATTTGTGCTAATCGATATGGTCTAATGTTAACTGCGGGTAGATTTGGGTTTGTCTTTATTTGATGTGTAATCCCTGAGGTAGTTGACAGGGTATCACCATCGAGAAAAAATAAATGATTGTATTTACGGCAGATATCAATCACCGATTTCTTTTCTTCGCTATTTAAATGATCTAGTGGAAGTTGGTTTTGTATTTTACTCAATCTATCGTTTATATAAGTTTGAGTATCGAATGAATTTAGATTATAGATATAATAGTCATTACTATTTACAAGTTCTAAATTTAAATCTTGTAAGACAACATCTTCATTGTTGGCGTTTAGAATGGATATACAGGGTGAGTCATGAGCAAATGCTAGGGCGTGTAGGTTGCGTTGAGACAAGAAAAAAATCGTATGGAGGGGGGTCTATTCCCCTCCGTTTAGCCGGGAGGGGCAATTTTCGAAAAAACTGACTTAAAATGGGAAAAAAATTATTTAAAATCAACGGCTTCATTCACAATGCTGTGCAATACGTTTTTGAAAAGCCAATAACTTTTTCTTTCATTCTGTGTTTAAATAAATCTATTCTAAGAAATAGTTTTTGAAATATTAATTTTCAAAGTCAAAATTTTGAAAAAAAAATTGAAAAAAAAATTTCAAATTAATTTTTTTCAAAGTTTTACGTAATTAAGTGCTAATTTTAATTTCAAAATTCAATGCTGTTATTAATTTTAAGTCAAAATAAGAAAACCGGATGCAAAAATTTTATGTCGTTCTCAAGAAATTAAAAAAAAACCAAAACCACCTTTTTCTAAGAAAAACATTTATTTTTATTGTAACGAAGCAATTTAAGAAGCATTAATCTTAGTTTTTTTTATTCCTTTTATTTTTACTATGTTTTTTATTGGAAGTACTTATAAAAAATTCTCGATATGATCTCGCATTGTTTAGAAGGCATAGATTATATCTCCTTGTAATGGCTTCACATAAGTTTATGCTTGACAAATTTTCCTGCAATTTGACTCCAGCGACTCAATTCGTTCCTTCAGTTGTTCTAATGATACTATTTCCACTTCGTAAACATAATTCTTTATAAATCCCCATGCATAGAAATCTAGGGGAGTTAAATCTGGTGACCTAGGCGGCCATTCCGTGGGGCCCCTTCTTCCGATTCAACGGTCACTAAAATGATCATCCAGCCAGTTTCTCACCTGTAAGCTGTAGTGTGCTGGAGCACCATCTTGTTGGTGGATTAAAGTATCTGCTATAACCAATGGAACGCTGTCTAATAAATCGGGTAAAAGGTCTCGTAGGAATTGCAGGTATGATTCTCCATTAATAATGGAATTCAAAAACCGGGGCCCGATCACAGTGTGTCCAACAATACCAAGCCAAACATTACAACTAAACCGGTGTTGTGATTTGTTTTTTTTTTGTGTGGATTGGCGCTACTCCAATAATGTAAATTGTGGAAGTTAGTAACCCCATCCCTAGTAAACTGTGCTTCATCCGTCCAGAATATTCTTCTAAAATAGTTTTGTTCGGTTTCATTTCTAAGTAGTAATGTTCTACAAAATACGGTTCTCAATAACTTGTCGTTTGAGGTGAGTTCCTGAACAGGCGTAAAGTGGTACGGGTGTAAATTTTCCTCCCGAAGTACTCGACATGCTCTAGATTGGGACACTCCAAGCATAGTGGATATCCTTCTTGTACTGACGGAGAGATTATTTCGGACTAAATCCAGAATTCTTTCATCTAAGATTCTTGACTCATCAGAAACTGGCCTTTCGCTTCTTCGATGCTCCAGCACTCCATGATCTCTTAGACGTCGGTGGATTCTTGGAAACGTGCTATGATGGGGACACCTCCTATCGGGATATCTTTCAGCGTACAGTCTTCACGACTTCGACCATTAGCTAAACCGTAGCAGAAATGCATGTCCGTTAATTCTTCTCGGGTGTATGAGCTTGACATCGTTACGTGTTAATGAGTTAATATTCAAATTGGAAATAATTACTAAGCAAAACTGCAATGCCTTTTATTTATCTTGCGTTGCAATTTTCTTTTTTTTCATTAAAAAAATGCGGTTTTATTGTCCCTATTGTCCCCGTAACAGGTAGAACCCATGGGCTGCGGGCAGGCCAAGGCAAAAATATTGACAGGTCAGTTTTCAGAAGTTATCAATGAAAATAATATTAATCCAGGGTTATTCCAATACTATTTAATTTTATTACGTTCTCATAAAACTCCAATTGAAAAAAAAGTAAAAAAACTAAGAATTATGCTAAATAAATAAATAAATTGCTTCGTTACAATAAAAATAAATGTTTTTCTTAGAAAAAGGTGGTTTTGGTTTTTTTTTTAATTTCTTGAGAACGACATAAAATTTTTGCATCCGGTTTTCTTATTTTGACTTAAATTTAATAACAGCATTGAATTTTGAAATTAAAATTAGCACTTAATTAAGTAAAATTTTGATAAAAATGAATTTGAAATTTTTTTTTCAATTTTTTTTTCAAAATTTTGACTTTGAAAATTAATATTTCAAAAACTATTTCTTAGAATAGATTTATTTAAACACAGAATGAAAGAAAAAGTTATTGGCTTTTCAAAAACGTATCGCACAGCATTGTGAATGAAGCCGTTGATTTTAAATAATTTTTTTTCCATTTTAAGTCAGTTTTTTCGAAAATTGCCCTTCCCGGCTAAACGGAGGGGAATAGACCCCCCCTCCCATACGATTTTTTTCTTGTCTCAACGCAACCTACACGCCCTAGCATTTTGTCGCATTGCTCATGACTCACCCTGTATATATATGTATATACAGGGTGAGTCATAACTGAAGGTTCAGTTATAGCTGAAGAGGTATAAACTTGAGGGCGAATTTCTTGTGAAAAATATATTTGATTTGTAGGTTCACGGATAGGTCCGTATTTGATTATTTTTTCAGATCTAGCAGGTATGGTAACAGACTTTCGCTTACTAATGAAATCTGTTGTATACCTTTTATCTTTGAAGTGGTATATAAGAGTATTATCTTTATAATTTAGTATGGCATTAAAATTTCGAGATAAGTCTTCACCTAAAATTCCGTCTTGTGTTATTGGAAAATGTTCAGGCACTACATGAAATAAGTATTTAAGATTAATTCCAGGTGTTATTTCTATATTCAGAAGCAGTGTGCCTAATGTTGATGTGGGAGTATTATCAATGCCTTTTAGTTCAGTAATTTTGTCAGTATGAACCCAAAGTTCTTTATTTAATTTATTTATTTTTATTAAACTCAGGCTTGCACCTGTGTCTAAAAGCATAATGTTCTGGTTGGAGATAGTATCTTTAGAAATTATATTTATTTCGCTTTTGAAACTAGAAGCATTATTTAAACATCCTATATGAGCAACAGGTTTGGATTTTTCGTTAAGATTTTGCGATTTTGAAAGAGAATGCGAATGTTTGTCATAATAATTATTTAGATCAGAGCTCAATGGTCCGTTTAGGAAGTCTTGCAAATTATTTATTTGCGCGGTACTTCTATTTTGCATGTGATTTTGGTTTAGTATCATATTTGCTTTTTTCGTATTGTTATACTCAGGACTTGGAGGAAAATTATCCCTTTTTTGGTTAAGATTTGGGAACTCTACGTTTTTGTTTCTGAAAGGATTGGAATATGTAGATGTTTTTTTTAAAGAGTTGTCTTCGGTTGACTTTGGATTTGGAATAGAGGATCTGGGATTTGGATGCAGTGATTCTGATTTTGAATTTTCATTTAGAGGCTGTGAACGAAATGGATTGGACTTTTGGCTATGAGACAGTGGATTCAGAGAAAGAGGATTCAGTGGATTCAGAGGAATTGAATCTTCTTTATGAGATTCTTGACGCAGTGGATTTAGAGAAATTGAATCTTCTTTTTGAGATTCTTGACGCAGTGGATACAGAGAAAATGAATCTTCTTTTTGAGATTCTTGACGTAGTGGATTTAGTGAAATTGAATCTTCTTTTTGAGATTCTTGACGCAGTGGATACAGAGAAAATGAATCTTCTTTTTGAGATTCTTGACGCAGTGGATTTAGAGAAATTGAATCTTCTTTTTGAGATTCCTTACGCAGTGGATACAGTGAAATTGAACCTTCATTCTTAGGTTCTTGACGCAGTGGATTTAGAGTTTTATTTGTATTATAGTAATTTCCACACCTTAATTCATTTGTTTTACCTGGTTCCGAGTGTTGGTCGGGCCAGGTCTTTGCTCGTTTCCCGAATTTTGTGTTCCGTGTTGGTTGTCTTGCCTGCTGTTGTTATATTGTCTTTTTCTGCATTGGTCTATCGTGTGACCCAGATTTTTGCAGTAACGACATGAAACATTGTTTTGAACATTATTAACTCTCACCGTCTCGTTTGCATTGGAATTTGATCTGTTATTTCTGTTATTTGCGGATCTGTTTGAACTAGACTGAAAACGACACTCTGTTGTGTTGTGTGTCTTCGTTCGGCAGTGATGACAATACTTATTTACTATCAACAGTGGCCCTAGAAAGGAGTTTTTCTTCTTCCATCGCAATATCTAGAGCTTCGTCTAAATCATTGCATCTGGCGCTTTTCACCAAAGTTTTTAATTGTGGTATCAACCCATTGCAAAAACTATTTAGAATAGTTTTTGTATTTAAGTTCCATATGGCTGTATCAACAGCGTTGTCCCCCGTACTGGCATTGGCATTATTCAGTTCATCAAACAAGGCATAAGCTCTTTCTGCGTAAGATCTCACAGATTCCTTGTAACCCTGTTTGAATTGAAAAACTTCAGTCTGCATAATTTGTACAGACCTAGTTTTTCGGAAATTCTTGATAAGAGCCTCTTTTAACTCTGCCCAGGCATTATAATTGTTATATTTGATTATAACGTTATATGCCCGGCTTGTTAATTTTGATTTGACAATATCAAGAAGCTCAGCCTTATCGGTTGAGTCGGGTGCCGTGGAGGTTTTGTTTGATTGTAGGTCTACTAATTGGATAAACCTATCTAAATCTTTCGCACTACCATTAAACTCAGGTATGAGTTTTATGGCTTGGGCTGCTCTGAAAGTCATTATTTTGGGTGGACAAATGATAGAATTTGACTTAATCTCATTTGGAGTGAGAGGCGGTATGGGTTTTAGTTTTGTTTCGAGCCTAGGAAGATCACTTTCTGATGATCTTCGGGTACGCGGGATTTTTCTAGTTCTTAATGAAATATTTAAATTCAATTCAGACATATATGTATGTTTGATCGAATTTAAGCGAAACTGTATCAGATTTGTATGAGGATAAGGTAAAGGGGCAGTGTATAAATTAATTACCAAAAGAAAAACTGATTACATCAATAACATAAATATATAAATGTCAAGAATAAAAATATATAAATATAGGTACGTCAAAAACAACTTAAATAAATAATTTTATACAACTAATATCTATTATTTCTTACTATGACATTGTTGATGCTTCTTTATATGTGGAAATGATGTTTATATTGATATTGATGTTGATGCTGATGTTGATTGCCTCGGCGTGGCAATTTCTTCCTTCCTTCCTTCTATCGACCACAGGAAATCGCTTACCTCCGTGGGATATTGTTCACTTTTTCTTTCTATTTTTTTTGCTTATTGTTCACTCTTTTTTTTGATCAGGTATTGTTCACTCTTTTATTTGATTAGGTATTGTTCACTCTTTTTTTTTTTTGATTATTATTGTTCACTCTCACAATTTTCTGGCACTATATTTTTTTTTTTTTTTTAAATGTTGAATTCTTTTGTTTTAGATTTAGCACTACTTTTTTTTTATATATAAATATTTGCTTTGAATTTAGAATTTAGATTTTGAATTTGAGTTTGAAATCCGTTTTTATTTTCGGGATTCAAATCAGATGCTTTAATTTGAATATCCCACCGCTGCCACCAAATGTTGTGTTCACCGAACAAGAAAGTAAACAACCTTTTTACTAGGTAGTCAAAATGAGAGTGACTCAAACTCTATTCATTATTTCCTTCGTTACCTATTCCGAATTCTAGATCATCACTTCCAGGTCAACCACGCATTCTACCTTACTTCACTTGCCTTGACACCGTTACAGTTTATTTAAACAACGAATGCACCATATGTTATTATTGACATACTTGCACTCCATGGGTCAGTATTGTTTATGTTTGCAATATGACCCATGTCGTTGTTTTGCTGTTTGGTTGACATAGTTCGATTGCTGTTCCCTTTAAAGTGTAACATATGACACATGAGGAACCTTTAGCAATAATCGAACTATGTCATGTGTCTTGCAAGTGATTCTTAAGAATTGTGTGTGGTCTCCAATTTAATGGCACAACAACATCAAATATTATTAGATTATTTTTAAATATTACAGCAGTTTTAATAAATGGCAAAATTTCAATTGTTATATTATAGTTTCTCATTTCATCAATATTAAACATATCATTTTCTATTAAATTTATATTTGAAAGTAAAATATTATCTTCTATTTTTTTGATGTCACTTTTTAAGCTTGAAGTGTTCATGTAAAGTTGTAAAATAAAAAAAGTTTTGAAAAGAATGTCTTCTGTCAAAGTAGTTACATTTTTATAAAATTCTTTCATTTTAATACCATTTTCTACAATATGTTTTTCTTATTGTTTCGAAGTTTTGAATAATATTACTATTGATATTAACTTGCTTATTCAGTTCCCTTGTTAATTGTTTTAAATTTTTTCGGCACTCTCAATAAATGCATATATTTCTTCCATTGTACCTGCTAAAAGTTTCATTCCGTGACCCCATATATTAATTAAACCCCGCTTTTGACGTGAAGCTTTCATATAGTTTCTGAAACAATATAATTCTTGTTTTATTGAAATTATTTCTTTTCCAATAATAGTCATGCCAATATCTGTCACTGAATGACTAGTTCTGAGGGATTCGAAGCTTTTTTCAATGGCTTCTGTCGCCTCAAAATATTTTGATACATTTACGATATGAAGGAATTTATCGAAATGAACAATAATTTTTACTTCTTCATATCTAACAATGGTATAGCCGTTGTCATTATGAATTGGGGTGATTTCAATTCGTTGTCTGCCAGTTTCAATGATGAGAAGTATTATTACTACCAGCATGGTCATTTCGTCTGTAATTAGATTGAAGTTTAGTCTTACGTTTTACTTGGTTCTTGTAAGTTTTTTTTGGATGATTATTTGATAATAAATAATTGCCTACTTGTTGATAACATAACATTTTCCCTATTTTCATTTAATTTATCAATTTTTTTTTAATTTATTTTCATGTAACATCTTAGATAATGAGGTTATTTGCTCTTCTGGAATAACATTGTTTATAAAATCTATTGGTATCATTTTCGTACTCGAATGAATCGTATTGTTATAAAACAACAGCTTTGAAAACTCTTTCTTCAAGGTTGTCTTTATTACAGGGATCTGCATTAAAAAGTCTAATGTGTTCCTTAAATGTTGAATGCAACCGTTCAAAAAAGGAGTCGTCACATGAAGTTGAATATTGTTTTCAGTTAAGAATTGTCTAATTGAAACTGTGTTAAGTTCATTATCTGTCACGATAAGCTTGGGGGTTCCTAAGTATTGAATTCGAGTTTTAAGTGCATTAATTATTAAAATCCAAGTTTTATCTTCTAAAGGACAAGCTGTAGCGTATTTAGTGAGTTTATCTATTGTTGTTAAATACATTACGTTTTTGTAGGAAACCATATATCTACATGAACTATATCATTATGTTTAAGAGGAGTACCTGTAACATTGAACTTGTGCTTTATGGGTATTCGGTCAAATTTAGCTAAATTACAAATGTTGCAATTATGTATTCAAAAGATTCAAAAATTATCTCTTTTTGAAGATTTGGATAGTAATAATTAGTTTTAATTTCTAAAAATATTTCATTAATCCCTCTATGATTATTTTTTAAGTGTTCATATTCCATTAATTTCAACAATTTTTCTCTATCAGTTAAATCTTCTAATATATTGCTAATTTCCTTACTTTGCGATTTTTATTTTTTGAAAAATATTGTATGTAGTTATTATTTTATATTTTATTTTTAAGTGTACACTTGTACATAGAATGTCAGTTTATTAGACTTGACCATTCTTTATTCCGTCAATTTCATTGAATTTTTGTGAACAACAATGTAGTTGTTTTGAAATGTCAAAAATAATTCATTATCCTCACAAAATACTACTATTAAACCCTTTTCTGGTATATGATTTCTCATTAGTTCTAAGATATTGCTTTTGGAATTTATATTAAAAGTTGTTCGTATTTTCTTCTTAAATATGATTTTTTTGAAATTGATTCCTTCAAAGAATTTTTTAATACGATTTGGTTCTCAAAACATTAAGAGGTTTTTCGGTTATAGATATAAAATCAGCACTATCATTATCTGCACTGTGTATAGTGTCAATTTCATCTTCGAATAACTCATTAATGTTAACTGAAACTTCATCTGGGATGACATTATTGTAGTTAATTCTACTCAAACCATCTGCAACTACGTTTTCCTTACCCTTTATATATTCAACCTGAAAGTCAAACTCAGATAATTGAACTTTCCAACGTTGAAGTTTGATGTTAGGTTCCTTTAAGTTATTGAGCCATACGGCCTATGATCGGTTTTGATCACAAAGCTCCTACCAAACAGATATGGCCTGAAATATTTCGTAGCTCATACCATGGCCAAAAGCTCTTTTTCTATAGTGCTATACTTCTTTTCATGGTAATTGAGGGCTCGACTGGCAAAACTTACAGCTTTATTATCTTGTGTTAATACAGCCCCTAATGCATAGTTACTAGCATCAGTCAGTAGTGTAAAATTCTTTTTGAAATCGGGATGCACTAAAATTGGATCATTTTTAATAAATTCTTTGAGTTTATTAAAAGTTTGGATGAATTCTTTATCATTTTTGTTAACCCTAGTATTCTTCTTTAAATACTTTACAAGAGGGTGAGCTACTTTGGAGTAGTCTTTTACAAATCGCCTATAATAACCTGTTATGCCAAGAAAACTTTTGATTTCTTTTTGGTTGCTTGGAAGTGGTATTTTATCAACAGCCTTGACTTTTTTTGGATTTGTTTTAATTCCACCGGGAGATGTGTCCAAGGAATTGGGTTTCTGATTTCATAAAATGACATTTATTCAGTTGAATTTTGAGATTCGCTTCACTAAAGCCTTTTAAAATTTTGGATAAAGATTACAAATGTTCTTCAATACTAGTCAAAAAGATCAAAATATCGTCCAGGTAAACAAGACAAATTTTTCCAATGTATTCCTTTAATACATTGTTAATTAATCTTTGAAATGTGGCTGGGGCATTACGTAATCCAAACGGAATACGAAGAAATTCATAGTGACCGCTGGATGTAGAGAACGCAGTCTTATAGATATCGATTATCGCTATGTTTCATTTTAACTTGGTGAAACCCCTTAGCGAGATTCAGCGTTGTAAAATACTGACATCGACATAATTTATCAAATATCTCTTCGATATTTGGAATAGGCTGTCGGTCCTCGATAGTTATCTCATTGAGTTTTCGGAAATCGATAACTATGCACCACTGTTGTTTACCAGACAAGTCTTCTTTCTTTGGAACCACCCAGATTGGGCTATTGTAAGGATTATTAGACTCCCTTATGATACCCTGCCTAAGCATTTCTTGGATTTGTCTATCTACTTCAACCTTATGAACTTCTGGATAACGGTATAGTTTTGAATAGACGGGTATATCATTTTTTGTATGTATTTGATGTTTTATCTCATTCGTAAATGATAAATAAATGTTTTCTTTGTAAAACTTCTTAAATTTTTTAAAACAGTATAAAGGAAACCTTTCTCATTTTCACTCAAATGTTCGGTATTGATTAAATCGCTTAAATCAGTTTTGTCTTTTATAACGTTATTTGAATAGATTTTAATGATATTTTCACTGTATGCAAGGTCATCATAAAATACTTCTTCTTTACTTAAATACAATCTTATTATTGTGTTATTCAAAATTAGTTGCTTGTTAGGTTTTAATCTATTATTGCGTTAAATCTCTTTAAAATATTATTGCCTATTATTCCGTCATAATTATTTTTCATATCGTGCTCTAGAAATTCGCAAAATACATCTTCGTTTTCATTGAATTCTTTAAAAATTGAGAATGAATACATTGTATTTAAAAAAAAAAATTGTTACCAAGCAACCTTACTTGAATTTCAACTCGACTTTTCCATTTTGGATGACATAATTTTGGTTTGATGACACTGAATTCCGCCCCGGTGTCAATAATAAAGTAAAGAGTTTTTGCTTTGGTGTCTATTTTTATAAAGGGTAGTTGTTTAGGCCGTTGACTAACAAATTTCCCAAATCTATTATGTTGCTGATTATTTCCACCTCTGTTTGTATTACCTGATCCTGAGTTTTCAAAATTATTCCGATTATTCCTACTTCTAAACGTGTTTCCTGATCCAAAATAACCGTTGGTACCTTCTTATTTCTACCTGTATTGGTATTTCCTGTTCCTAAATTATCATTATAATTCGGATTAGTTCTACTTCTATATGTTGTTCCCGATCCATAGTTATAGTTAGTGTTTTGATTATTTTTCCTGGTAAAATTATTCTCAATTTGTTGATTATTATTAAAAAGGTTATTTCTTGATCCGTTTTGCTTGTTTTTATTTATGAAACTATAACCTATTAGTTGATTTTTATTAAATGTATCATTTTTATATCTATAAATATTATATTCCGCTCTATTATTGTTTTGAAAACCTTGACTATTTTCACTTCTATAATTGTTTACAAATCTTCTATTTCCGTAAAAGTTTTGGTTAACAGGACCATTGAGAGTATAATTTTGATGTCACGCTTCCAGAATTATTTTGTAAGCTGCATCCAATTTAGTTGGATTACAACTATATATTAAAGTTCTAGTTGGTTCAGGAAGATTTGCCTTAAAAACATTCAAAGCTTTTCTATCCACTTCGTCAGTTGTATAATGTGTATCACCATGTGAGAGAATACGAATGTGAATTCTATTTGTAAGCTTATTAATATCGTAATAATATTTTTCAATTTTCGAATCAATCCTAAACAATTTTAATTTATCCATTAAATTAAAACTAACTTCCTTTTCGCCAAAACTCTCTAATAAAATTTCTTTAATACGCGACCAACTTTCAACTAAGCCATGTGTTAAACCAAAAAAAAACGATCAATCTACGCACCAATGGAAAACACAATGGTGTTTCCAATAATCCTACCATCAAGTTTTCTTTAATAACATTTATGGGAACACGAGCATTTGATTTCGTTTTATTTTGTCAAGTTTGGTATATCGGTTTTTTTGAGGTTTCATCCATATGTCCTGCGTAGCTCGCTTACCATTGCTCTTTTGACATCCAAAACGTTTAACTCGTTTCCTTTTTGGTCTGCCTTTTGCAAGAAAAGAAAAAGCTTAACTTAAATTGTTCAATGACTTAAGAATATTTATTAATAAAATTTTAAAAAGAAAGAATTGGATTTTATCGTCCACCACCATCATCACCATCATTATCATCATCATCATCATCATCATCATCATCATCACCATCATCACCATCATCATCATCATCATCATCATCATCATCGTCATCATCATCATCATCATCATCATCATCATCGTCATCATCATCATCATCATCATCATCATCATCATCATCATCATCATCATCATCATCATCATCATCATCATCATCATCATCATCATCATCATCATCATCATCATCATCATCATCATCATCATCATCATCATCATCATCATCATCATCATCATCATCATCATCATCATCATCATCATCATCATCATCATCATCATCATCATCATCATCATCATCATCATCATCATCATCATCATCATCATCATCATCATCATCATCATCATCATCATCATCATCATCATCATCATCATCATCATCATCATCATCATCATCATCATCATCATCATCATCATCATCATCATCATCATCATCATCATCATCATCATCATCATCATCATCATCATCATCATCATCATCATCATCATCATCATCATCATCATCATCATCATCATCATCATCATCATCATCATCATCATCATCATCATCATCATCATCATCATCATCATCATCATCATCATTGGTATTGCCTCGATTGCCGTAAATACTGCTTACCCCAACTTGCTTTCAAAATGTCAAATTTTAAAACGCATATGTTGTAGGAATTGTTACTTTATCTGATAATTTTAAGCCTAGGCCTATAAGCGCAGTTTCCAGACCAAAATCTATTTTTATTTCTCGTCTAGAAACTGAGATAGGTCCAGAAGATATTGTTTCCCACCTGTTAGCCAACAATTGTATTCGTACCAGCAACTCTATTAAATGTACAAAAATTAGTAAAGCAAACAGTTTTGTGTCATCTTTTAAAATAGTTACACAATCTTCTTTCTTTGATACAATATGCAATGTAGATATTTGGCCTACTGAAGCTCTTATTAAAAAACTTTCTAATACACGTAATTTATCCAACAGTACATCTGCAAAAAACTAAACAGGATCACCCTCTTATACCAAAAGTAAGAAGTCTACGTACTAAAACTTCTGATATTTTTATTAACTCACAAGCATTATCTCATGATGTCTTTGTTTTGACTGAAACTTGGCTTAATCCAAGTTTTTTGGACACAGAACTTCTTAGTCAAGAGTTCTTAGTTTATAGGAATGATCGTCATGAAGACAAACCTAAAGAATTAGGAGGTGGAGTTTTGATTGCTATTCGCAATAAATTCTTCCCAATCTGAACTCCTTTTGCTAGCTGACTTTAGTTGCACTGACTTACAGCAAGTAAGCTGTACCAGTTGTCGTTTGCAGTTGGAACGGGAAGGGTCACCTCCCGATGCTGTCCTATTTGTACGTTTTTGTCGCACCCTCGTCACCCAATGTCTGTCTCGTTAGTTCTTGTTTTGAATAGTGTCCGTGTCCCCATCAAAAAAAAAAATAATAAATACCTACCAAATAGAAATAATACCTACTGCAAAAATAAAAAAAAAAATCCAGGAAGCAAAAAAATCAAAAAAAATATATTCAGTGCCGCAATAAACATAACAACAAAAAATACAAAAAAAAAAAAAACGTACCCATAGAGCGCAGTGAGTATTCCTTCCCTTTCCTCCCCTATACCTGCAGTTGTTTGGCTTAGCGGGTACATGAACTGTATTGAGGTGTCTAAGCTCTATCAATTGATGTACTTGCTGAGTGAATAACGACAGATGCATAGGGAAATACTGTTTGATCTTATGGGTTCGGATCGATTCACATCACTGCTAAGGCATAACACTAGTAGTGTTGTGTATTGAAAAGAATTTTATAATCATATTCAGTTTTTCTCTTAGATTTCGTCTGTTTTAGTCTTTTTTAATTCTTTTGTATCACAATGATTGGAAATTTTAGAGATGACTATTGTAATATTCGTGGGCTTAGAGCAAATTTCCTTGCTTTGTACGCCCATTCTGTTACAAACAGGCCAGCTGTTTTGGCACTTTGTGAAACCCAAGTAGGTGAAAATACTGTTCCTGCTGAACTTAAGATTCATGGGTATAACTTAGTGTCATTATTCCTCCCCCGCCATGGTCTCGACGTCTACGTTAGAAATGATGTTGCTTACCAGTTTCAACCACAATATGGCCCTAGTACCAACCCCTTGTTTAACATCGTGTGGTTCAAATTCTCGGTAAACAGGCACATCGTACATTATTGTTTTCTCTATCGAAGCCCTAATTTGGACATCCTCACACTGAAATCATTATTACGGGCGATTTCAATGTACACAATTCTTCTTGGCTTCAACATTCAGGCCAGACAACACCCGAAGGTATGTGTGCTGAGATCTTCGCTGAGTTTAACCACCTTACTCAGCTTGTTAACGAGCCTACCGTTGTTTTAGAGCCAACCCAACTGAGGAAAACCGAAAAAAGTTCAAAGGCCTGTAACGCCCATATTCGAAGGACCAAATTTTTGTATAACCAAAAATTAAGGCAAAAAATACTACAATGTCCCACAGGTAGTAAAAATTTTTGGTCATTTGTACAAAACATGAGGAACAAAACATCTTCCTCGGTCCCAACACTCGTTGTCAATGACACTTCCCTCGTTAGCTCTCTCGAGAAGGCTTACTTATTCGTTAGGCAGTTCGCCGCCAACTCTACGCTGTCTGATAGTGTCATGACTCCCCCAGTTCTTGAGCGCGTAAATTATTCTATGTCCTTAATGACCGGCAATACGGCTTTCGCAGCAATAGGTCCACTGGTGACTTGATGGTTTATCTCACCGAATAGTGGAACAAATCTTTACATCAATTTGGAGAAAGTAAGATTATTGCACTTGATATTTCTAAAGCATTTGATAAAGTTTGGCATCCTGCTCTTTTATCGAAAATGCGTGCTTTTGGTATCGATGAAACCGTTCTTCGTTAAATTAGTAACTTTCTTTCGAATCGCTCTATACAAGTAGTATTAGACGGATTCAAGTCTGAAACCCACAAAATAAATGCTGGTGTGCCACAGGGTTCCGTTTTGTCTCCGACCCTCTTTCTCATTTCCATTAATGAAATGTCTGCAACTTCTAATATTCGTTTCCAGGTTCACATCCCTGCTCTTCGGACGTGGAACCGAAACGGCTAAATATTATAAGTAAATTAAATTCTGACTTAAACAGCATTGTACAATGGGGTATAAAAAATCGCGTAGAATTTAATGCTTCGAAAACTCAATGCTGCCTTCTGTCGTTAAAGCGAGACGTACCCCACCCCTGCCATTATCTATGAGTAACACTTGCATCGAAGAAACTAAATAGCTTGCGATTTTAGGTATGTGTATCACAAAACATCTTTTGTGGAATGATCACATACTTAACGTCGCCAAAAATGCCGCAAGATGTTTAGGTTTCCTTTGGAGATGCAAGAAATTCTTTTTCCCTTCTAACCTGGCTATTATCTATAAAAGTTATATACGTCCAAAGCTTGAGTATAACTCCCATCTCTGGGCTGGTGCTCCAGCAACTTACTTAAGCCTCTTGGACAGTATACAAAGACGAGCCTTCAAAATGATCGGAGACAGGAACATCATTGATACTTTTACTTATATAGATAACTATCATCCTCCCCTGGATATTTTTCTTGACTTGAGCAGTCATCTAACTGAAAATAGCAACTCTTACGATTGCTCGTACATTTTTGACTTCAAAAAGGCAGATTTTGGTTTGCCCTCTGAAAATTTAACTAGGTCTGATATTGTTGGTCAGATTTCCGCTTCTTCTAATACTGACGATGCCGTTTCTATTTTCTATAATATTTTCAACACTTGTGTGAAAAATGTTGTTTCATTAAAATTATCGGAAAACTTGAATTTTCGTCATGCT
Organism: Syrphus vitripennis; assembly: GCA_958431115.1. Classification (NCBI taxonomy): domain Eukaryota; kingdom Metazoa; phylum Arthropoda; class Insecta; order Diptera; family Syrphidae; genus Syrphus; species Syrphus vitripennis. The sequence continues at coordinate 57,755,606 of OY288110.1, read as the reverse complement.
TAATAAACAAAAGAGCTTAGATAGCTTTGTAACAAAAGAAATAAATCATGGAAATTAAACTTAAAAACTCTTGCACCAATTGACCACTTTTCTTATATTGCTCACTTGGAGGAATTTAAAGCCCTTTCAAAAACTTTGTATACAAATTATGTAAATGAAATGGGAAATTCTTTAAAACAGTACCCTAAATCAGACTCGTTAACTCAAAGAAAAATTCAGATGGTTACCCGGCAAATTTTATTTATGAAAACTGCTCGTTAGGTGAGACCGCCGATATTTGCAACGCTTTTGCGAATAATTCTCGTAACTGTTGTGTATGTAACGTTGTATGTTGAAAAGAAAACTCGTACTTCAAAGTTTCTTAATTATAAGTTTATTTAATATATATGATTAGTTCTTGCCTCGTGGAATGTTGAAAACGAAAGAGAGTGAAGATTGCCGGATATTTGATGAGGTTGACATTTCATCGTTAACTTTCAAGTACATTTTCTAAAACATATGTTTTTAAATGCATGCATAATGCTGCCAAATAATAATTCATTTTGTTAATTACATAATAAACGTAATGTAAACGTAACATTTCCTCCCTTCCTTATATAATTCAGATAATTTTTTTTAAATTTATATAATTCAGATACATATATAAAAATAATTAACTTATACAGGCTGTTTCGGTGTACTTTCACCGATTACTCGAATCTGATCAATATGCCTGTGCCATACTCTGCCATCATCTAACTCAATAAGGTAGTGCAATAACCCTTTTTGTTCTTTAACTTTGCCAAAATTCCATTTCATATTTTTGTCAAAATAATCTCTAACAGAAACCCTCGTCCCTCTCTGAATAGTTCTTTTTGCTTTGTCATCATAGGGAACGCTATTATTTTTTATATCAGGTATTTGTGGTAGCATTAAATTCAATCGCGATCTTATTTCGCGGCCGAACATCATTTTGGATGGTGACTGATTCGTTGTTGAATGTGGAGTTATTCTATAACGGAGTAAAAATTTTAAAAGATTGAAATCTCTATTTAAACTGTTGCATTGCAAAGCACGTAGTGACTTTTTTAATGTCCGGACATATCTTCCTGCCAGTCCGTTTGTGGCTGGATGATATGGAGCTGATCTTTTATGAATAATCATGTTCAATTTTAAAAACTCTTGAAATTTATGACCCGTAAATTGGGTACCTTTATCTGTTACCAGAACTTCCGGTATTCCAAACGTAGAAAAAATGGTTCTACAAATCTTAATAGTAGATTCAACTGTTATATTTTGGAAAAAATGAATTTCAGGCCAACGTGAAAACGCATCTACTAATATGAAGTAGTAACCACCATGTAAGGGTCCACAAAAATCAGCATGTACTCTTGAAAAATGTGCTTTGGCTGGTTCCCAACAGCGAAAAGATTCTTTTGGAACGTTACTTTTATTTGAATTACAAATAAAACAATTTTTACACTCATTCTCAATGTCAACGTCCATATTGGGCCACCAGCAAAATCCACGGCCCAATTGTTTCATTTTAACAACTCCAAAATGAGTGGAATGAAGCTTGCCTAATGTAATTGTTCGTAAAGAACGTGGAATTACGATTCGTGGCCTTCTCATAAGACATCCGCGTTGAATTGAAAATTCAGTTTGTTCTATATTAAATCGAATAGTTCGCGGAGCTGTTTTACCTGTCTTGAGGTACAATAAAAGTGTACATAATTATTGATCATTTTTAGTTTCTCGTTGTATTGCTTCAATTGTAATGGGCAATGTTTCTATTTGCTGTATATCTACAATTTCTGCTTCATCATACTCGTAAAGAGATTCACTGTTTAGTGGAAGTCGAGATAAAAAGTCGGCATTAGAATGCGAGTTTGTATTTTTGTACATATCGGTACGATTGTAAAAATACAGCATAATGTCGCATTCTGGTTGCACATAAAGTCGGTAATGCTTTTGAAGGAGAAAAAATTTGAAGTAGCGGCTCATGATCGATATAAAGTGTGAACCTATGACCCCAGAGATATTGGTGAAATTTGCGAATGCCAAAGATTATGGCATATGCTTCCTTGTCAATTTGGGTGTAAGTTTTGCTGTGTAAGTGTTAAGCATTGTGAAGCAAACTGTATCGGCCGCTCTGAACCGTCAGAATACACATGGGAGAGCACTGCTCCTACCCCGTAAGAAGATGCATCCGTTGCAAGAATAACAGGTAATTTTGAATCGAAATGAGCTAAAATTCTATCCGACTGCATCTCTCGTTTCACAAAATTAAAAGTATTTGGCATTCCGATGTCCAATTAAAAGGCGCGTCTTTTGAAATAAGACCGTATAATGGTTTTAATAATGTACTAATGTTTGCAATGAACCGTCTATAGTAATTTACAAGGCCAATGAAAGATCGAACTTCCATTTTGTTTTTAGGAATAGGTGCATTTTGAATCGCTTCTAAATAATGTGACCACAATATTTTATTTGGTCCGCAAAGAACGAACTTTTGTTCAAATTAATGTGAAGGTTGTGCTTTCGAAAAATTTTAAAAATGGATTCTAACCTTATTAAATGGTTCTTTGTATCTGATGCCGTAACTCTAATGTCGTCTATAAAAATACTTGTACCTGGAATACCTTTAAGGAGTTTTTCCATTTCTCTTTGTCATATAGCAGTACCGGATGCTATTCCGTACATCATCCTAGAACACCTGTACAGACCTTGATGAGTATTCAATGTAAGACAATCTCTATCTTCATTGCGAATTTCAAGATGTTAATACGCTTGACTAATGTCAATTTTCGAGAATTTATCTCCACCTGCCATTGAAGCTGTAAGTTCTTCAGTAGTTGGCAAGTGAAAATCGTCTACAATAAGATTTGGATTTACTGTAAGATTGTAACCACCGCAAATTCTAATTTTTCCGGAAGCTTTGACAACTGGGACTCCCTCTTTAACAAGGTTGTCCAACTCTTCCTCTATTTTAGGCAAAATTGCGAAAGGAACCATTCGCGACTTAAGAAATACTGGTTTTGTATTTGGCTTGAAATATAACTTAGCCTGTACACCGGATATTTTACCTATACCAGGAAAAAAAAATTTCCTTATATTCTTGAACTATTGAAGTTACCTCTTTTGGTAGATTAGAAATATCAAGATTATGAATGTTTATTTCATCTTGACAATGTAGGGTTATTCCCAATGGTCGAATCCATTATCTTCCTAATAAGGGTTGTCTGTCTGAATCTACTATGTACAGATCTAGCTGCATATTTTTTTCTTTGTAAAAACAATGTAATTGATGGCGCCATCAGCCATCAGCCGAATAGGGGGAATAACATGTAGCATACGAAAACATGCACGTGCCGTAACTATTCGGGACTGGTGGAAGTGTGATCATAGCCTCTTCGCGGCGGCCGCTAGAAACAAACCCCAAAAAGGTTTGGCTAATATGATCAGGCTATTTCCACAGGTTGGCAACAGGTTAATTCCCTGTTCCGTAAAACTAAAAGAATTACGAGACCGTCAACAAGCCTCGGAAACGGACTGATCTCACGACGACAACCCTTGCAACGAAAACGGAACAACGATTTACGAATTTTCTTATGGAACGTACGATCGCTCTATAGAGCTCGAGCTGCTCAGCAGCTAGCCGATACCCTGTCAAAATATAAAGCTGACATAACAGCACTGCAAGAAATAAGATGGACAGGGAATGGTGTTTTGCAAAAGAAAGAATATGACTTATATTACAGCTGTCATACAAAACACCATGTGCTCGGGGTAGGCTTCCTGGTCAGCGAAAAAATGAAGTCTACCGTCATCGGCTTTAACGCTATAAGCGAAAGGCTATGCACCCTTCGCGTGCGAGGCAAATTCAAGAACATCAGCCTCATTAACGTTCACGGACCTACGGAGGAGTCCTCAGACGAAGATAAAGAGACTTACTATGAACAAGTCGAGAGGGCCCTCCATGACTGTCCAAGGTATGATGTTAAAATCATCCTTGGGGATTTGAACGCTAAAATAGGTCGGGAGCCGGTATTCAGGCATTACGCAGGCACCCATAGTTTGCATGAGAACACTAATGACAATGGACTTCGAGTCCTAGAAGTGGCAGCATCGAAAAACATGGTCGTTGCGAGTACCAGGTACCCGCGTAAAGATATCTACAAAGCCACATGGGTATCACCTGATGGAGCCACTCGTAACCAAATTGACCACGTGTTGATAGACCGTCGCCACTACTCGAACTTGATGACGGTACGAACGTACCGAGGTGCCAATATCGACTCGGATCACTATCTTGTTGGTATGGTTTTCCAAGGGCGGATTGCCTTGCGAAGACGTATTGCATCCGCCGATCAGGTTCGAATCAACACGGCTGCACTACGCAATGAAAACACCAGTAACACCTTTGGACTTGCGTTAGGACTCGCCCTAGAACCACTCGATCCAGGGAGAGTAAGTCCTGGAGCCAGTATGCTGGGCGTAGATGAGAAGTGGACACGCCTTAAAAACACTGTCATTAGTACTGCCAATTCCATCTTAGGCAGCAGTCGTAGAAGTCGGAACGACTGGTTTGATGATGAATGCAAGCTAGCGACTGAACGTAAGAATGTTGCGTACCGAGCAATGCAACAATCTCATAGAACGCGGGCACGCGAAGATGAATATAAAGAGCTCAGAAGAATAGAAAAACGGCTTCACAGACAGAAAAAATCAGCCTGGGAGAAGAACATCATCTGTGATTTAGAAAGAAGCCGAGAGCGAGGTCCGCACCAGGCGCGGAAGTTCTACCAATCCGTCCGAAACATGACGCAGTACACACCACGCTGCACTTACTGCAAGGACGGAGAGGGAAATCTGATCACCGATCCCCAAAGCATACTGGAGCGATGGGAAGTGTACTTAAATGAATTGCTAAATGGTCAGCTCACTGCAGAAGTAGAGGCTCCACTACTTCAAGAAGATTACCCTATGTTACCGCCACCAAGCATAGAAGAGGTTGAGAAGGCTATAGCCCGGCTTAAGAAAAACAAAGCCCCGGGAGCCGATGGCATACCAGCCGAACTATTCCACCACGGCGGGCCAGCCTTACGCCAAGCAATTCATGATATTATAGTGCACGTATGGGAGCAGGAAGAAATGCCAGAAGACTGGCGAAAAGGTATAATTTGCCCCATACATAAGAAGGGAGATGTCACAACGTGCAGCAATTATAGAGGTATCACGTTGTTGAGTACCGCCTATAAGATACTCTCCTCTATCCTACAAGAACGGATAGCCCCATACGCTAAAACCATAATCGGCCAATATCAGTGTGGTTTCATTCCAGGCAAATCAACAACTGATCAGATCTTTACACTTAGGCAGGCGATGGAAAAATGTCTACAATTTAACATCCCAACATACCATCTGTTTATAGACTTTAAGGCCGCCTATGATAGCATAGCCAGGGTAGAACTTTACAAAGCCATGAGAGAATTCGGCATCCCAAATAAGTTGACACGACTTTGTAGGTTGACCATGACCAACGTAACAAGCCAAGTAAAAATAGCCGGATTGCTATCCAGACCAATCAACATCTTTAATGGACTCCGACAAGGGGATGGTTTGGCCTGCCTCCTCTTCAACCTGGCGTTGGAGAAAGCAATCCGTGACTCTGGCACGGCATCAAGAGGGACCATCGTCAACAGGTCCAGCCAGATACTGGCTTACGCAGACGACATTGACATCATCGGAAGAACCGAACAAGCTGTACACGATTCCTTCATCCAGATCGAGCAGGCGGCACAAAATCTGGGGCTGCACATTAGTGAAGGTAAAACAAAGTACATGGTGGCGTCGAATGCGAGAAGAACAGTTGGTCAAACAATCAAGGTAGCGGAGCACGAATTTGAAGTGGTGCAATCCTTTAAATACCTTGGGTCAATAGTAGCAGCCGATAATAATATAGAAGAAGAAATACGCGGGAGGCTGCTCAATTCCAACAAAGCCTACTATAGTCTGTCAAAGCTCTTCAAATCCAGAAATCTCACCATAACTTCAAAACTGCTGCTGTACAGGACCATGGTCCTGCCAGTACTCACGTATGGATCCGAGACTTGGGTGCTTAGCAAAAGACACTCCGACCTCTTAGCCGCGTTCGAGAGAAAAGTCTTAAGGAGAATTGTTGGCCCCATATGTGAGGAAGGGCGATTCCGGAGACGGTACAATCATGAATTGTACGCAATCTACCTTGAAGCAGACATAGTGACAAAAATTAAGCTCGGTAGACTCCGGTGGGCAGGGCACCTAGCTCGCATGAGTGAAGAGGAACCTGCTCGGAAAGTCCTTTGTGGTACATTCTATGGTAGACGGCAGCGTGGTAGACCATGCTTGCGCTGGAGAGATGGCGTAGACCAGGACGCCCGAAGCCTTGGGGTGCGCAACTGGATGGCGTCGGCTCAAGACCGGGATAGGTGGAGAGACTTGTTGAAGGAGGCCAGGACCGGACCCCGGTTGTCGAGCCGATGATGATGATGATGAATTAACATCAACATTTGCATAACCTATAACGTTTAATTTTGTTTGGCAGTATGACACTAAGCCTATTTTTGTAAAATGTATTGGCACTTTAAACAATTGATCAAACCGAGACTTACCCATAATCGAAACTGCAGCACCACTGTCAATTTCCATGTTGACATTCTTATTTTTAATTTGAACACGTGTCCAACGTGCATGAACCTTTGAACCGTATGTGCAAGCTTTTTAATTTAAACAATTTATCTATCGATTTCATAGATTTCATTAAGACTAACAACTATTTTGTTTAATTGTGTCTTATTTTGTATACTTCTTAATTTTGTAATTAGATATTTTTATGTGTTGCATGTTTTAGTTTTAATTATATTTACTAACCACTAACACATGCAATTATGATGAGCCTTTGACTGTAGTTGAAGCTTGCTTTAAGCTCACTACAGCAAAGAATCTGAAGTGTTAAAAAAAAAAAATTGTTGGGCAGCGGTTCGCCATACACGGCCCAACATGTTTATAAACTTCATTTTTTGTGTGACTGTCGTGAAGGCAAGATGTGCCCATACAGGAATAATTTTCAGTCCAACACCAACAAATCACACCAACAGGTTCACTGTGTATGCCTAGCTTAAAACAGATGACGAAAGTATAGCACACGAGTTGATATCATCAATAGAATGCACTATATCAGCAACAACAACTTCAGCAGCGAGATCATCAACGGAGAAAACAGGTTTTGTTGTTGAATTGTTTATGCGCTGCTGGTTAAAGGTGGCTTCGTTTTTTGGAATAAATTCTCTTACCGAACACCAGTAGGCCAAATGGAAGCATGCATAATTTTTTCAATGCAACAGCAGCTTTAAAATTTATGAAAGAGAAGTCAGATATGTCTTCACAAGCCCTGTGCATTTAATGAGATTTGCTGAGATGTCAAGCACACCGGCAATAAATGAAATAAGAGAATCTACTGTTGTATTTGTGCAAAGGTAAGACAAATGTAACCATTTTGATTTGAGAATAGAAACACCTTCAAGCGATGTGGAAGTATTGTTTCCAATTATGTTTTTACGAATCGATCCATCTTTCCCCATTAACGACGGGGTAAGAGGGACGTAACACTAATCGATGGTGATGTTATTGAAGTGCTCTGAGTACATTAACCTAATGTACGTTTGTATCAATTTTTTTATTTTTTAAGGAACTGTTTGAATGTTTCTTTGCAGCGATTTTAACTGAAAAGTTTTGTGTTTTAACTTTTAAGCGATTTATTTATGAACTTCATTTGGTCTTTTAGCTCTAAGATTTCTAGAGAGATCAAGAGAGTTTATCCAGCTTATTAAACAAATCATTTACAATTTGCCGCGACACAGTACAGGAATTACATCTCCACATCATATTTGCATCGGTGACTAGAATCTTAAAGCTGGCCTCCGAAATACAAGCACATTTTTTATGATATTTATTTTTGCAAAAATGTTTACCTGAATGAAGTTAGAATCACAAATTTCGAAATTACAAGAACCACACGGATTTGATGACATTTTACTTATTTATTGTAATGCAAGAACAAATAAACAATGCAAGATAATATAAAAGAAGGGAGTTTTAAGAAAACACGTCTAATCGCTTTGAGCGTCACGTTTTTATAAGCATTTAAGCAAAATCTGGTTCTAGTGGAATTTGGTGCAACTGGCCATCAGTTAAATAGTGTGGGAGGGCTATTCATTGAAGTTTGACATATCTCAAATTGTATCTGAGCGTACTGGTGAATCTTTTTCGTCTGATTTAGGATACAGATTACAAAATCTTGGGATGTTTGAAAATAGTAAAGAATGTTGGTGCAACCCAGACAAACTTATCAGGCCGATACAATTTATAAGCACTTTACCAAAAACAGATTTTAGTGGATTTTGGTGCTACTGGGCTTTTTATTTATTGTATAAATTAGTTTAAGTGATGTTTCATCCATTCATATCCTTTAAGTTTTTCAATAGGGCATAGAAAATACATAATATAAACCGATTTCAAATATTTTTGTTTCTCATAATTAGCTATGAATTGGATTGTATAAAAGATCCTTGAAAAGTTTTTGTATAATAAATGTGCGAAATATATGAATTCGACTCACCTCCAAACAAAACACCTATATTGTGCTGAAGATCTAATATGTCGATAAGTATTTCCATAATATATTTATATTTGCTGGATTCAATTTTTTCTGAAATGTCTTTAGGTGCAGTAGGGATGCGAAGCAAAACCTTTTGGAGAACTTCAAGTTCAGTATCATCTGAAGTTAATGAGTCAAGATAGGCAATTGTTTCTGTTGTTACCTAAAATGACAAAACAAAAAAGATTATTCAAGCCATTTATATTTATAGGTAATTTAAGGATACAACGGGTATTGATACGACAAGCAGAATCGGCCCACTTGGATCTCAGAAAACCAACCGTTTTTCCAAGAATTTATTAGATGTTATTCTTTGTATATAATAAAACATAGTACTATCATAGCGAGTTCTGTTTAATATTGCCCGACTCTTGTGGTGGCACTTTTGTCAAGTGTGTTTTATATTTGTAGACTTGAATTTGGAGAATCCTCCAAATATGGGCTATCTTGTGCTATCATTTTGTCGCATTATTTAAGGCCAAAATAGATGTGCAGCAAGTCTGCCCACATCTCTGCATGCAGCTCTGCACTTAAAACATACGTGCATACTCTCTAGCTTTTATAATGCCTAGTTCTGTCAAAACGAAAATGACACCTGCCAATTTCATTCCTTTTGTTTTGATAAATAGATAGAATTGAAAATTAATTTGCAGAAAAATTGAAATATAAACAAAAATTAAATATGGATGTTGCCAAAAATATAGAAGAAAAAATTCTTGTAATTCTTGCATTGTATCAAAGGTATATAAAGTTTTTTTTAAATTATATCGTGAGTCGCAACTAGAACCTTCAAGACCGTGGACAAGATTTATTTATTCTGAAAATGAAAGAGCAGTACAGGTACCGGTAGAAAATCTTCTTTTTTTTTTAAATAAAACTATTTTTGGATAAAAGATTTTATTGGGTTTTTTTAGATTTTTATTCCATTTCACTGGCACAAACAAACAAATCGATTAGACAAACCCGAATGGTACCACACACAACACATGCAGCCTTTTATTGAATTTGGTCCCATAAGAACCTGTGTAAAAAAAATCGCTGCTCGAAAAAAGCTGGACATCTGTTTTAGGCATCAAGGTGCTAATATAATATATTTAATATATTTTTTGGTTTTTGTACTCCAAATTGTTGTATTTCATTACTATTCTATTAGTTTTACATTAAATTATTAATACACAAGAAAACAAATGTTTTCTGTCTGTTTAAAATTATAAAAATATGAAAAAGCTATATGTGCTATCTTTTTGTCGCATAGTGTATGGTTAGGTAGGTACTCATACAAATTATTTAAATATTTTCATCTGTCTGTAAATGGGAATTCCTTTTGTCATACGATTTTGTTCTTCAAAAAAAAAACAGACATTTGAATTTTTGAAGTACAATATTAAAAACAAAAGTTAAGTAGGTGGGTATGTATGCAGTAAAAAAAATTCGACTACTTTTAAAAATATATTAATAAAAAAAAATTCAACCGTATGGTCCTGGTGGTGGCGCTGCAAAATGTGAGGTGTAAAATTCGATTTGGGGAGTCTTTAAGCGTCGAAAATTGGTGGTAGGGGCAAGAGTAGACTATTTTTTGGATTATTGCATCCAAAAAATATCAATAAATATCATTTAAAACCTCCATAAGCTCTCCGCAAAAAAAAAAGAGTAAGGGTTGCATAGGTAAATTAGATGTCGCCCCATTCGACTTCCACCATGATAGTTCTATAGTTTTCATATACAAAGGTTATGTTCAACAAAATTATGACAGATTGCAGTGACGGCTCTCAGATGACAGAAAAGTCACAGCCTAATGACGTCGGTAATGCAGTTGAAATACCAGGGACCAGTGGTGGCAGTAGGAGTATAAATTGTAGTGTTTAGTACTAAAGCCGTCTGCCAAACTAAAAATAATGTAGTATTGAATATTTTAGACTATAAGAATGAATATTTTAAGATTTTATCATACAATGTGTCAGGTCTGATTAATAAATCTCTGTTTACCGATTTTTATAACTTTGTTAATAGTTTCGACATAATTTTTCTGTATGAAACTTTTGCAACGGAAAACAACTTTGCAAGTATTGAAAACAAAATGTTAGATTATACGTTCAAATGGTTACGGGCGACACAAAATCACTTGCGAGGGCGAGCTAGCGGAGGATGCTTCTTCGGATTTAAGAAATGTTAAGAAGTTTGAAATGCGAGTTTTATTTGTGCAATGATACATTGTTAGTAAATTTAAAAATCAACAACAAACATTTTTGGATACTACCTTTGTATTTAAATTGTAATAATTGGGAAGATGACTTCGAGTAAGTATTGGAGATATTCAACTTAATGGGATCTTCGAACGTAATGGTTATTGGAGATTTGAACGCAAGAATTGGAGCGCCAGGTGTGATGAATGAAGCAAGTGGAATTGGTAGGCAATCAAAGGATACTGTTCGTAATGCGAGAGGAAACAAACTGCTGGATCTTTGTGATTCGCTTGGACTTCGAATTTTGAATGGAACTAGTGCAGGAGACTCATCAGGTAACTTAACATTTGTCGGTGGTCAAGGTACATCAGTAATTGATTATGCTATCTTGGGAGAAGATTGGGAACCCTTTGTGACAGATTTTGTGATTAAAGAAGTACCATACTCTGACCATTTTCCGGTTGTTGTGACTTTTCAACATCTTGTTCAATCAAATGATGAAACTATTAACATGCGGTTGCTTATTAAAGTCTGTTCGAAAATTTCAAAAGCCGAAACTTATAGACAGCGACTTGATTTGGAGCTTCAATCACATGAACATGTAGACTTTGTCATGATAGAGCACATTATAAAGACATCGTACCCTCAACAAAAATTCTGTCTCAATCAGAACAAATTGGGAAAGGAACCCTGGTATGATGAGGATTGTCAAAGAGCTCGTAAGGTATCTTTTGCATGGCTGAGAATTTTCCGCAATTCAACCAATGGTCTGTTTAGGAATTACTACATCGCTACAGAGCTTTGCAAAATAAAAAAGATGAACTATGCGGAAATGCAGGCATCCAAACTAGCGTCCTGTAAAAATGCGAAAGATTTTTGGAAACAGGCTTGGGAGCTAAATGGTAAACATTTAAATATCCACACGAAACTCTGCGCTAACTCACTGCTTGTTCACTTCAAGGATTTACTGAATCCATCAACAACACCAAATAAATGGCATTTTGCGGTACCTGGTTTCACCAATGAAGTTTTGGACTGCTGCTTTCTCTCTAGAAGAATTAGAAGTAACGCTTGGGATCCTTAAAGATGAAAAAGCCGCAGGTGCGAATGGTATTCCAGTTGAGTTGTATAAATACGGATCCACCTTGCTAAAAGAACGTCTTTTAATTCTGTATAATAAAGTTATCGAGGGTGATCTTTCTCCAGATGAATTCCGTGAGGCTATAATATTCCCAATACAAAAAAAGGATCTCTATCGGATGCAGCAAACTATAGAGGAACCTCTTTTTTAAACGCCTCATATAAAATATTTACGACAATGCTGCATAAACGCCTTCTCACGTGGATTGAGACGCAGAACCTGCTGAAGGAGTTTCAAGCTGGCTTTAGGTCAGGGTACTCAACAATTGACAACATTTTCATGCTCAGGAGTCTAGTGGAGAGCTTTCTTAGCCAGAGTAGAAAATTGTATGTGTTCTTCATTGATTTTAAAGCTGCTTTTGACACAATCGATCGAGGTGCTTTAGTATTCAAACTGTATAGTCTGGGGTTGTCGCTGAAGTTCGGACGCGTTCTTGAAGACTTGTACAGAGGAACAAAGGCTGCAGTGTGGACCGGAGCGGAACTTTCTGATTGGTTCGCAACCACATCGGGAGTGAGGCAGGGGTGCACATTAAGCCCCACCTTGTTTGCGCTCTTCATAGGCGATCTCATCGTTTACCTTCCTGGTGGGGTTGATTTCGCAGGAGTGCATATCAAGGCATTGTTGTTTGCTGATGATATAGTCATGTTTGCGTATTCCCCAGAAACATTACAACTCATGATAAACAGAGTTTACCAGTATTGTCAGCTATGGAACTTAATGGTCAACATCCAAAAGTCGAAAGTGATGCGTAGAATGAAAAATGGAACTTCAATGGCGAGAACATAGAAGTGGTTAGCGAATACAAGTACCTAGGAATTATATTCTCCAAAAACCTGAGTACGGAAAAGCATTTCAACGATAAATTGGTAAAAGCAAAGACTGCAATTAATATTTCATGGAAAAGTTGCTTTATGAACCAAAACATAGCACATAGCAGTAAATTTAAGGTATTTGAAGCAGTTGCTGAAAGTATACTTTTGTATGGTTCTCAATTCCACACGGTTGAGAAACTCTTAACGCACTATGTGAAGAGAATATTTCACTTACCTTCAAACATGCCCAACTATGTTATCATGTTAGAAACCGGACTTTCCCCATTATTCATCAAAACCTTGAAGCTGCAAGCGGACTATCTACTGAACGTGTTCAAAATGCCAGAATCGTGGCTAGTGAGAAAAATTGTTCTTAAAGCTATACAAAACCAAAACAGCTGGTACAAAGAGAGTGGTTACGCCTTGCAGAAGAATGCAATTTAAATTTTAATTTAAACCTAGAAAATTTATCAACTAGTAAGGCCCTCCTGTACGAAGTTATTTCAATGGTAGATGAAAAGTGCAGAGCTGAATATGAAGCTGAAGCTTGCGGATCCTTGTTCAGAACAATTTACAGTAGGCTCAACCATAATCTTGCTGAAAAAAACTACTTTTGTGACTCCAATAATGTTTACGTGATTGCTACAATGGTCCAACTTCGGAGTGAATTACTCAACCTAAACTTCATGCCACACAGACCTGATTTACCTCTACAGTGTAGTATGTGCAACCATAGAGTAAGAATATAACAAGAGTCCGAATCTGAAAAATCAGCCTTGCGTATTTCATGAGCTGCGGGACGAAGGCACAAAGGGGCACATCAGTCATTAAAATCTCTCTCTCTCACGCTTTTTTCTGCTTGTGTTTTGTTCTGCTTGTGCTCTCTTTGTTTGTGCTCTCTGTGCGTATTATTTATGCTTGTCCTTGTTGTCAAAGAACAACAAAAATACCAAATAACAACAAACGAATATTTCTTCATTTTGTCGTTGCATTCGGCAATACTCATGTGTTTGCTATATTTTTTGTTTTACTTTTTTTTCTGAAAGAAAAGAAAAAAAATTCTGTGCATTGGATAGATAAAAAAAATAAATCGATTTATTTCTCTTATTTCAAATATTTACATAGTTTACATAAAAAAATATTGATTAAAAATCGTTAAGGCTTGGCTATACCGTCTGCCCGATTGACATCTTTTAAAAAAATTGTATAAGATTTAATAATGTATACATTTTATTAATTCATAAATAAGTGAAGCCAAGGCTGATTGAGTTTAAACTGTATTAACTTTTGATTTATAGCTTGCATTGGGAAGATTTATACTTTTTTGGAAAGTCAAAAAGCAAGGCAATTTTTTTAAAGTAACGGCCAGTATTGTTTTATACGATTTTTTTTTTCAGGGCGGTCTTTCAAATATTGAAGTAAAAAATTAATTTTGATGAAACTATGCCTTTATCTAGTAATTTTTTTAAAATGGTGGACTAAAATCAATATTTTTTGGATGCACAAAAAAAGTTTATTGCTAGTCAATATTTTGGTGAAAAAATAAAAAAAATAAAAAATCAATTATGGACGGAGTGAGCAAAACAGTGGTCCAAATTAGGGGTTCGGGCAAATTTCAAAAAAAATGCCGTTACTCGAAAACTGTTATGATTTGGGATAAAATTTTAAGCGAGATGATACTGTACTCAAAAGTCATAAAGAATCAAAACGTCTGGCGCCTAAGTTGGCGCAATTATTATATATAATAAAAAAAATAACTTATTTAGATTTTGGAAATAATTTTATTTCATAACATTAAAAAGATTTTTTCCCATTAAAAAAATAGTACATAAATTCAATATTATGACATTGTGTTTTGAATAAAAAGTTCGAATTAAGAACTTTTCTTATCGAAATCATTATGATATCAATGATAAGAATATTTTCTTTTCAACCTGTTAATTTTTCTTGCATAAAACAACAATGTGTGAAAGAAAGTATTGATAAAGCAATAATACAATAACATTACAAAAACAAAACAAAAAAAACATACAGCACAAAGCAAATACAATAATATTGCTCTCTCGAGTGTGACAAAAAAACCACCACCTTTTCATTGTTTTGTTGCCTGCTTATTTTTATTTCTCTCATTCATGGGCATTCATTCATGTTGAAAGGGATCAGCACTCAATTACTGTTGAACAAGTGGGACGGAAATATTTAACTTAAGAAAAAATGTGCAGCAGTCATGCCTGATCAACAGTCAAACGAATACTGAAGCTCTGCTTGGGTTTTCGCTACTTGCTTGGGTTTCACTGCTTGCTTGGGTGTTCCACAAACACCCAGCATATAAAAATTTCTTTGCATGAGATTCGGACTCTTGTTATATTCTTACTCTATGGTGCAACCTAGCGGAAAGAGAGGACGTTATCCATTTCATCGGAAGGTGCCCAATTCTCAGGGAAATTAGTAGAAGTATTTTTGGAAGTGATCTTTTATCGGAAGAGGAAGTTATTATTATGCTGAACGAGATGGATGTTCCCAAACTTTATGAATATTGCAAACTTGCACTAAGATATATAGATCACTAATAATAAGTGAAGATTTCTGATTTTTGTTTCTTTTGGTCCATTACTCATCTAAGTATTGTTCGATTAGTATCTTTTTTAAAATATTGTTTTGTAATCCAAAATTTTTTTTTTGTGAAAGCTTATTATACGTACATGAATTGAATTTATTTAAATTGTCAATCAGGCAGACGGCAAATGCCATGCTATAATGATTTTTTGTATAAAATAATTAAGTAATTTAATATGTATATTTCAAAGTCACATAATAAAAATCTAATCTAATCTAATCTAATCTAAATACAAGAAAATATGACAAATCTGCTTTGGTTTCGTTTCGTTTTGTTTATGTTTTTTTGTGTTGTGACGTTTGTGCGAGAAAAAAAATATGTGCATACGTATAGCAATTAGTTTAGAAAACATATGATTATTCTGGTGATTTCGAATGTATGTATATAAGATTGTTTTTTATTTGTAAGTTTGCAGTTTTTTTTTTAATTTTTAGAAAACCCGTTAAAAAGATAAAACACACTATTGAAACACAGGGATTTTTTTTTCAAATTTATTACGAATAAGTAGTAGGTTGGTATCCCAAATGTGTGTTGGTACCTAAAACTTTGAAAAATTTAAAGCTTAAACAAAAAACATGATGTTAAAAATGATGCTTAAAAAAACATGAAAACACGTGGTATTTAAAATCTGTTTAGGACTTGAAAATTTATTAAATTATGTAATTCTTTGGAGATACACCTAGAATAGTAAAATTAAGTAAGTTTTTTTTATAAAAACTACAAGTTTTTTTTTTATTCCGTTTTTTTTTTGAAAATGCACGTATAATTTTTAAATATTGTAATTTCTTGAGAATTAACCTGGAATATTAAAACTACATGTTTTTTGAAAGTGAGTTATTTTTTTTTCGAAAATTCCCGTGAAATTTATAAAACCATGTAATTTCTCGAGAATTCACATGAAGTTTTAAATTTCTTTAAAAACTACGAAAAATCCAAATGAAAATTTAAAAAAGGTTAAAATGTGAACTTTGAAAATCCAAGTGAACATTTTTAAATTATTCAGAACATTTAAAATTTACAGTTAAAATATGAAAATTGTTATTTTTTTTTTAAATGATGAAAATTTTGAAATTTTACGTGAATTTTTAGGAATTACATATATTTTTAATTTTTAGAACACGTGAAATTTATAACTTCATTTAAGATACAAAAATTCACGTGAGAATTATTTATAATTTTGAAAATTCAACTAAAATTTTTGGAAATAAAAATACATACATTGATTTTAAAACAATATTTAATTTTGTTAAAAATTCAAGTGATTACTTATGACTTTAAAGTTCGATTTTACTTACTTACTTACTTAAGGTGGCGCTACAGTCCGGGACGGACCTGGGCCTCAACCAACATGCGTCTCCAGCCAGCTCGGTCCCTAGCTAGCTGTCTCCAGTTTCGCACGCCAAGTTGGTTGAGGTCCTCTCCCACTTGCGTGCGCCACCTGAGCCGCGGTCTTCCTCTACTGCGCCTTCCCTCGGGATTGGATTCGAAGACTCTCCGGGCCGGAGCGTTGATGTCCATGCGCTCTACATGACCCAGCCATCTAAGTCGTTGGACTTTGATTCGCTTGACCAGGTCAGTGTCGCTGTACAGCCCGTACAGTTCATGGTTGAATCTTCTCCTCCACTCACCATCTATGCAGACGGGACCAAAAATCACCCGGAGAATTTTCCTCTCGAAGCATCCTAAGACGTTCTCATCCTGCCTTGACAAGGTCCAAGCCTCAGCACCATAAATAATAACTGGGATGATAAGCGTCTTATAAAGGGTCACTTTGGTTGCTCGAGAGAGGACTTTATTACTCAATTGCCTTCTAAGTCCAAAGAAGCAGCGATTTGCAAGAGTTATTCTCCGTTTAATTTCAGCGCTGGTGTCGTTGTCTGAATTAATAGCGGTGCCTAGGTAGACAAAATCCTCAACTACCTCGAAGTTATAGCTGCCTATGGAGACGTTTTGTCCAAGACGTCGCCGTTCTATGTCCTTTCTTGAAGACAGCATATACTTCGTCTTGCCCTCATTGACCACTAAACCCATCTTCTTCGCTTCCGTCTCAATACTCACAAACGCGCTACTGACATCACGCATTGATCTTCCAACTATATCAATATCATCAGCGTATCCGAGTAATTGGACAGACCTTTGGAAGATTGTGCCCCTGGTGTTGACGAGTGAGTTTTGCACAATTCTTTCCAGAACGATGTTGAAGAAGTCGCATGACAGTGCATCGCCTTGTCTAAAACCTTTTTTGACATCAAATGCGTCGGTGAGATCTTGTCCGACCTTGATGGAGCAGCGTGCATTCTCCATTGTCATTCTGCACAAACGGACAAGTTTGGCAGGGATGTCAAAACTAGACATTGCTCTATACAGTTCTTCCCTATAGATGCTGTCATACGCGGCCTTGAAATCGATGAAGAGGTGGTGGGTATCGATTTGAAGTTCCTGGGTTTTTTCCAAGATCTGCCGTAGTGTGAATATTTGGTCGATGGTGGACTTTCCTGGTCTGAAGCCACACTGATATGGACCTATCAGGTTGTTGACGAACGGCTTCAGACGTTCACATAGTACGGCAGAAAGGATCTTGTATGCGATGTTCAGGAGACTGATGCCTCTATAGTTAGCGCAGTTCAGAGGGTCTCCTTTCTTGAGGATTGGGCAAACAATGCTGAGATTCCATTCATCGGGCATGCTTTCTTCCGACCATATTTTGCAGATGAGTTGGTGCATACTCCTTACCAAGTCATCGCCTGCTGCTTTGAACAGTTCGGCAGTGAGGCCGTCAGTCCCAGCAGCCTTGTTGGACTTAAGATTGGATATAGCTATCCTCACTTCGTCGAGGTCGGGTAGGCGGAATTGTTGGTCTGCGTCGCCTAGGTCGAATGGTGCTATCTCCCTTACAGCGGAATTCGATTCGTCATCGCCGTTATAAAGCTTGGAAAAGTGGTCTTTCCATATTCTCAGCATGGACTGCGGTTCTACTACGATGTTCCCCTGATCATCTTTGCAGGCTTCGGTTCGGGGTCGGTAACCCTGGGAAGTCTTTTTTACCTTTTGGTAGAACTTCCGAACCTCATTCCTGTTGTGACATCCCTCTATCTCCACGATCGCGAGCTTCTCGTGCTCCCTCTTTTTCCTTCTGAGAAGCCGGTGTTCCTCTCTCCTCTTCTGCTCGTAGAGCTCGCGAGCAGCTCTGGTCCGTCTGTGCAGCGCCGCTTTGTATGCCTGTTGTTTAGCTGCATGCGCTTGCTGGCACTCGTCGTCAAACCAGGGGTTTCGCTGTGGTGGCCGTGTGAAACCCAGCACTTCAGAGGCGGCATCTCTGATGGCTGCTTGGCAATGTTGCCACTGGTTTTCAATACTTGATGCAGGCAGCATAGGACTTCTTAAGAGGTTGTTAGAGACTCGATCGGAGAAGGACATGGCGATCTCTTGCGATTGTAGCCGTTCAACGTCGAATTTTCTCACAGTAATTCCTTGTTTTGGCTTGGATCGGGATATCCGTAGTCGTACCTTGGCTACAACGAGGTAGTGGTCCGAGTCAATGTTGGCCCCTCGGAACGTTCGGACATCCTGTATACTGGAGAAGTGCCGCGCGTCGATCGCAATGTGGTCAATCTGGTTGACGGTTGATTGATCAGGAGATTTCCATGTCCCCTTGTGGATATCGAGATGTGTGAACTGCGTACTTGCTACCAGAACGTCTCGCCCCGCAGCGAAGTCGATCAGCCTGAATCCGTTATCGGAGGTGGTGTCGTGCAGGCTGTATTTCCCGATTATGCCACCAAAGATGTCTTCCCTTCCTAGCTTGGCGTTAAAATCTCCTAGGACAATTTTAATGTCATAGCTAGGACATTGCTCATATGTTTTGTCCAGGAGCTCGTAGAATATGTCTTTGGTGTCTTCATCTTTCTCCTCTGTAGGGGCATGCGCGCAAATGAGGCTTATGTTGGCGAATTTAGCCTTGATGCGGATTGTCGTGATGCGTTCGTTCACACTGCTGAAACTTAAGACTTTTTGCCTGAGCCTAGTTCCAACAACAAATCCACACCCAAATAGTCGCTGCCTTCGTTCTCGGTAGCAGTCGCCGTAGTATACATCGCAGTCTTTTAGTTTGCGTTTACCCGGTCCATCCCATCGCACTTCCTGGATGGCGGTAATATCTGCTTTGCAGCAGTTTAGGGCTTCCGCTAATTGTTCGGCTGCACGTGGTCTATTAAGGGACCTAACATTCCACGTACATATCCGAAGTTCGTTGTCCTTATTTCGTTTGCTTGGTTCGTCATCAGTAAATCCGTCCGTATCCGAGGCTTGTTGTTGCTTCGCAACTAGATGTGTTTGACGTGGTCGGGAAGTCACCCCGACGACACAACCCCCAACCTGGAGGGCCAGATCCTTAGTTTAACTCCAAAGACGGGGAGCCGGATAAACCGCTCCTTATAGGCCTGAGCTCCGAATATGTCGTAGTAGCCCTATAAGGTGTTCACTAAGTAGTTCAACCTGACTGGAACTGTAGACGCCACCGTTGATTCCATCCTGGGAATTCTTCCGCTGCCGTCTGGATAGAAAGAAAGGTGCCTTAGTGGGAACACCTCTCCCCCCCTCTCTCGTTTGCTACCCCCAACAACCTTCCACTGGGGTTGATACCCAATCTCCAGCTGAGGTACTAGGTACCCGATGTTCACCGCGGGGAGGTGAGAGTAGGAGTTGGTAGACAGAGGTGGGTTTTGAGAAAAACCTATGGACGCTTGTGTCCTCTTGGGTGCACGTGTCTACCATTTGATTTCGATTTTAATTAAGAAAAAAATATTTTGCCAATTTTTTTCCAGTTTTGAACTAAAAACTAAATCAAAAAATTAGTACTATATTGAGTAGAATTCTAAAAGAAATTAACTTTTTTCATTTCGAATAAATATTTTTTTTTTGAAAAACGGTTGATTCAAGAAATTTTCTTTGAAGCAAATGTTTTTTTTTTCAAAAAAAAAAAATTAATTTGAAGGGGTTTTGTGTATGGCTTGTCATACTTGCAGTGATGCTGCCTGTGAGATCGATTTACATTGAAGGTTTTGAATGAACAGCAAAAACTTGTGTGTGTTACCACCAAGTTCAATGGCTGGAGTTATAGCTATTTCACGGGGAACAACCCGATCATCAGACTCCTTTCAGTGTTGCTAAGTCGCTTATGTTCAACCAATTTTGAAAATTGCCCGAGCGAGGCTTGAACTCACGATCTAGCGATTGCGAAGCCGAAGCACTTTTTTTTTATTCAAATTTTTATTTTATTTAAACTTATATCTACTTACATACCTACTAGACAAAATTCAGAAAACTAGCCTACTTAACAATACTTAAATTTAACTTACTGGCCCTAAACGGGCGCTCTAAGGAATTCATGATTTCTTAAACTAATGCCTTTCGGCCTATGAACTAATTTTTTTTGTTTTTTTTTTGTTATCTTTATTTTGTTAGAAAATTTCAAAAAACTAACTTCAATATTATTTTGTTTCAAAACTTACACACTACGTCCTTAAAATTAAACTTAAAACTACCCCTAACCTACCTACATACTACTTAAAACTAGAACAACCACAGCGGCAAAAGCTAAGTCCATATTATGTGATATATATATTATATATACAGTTGCGGTCAAAATAATAGCAGTGTAATCTTCCTATAAGCACATTGTAGTGCACGCAAATACATGATCCTTATATTACATTATTTAACTACTTTTTTTGTGTTAGAACATTATATCTTCCATTTTCACATAAAACAAATTTAAGAACATAACGGATTTTTTCCAAATGTCACTTAAAGCCTCTTAATTTGTTCTAAATGTTTACATTCCACCCAAAAGTCCAGTGTCAGTGTTCGCTGAGCTTTCTTTGGCACTCGATTTCATAATTAGTATAGCATTTATTAAACGTTGGTCCAAAGAGTTTGCCGATCCCAATGTTACGCGTGCCTTACATAATTGCTTGGTACGTCCCCACTTGGAATACGCATCGCAAGTTTGGATTCTATGATATTCATATCAAAACATTAGAATCTGTCCAAAGAAATTTTACACGTTTTGTTTTAAAAGGTATTCACGGGAGTGATCCATCGAATGCCCTCTCATATGAATAACGATTATCTTTTCTCGAGATGCAAACACTGGCACAGAGACGAAAAAATAACGATGTTGTATTTTTTCACCAAATAATATCAGGTGTCACAATACCTAATCATCGGACAAACTATGGGATGCATGAGCCGTTGACACGAATGGGTAGACTTTCGAATTGGAATTCAAACTTTGTTGATTTAAATATAAGTAAAGTAAAATTAAAAAATCTACTCAAAACCAGTGTTCCACGCTCTTAAATGTTTAAATGTAGTTCTTGTCTTATGTCTGTTTTGTAAATTTATTCATTTTCATGTTTAGCTTGTGTTAGTGTTTTTTGTTATAAAGTTTGCTTACTAACAACTAACACCGCACTAAATGATGTGCCCGTGGTATAACACAGTTTTCTGTGTTGGCAAACCATTGGTCGTAAGATGTAGCTTGTTATAAGCTACCTTCGACCAAATCTGATAGTGAAAAAAAAAGTCCGTTTCCTTGCGGTCAAAAAAATAGCATGGCTCTAGTGCAAATTCAGATTTTTGTATAGATAACCGGATGTTAGCAGTTTAATTCAGATTTTAAGTAGTCTAGCCACGCACAAAAAATTGTGTATCTTCTAAACGAATTGAGATCCCAATCTGAAACTTGGCAAGTAGTTTTAGTATTGTATTAAAAAGATTGTGAGGAAAGATAAAAAATTTTAAAAAGGTCTAACGTACTCAAAACTCGATTTGAGTATTAAAAACACGTGTTTTCCATAAATTTTATGAACAAAAAGGGCATCTAATTTACTATATATTCCACCATTGAAATTATTTTTTTACTGTTCAATTTAATTTATCAGTGTTTTTTAATAAAACCCTTACCCATAGCATGCCGAAACTTTAAAAACCCATAACTCCAATACCAGACCTTAAAATTCAAAATTCTTCTGGATTTAGATTAAGAACAAAAAGAAGTTTACATAAACCAAAGATGAACCAATTTCAAGACCCACCACTTTTTTCGTTGTCCGCTTCACATGAAATGCCCCATCTGCTAGTCCTGCATATTGCTCGGCTCGTAGACGTTGTTGATTCTGTTTAATATAATTTAAGTTGTTCGCTTCGACTTGTAAATATGAATCGACCAACCACTGTTGTGTCAATTTTCCAGCGCTAATGATAAAATTGATCGAGAATAGATGTTAAGGCACATTTAAATTGAAGCATACTAATGTTGTTACGAACTCTATTCATTTGTGCACCTTCATACGAATCGCAATGCCAATATAGTTTCCATCCTGGCTGACCAGAAGGGAAAAGAATAATGTATGTCATTGGATCCATATTTGGGGACAAAATGTGAAGATTGATAAATTTATAATTCGGGTCAAGCGGGGCTTTTGGATAAATGTGAATGTCTCGTTCAAATGGCGGCTCTCCATTTTCGTTGACAAATATCATCGCGACCTCATTGGACGTTGGTGCATTATAACGGCGTTGATCCGATTGTCTATCACGGCGTAAAGCCATGCTAGCAACTGGAACTTGAAGACCTGATTGAGCAGCTTCTTCAGCTTCTTTCTTTTCGATTTCATGCATTTTTTCAGGATCTTTAACTGGTAACTATGCTTCTTCGGTAGTGACGCAGACTCCAGCGCGGATATGATTACTAATTCCTATTGTGAATTTCATCGTGTGCGGTTGCTTAATTTTCCTTTCTTACAATGTCTAATCAGAATAAAAAAAATAAAAAGTGCTTTGTTTGTAATAACTCTATTCAAGATGATGGAGTTAGTTGTGGTTTCTTTTGTGGTAACTCATTCCATAAAATTTGTTCTAAAATTTCGGATGACACACAAAAGCAAATACTTAAAGAAAATTCTAATATTTTTTTTCGTTGCTCCGATTGTGCTAATTATAATTTAAATCAACTGTTCACAAAAGTCAATGAACTTGTCTCTGTTGTTGGTTCACTAACAAAAAAACTGAGTGATGTCGATTCTCTTCATGCTGATGTACGGAATCTTCTTGATGTTGTTGGTGTGCCCAAAGAAGGCAAAAAAGCAGGCAGTGACGATGGTGAAAGAGGAGAGGTTGCGACAAGCAATAGATTAAACAATTGCTCTAGTGCTACTTCGGTGAAGGTGTTTGATGGCGCGGTGTAGCAGCAAGTGCGGCAGTAGATGAAGAAAATATTCCTACTAATATTCTCGCACAAGTAAACAACCATTGCGTCATCGCTGATGCTCGAATGCGAAGTCAAAAGAAAACACAAGTTGCAGTTGGTGATGGTGCGGCAGTAGACGAAGGAAATATACCTACGAATGATCTCTGAAGAAATGAAATCAATCCGATGAGGAGATGAAGTGAAAACGCTTTGACTTCTTAATTCACAATGATATTTAATTCTATACATAGTAAAAGGTATAAGTATATAATTGGTATAAAGGTACACTAGGAAATAAAAATATATATAAGGGTGAAGTTACAACATCTCCTCCCCCACTATTACAAAAGCATATAATTATTTAGTACTTTAGCATCCTTCTGTATACCGTACCGGTGGTAATCTTACACGATTGGATCTTCTACATTCAATAGGAGTTGATGGGTCCACTGGGTTATTAGTGGGAGCTTCCTTCTGATGTTCAAGTTCAGGCTTCAGCACTGGCTCAATCGGCTGTTGATTTGGTTCCTCATGACGGTTACCAGAAGATATGTCAGCATCTGTTTTTTCCTGTTTAAAACTTGGCTTAGTTTTTGATTCATCAGTGAAAGTTAAATAAGCTTCTTGATTATGCTTCATCAATCGTAATTGATTCTGATGACGTCGTATGAACCCTTCCTCCGTCTGGATACCATACATGTTATTTCCCAAAACTTCAGATATAACTCCTTTCGACCATTTCCTTGGCTTCTTGTATTGGCGAGCTAAGACGTTTTGATGTATTTGAAATTTGGGTTCTTGTCTTGAAAAAGACTTTTTTTGTTGGTCTGGCAGGAAACAAGTAAGTAAATTTCTATGTTGACGTCCATGCAACAGCTCGGCTGGAGACTTTTTTGAGATAGGATTCGGCGTTGCCCTATACGCTGCAAGAAAAACATTGACTGCATCCTCCGACTTCTTTTTCTCCTATATAATCTTCTTAAAAGCTTCCTTGAAAGTTCGCACGAACCTTTCTGCCTGTCCGTTGGACGCTGGATGGAACGGTGCTGTTCTCCAATGATGAATTGAGTGATGGATGCAAAAATCTGCGAAAACTTGTGCAGTAAACTGCGTACCGTTGTCTGTGACTATCGTCTTCGGAAGTCCCTCGATTGCGAAAATCTTCTGCAGCGCCTTTATTGTGGATTCTGCTGTCACCGAAGATAACGATACAACAAACGGGAACTTTGAAAAAGAATCCACACAAACCAGCCACATTTTGTTAAAGAATGGTCCAGCAAAATCGAGATGGATCCTTTCCCAAGCTTCTGCTAGTGGCGGCCAGTTTACATATTCTCTTTTTGGATCAGATGCTGTGACTTGACAAATTTTACAGCTGGCCGCTAGCTTCTCGATGGCAATATTCCTGGGAACCAGATGTACCGACGTGAAAGCTGCTTCATTCGAGTACAACCCCAGTGGCCTTCGTGCACATATTTTAATGCTCTGAACTGCAAAACCTCCGGTATAATGACACGATCATAGTCAGTGCTAACTTACGGTCATAAAACGGCTTCAACTCCTTCTCGCGTTTTGACAGCCTGATAGGCCACCCGTTCTTGATGTATCCGGAAACTCGATTCAACAAATTGTCCTTAGCTGTAAACTTCGCAATAAGATCTGCATTAATTGGACTGTTGTCCAAGTCCTCCAACGTAAGGTTGTTCAGTGTATGCAGTTTATTATCCAGCTCGTCAAAAGCAACATCTGGGCCTACTGGGAGTCGAGACAAGGCATCTGCGTTGGCATGCCTCGCCGTTGGACGATACTTTATCTGGTACGTATATGCCATTAATGTCAGAGCCCAGTTTCGAAGTCGCCGCATGGTCATCTCAGGAATTTGCTTACTAGGGTTGAAAATAGCCGTGAGAGGCTTGTGGAAGCAGTGGAACTTCTTTACCCCGTAAATAATCGACAAGGCCTCCTTCTCTATTTGACTATAGAGCTTTTGATGACGGTATAGCGTTTTGGAAGCAAACGCTATTGGCCTTTCTACCCCATCCGGGTAGCGATGGGAGATAACCGCTCCTATACCATAGCTGGAGGCATCTGTGGCTAACACAATTGGTAAGGTGTCATCAAAGCTAGACAAGTTGCTTTAAGGATACTGCTCTTCAAACTCTCGAACGCGGCTTTTTGTTGACCAGACCACACAAATTTAGACCCTTTTGCACGTAATGCATTCAATGGACCAGCCCCCTGAGAGAAATTAGGAATAAATTGATTATAGTAATTTAATTTACCTATAACTGCTTCCAACCCTTTAACATTTGTTGGGTGTGGTAAGTTGCGGAGAGCCTTCAAGTGTTTTTCTGAAGGACAAATACCCTTTGAAGATAGCGAATGCCCAAAATACTCGAGCTCTGTTTCGGCAAAAGTACACTTTCGCTTGTTACACCGGAACCCATTCGCCTCCAAACGCCTTAGTACCTCTTCCAAAATCTGCAGGTGATCCTCCTCTGACTCTCCAGCGATGACTATGTCATCGATATAAACACCTACTGAGAGATCCGCAAACAGCTGCTCCATGACACCTTGAAACTCCCCTGGTGCACTGCTCACACCGTATGGTAATCGATTGAACCGTAAAAGTCCAAAAGGAGAATATGTAAACTGGCCGCCACCAGCAGAATCTTGGGAAAGGATCCATCTCGATTTTGCTGGACCATTCTTCAACAAAATGTGGCTGGTTTGTGTGGATTCTTTTTCCAAGTTCCCGTTTGTTGTATCATTATCTTCAGTGACATTAGAATCTACAATAAAGGCGCTGCAGAAGATTTTCGCAATCGAGGGACTTCCGAAGACGATAGTCACAGACAACGGTACGCAGTTTACTGCACAAGTTTTCGCAGATTTTTGCATCCATCACTCAATTCATCATTGGAGAACTCCTTTAGTTCCAGATGAGCTTGAAAATGTTTGAGAAGAGAAACATTTGAATTAATATGTAATATTGAATGTTCTATCTTTAAGCTGAGAGCTTTGAACCAATCTAAACCTAAAATATTAGCACCGGAACTGTTTACTACAAGCAAATTGACATGATGAATTGAATTCTCGTAGGTAACCTCAACTTTTAATTAATTACGGCAGCTACATTACCCACTTTTTTACATTTATTGCAAACCGTTTTGTTGTGACGACAATCACTTCTATTATGATAAACAAAACAGCCCAGGCAGGATTTACGTAACGATTGTGACTGTGAGTTTGCATGAGAAATACCGTGCCCGTTAGACAAAATTTCTGCCATCCACTCCCGCTGCGACTTCAAAATAGCTTCCAGAGATGCTTTATCTATTGCTTCTTAATCCTGTTGGATTATTTTTTACAATTATTAAGCTGGGGTTCGAATTAATTAAAAAAAAATCCTCGTCGCCAAATGAAGAAATGAGATCAATCCGATGAGGAGATGAAGTGAAAACGCTTTGACTTCTTAATGCACAGTGATATTTATTTCTATACATAGTAAAAAGTATAAGTATATAATATGTATAAAGTGTATATATATAAGGGTGAAGTTGCAACAATCTCCCACATGTAAGCAACGATTGGGTTATTGCTGGTGTTCGAAAGCAGAAACCAAAGAAAAAACAATCTCTGCGTTTGTGTGGTGAAGATGTTGCTGTTACTGATGGGCTAAATGTTGTTGTTGCCCATAAATGGTTTCACGTATCGAAATTTGATGCATCAACTTCTGAGGAATCACTGGTAAGATTGGTGTTGATGAGACCACTGGGAAGTGCTATAAACTGGTGAAAAAAGATGCTAAAGGTTTGAAGTTTGTAAATTTCAAAGTTGGTATTCCGGCTAACAACGTTAAATCAGCGTTCCAAAAAACGACAAAGTTGTGCCCAATCTTCTGTTGGAAATGAATCAGCGTGCAGAGGGGCTTCTTTCGAAGTAAACAAATCTGAAAATTCTATATATTATCAAAACATGGGCGGAATGAGATGTAAATTAAATGCCCTCTCCGCTAATGTTGACGCTTTTGAGTATGATATTTATGCGTTTGCTGAAACCTGGCTTTTTAATGAAATAAAAAATGAAGAACTACTAAATACATCAGAGTTTCCTGTGTTCCATCGTGATCGTCATAATGTTGGAAGCAGAAGAGGTGGTGGTCTTCTATTGGCTGCTCGGCATTCACTTATTGCCCATTCTATCGACATTGGAAGTTCATCGCCAGAAGACAACATTGAACAAATATGTGTTTGCATCGAAGGCAACTATGACTGTAAATTATTAATTTTTTTAAGTTATATACCACCTGATTCTCATTTATCTATTTATTTATATCATTTAAAAAACATTGAAAATACTTTATCTAATTATTCTGAGTATAATATTTCCGTTTGTATAATTGGTGATTTCAATTTGGGTGGAATCAAATGGATGCAATATGAAAATAAGGTGCTGCCAATTGTGCTCTCAACAGAAAAAGAATTTGAGCTTGTCGATTCTCTGTTTGCTTTAAATTTAACCCAAGTATGTTTTGTTCACAATTCATTGCGGAGAATGCTTGATCTAGTTTTTATAAATGATAATATTGAAGTCAATGTTTCTGAATGCATCCCCTTGTTTTCCAACTCAATTCATCATGTTGCTGTGTCTATTTGCATACAAAATAGAGCTCTTGATTTCGACCGGGTACCCGGGTAACTAAATTTCCGGGTATTACCCGGGTAGCCGGGTACCCGCACGTGTCGGATACCCGGGTACCCGAAACATGATCGGGTACCCGACACGTGCGGGTACCCGTCGACCCTGGTATTACCCGGAATATCCGGGTACCCGGGTACCCGGTCAATGTACCGGGTACCCGGGTATCAAGAGCTCTATTACAAAATATTTACTTTAAAAATAATAGTGCTTTCCAGACTGTAAACAAATTTAAATATCATTTTAATTCTGAAAATTTAAATATCTTAAATGAGTCATTTTGTAATTTTGATTGGCAATTTAATTTTAATAATAGTTTAAAATATAATTTTGAATATTTTTTAAATGTTTTTGTCAGAGAATTGGTTACCTCTGTTCCACGCTCTATTTTTAAAGTTAATTCTCATCCTCCATGGTCTAACTAAAGGTTGCGTAAATTAAAAAATGCCAAGAATAAGGCTTTTAAAAGTTATAAAAGCACTAAGAGCTCTGATGATTTCGCCTTATATTCACGTCTCCGTAAAGAATTTGCATTTCTATGAAAGTTTTGTTTTAGTAACTATGTATATATAACTGAGATTGAATTAAAGCAAAATCCAAAAAAAAATTGGAAATTTGTTAATACGAAGCGTAATAGCCTTTTCACACCAAACTCAAAACGCGGTTTTCAGCTAAAAGTTTTCGAAAACACGAAATGCGTTCACACTGCATATTACGGGTTTTCGTTTGACATTTCAATTTTTTGACAACACTACTGTCAAATTTTGTATTGAAAAATTAAAAACTTATTTGTGTTTACATATGTATTTGCAACAATAAATGAATGCTAAACAAATTAAACTAATTTATATACACAAAAAGAAAATTGAAGAAAACATGAATATTTTGTTAAACTTCTTTTTCTTATCTGAAAACTCTTACATGAGAATCAGAAGAAAGAAATTACTTATCACAAAAAGTTTATCAACAAAACAAATCAAAAACTCAAATAATATTTACAGTCAGCTGTTTTTAATTTCTTTTGAAAGCATTCCATCAATTTCTTTCTTGTCAATTTTTGGGCGCTGAATATTCCATAGGTGTGTTTGATTCAGTTCATCTATGAGTTTCCACAAGTTTTCGACCGGTTTTATATAAAACTTGTAGTTTATGAAAACCTGAAGCTACAAAAAATGTATGCGAAAACTTGTGTTTTCGATTAGGTTTTCATCGAAAACCGATGTTTTCCGTGTTTTCGGCTTGATGTGAATACCGTATAAATCTATTGGTTTTCCTTCAATAATGGTTTACAATGACGTTACCTCCAGTGACCCTCAAACTATTGTTGACTGGTTTGCTGAAAGCTTTCAAAATATTTATAATACAACGGATTTGTTAGTTGGTAATAACTACGACTGTAACAATTTAGTACGTATAACAGATTGCTGTAGTTTATATTGTGAGTTAGAAGATGTTGCAACTGCTTTATGTGAATTAGAACCCTCTATTACACCAGATTTTCATGGTGTGTTTTCTATTGTATTAAAACATTGTTTTGAATCTCTAAGTTTTCCACTTCAATTTATTTTTAATCAATCCCTACTAAGTGGTCATTTTTTAGATGAATGGAAAGTATCTTATATAGGTATTAACCCAATTTTTAAGTCTGGTGGCAAAAAGAAGGTTTCAAATTATCGCCCAATAAGTAAACTTTCAACCATTCCAAAGTTTTTCGATAAAAAAGTAAAAAATAAATTATATGGTATATTAAAATGCCATATTTCTAAATTTCAACACGGTTTCATAAGTGGTCGATCAACCACTACAAATCTGTGTTTAAAGGCAATGGAAAAGCGATGTCAAATGGACGTGGTTAATACCGATTTTGTTAAAGCCTTTAGTAGGGTTAATCACCAAATCTTAATTAAAAAATTAAAATTATATGGTTTTGATGGCAGCCTACTAAATTGGTTTAGTTCCTATCTAATTGGAAGGAAACAAGTAGTTAGAATTGGTGATTTGGAATCAAATTCGATAATAGACTGTAGTCTGGTGTTCCCGAAGGAAGCCATTTAGGTCCACCGTTGTTTGATTTATTTATAAATGATTTTCCATCAGTCTTATCGAGTTGTGAGTGTTTAATCTTCGGGGATGTTCAAAGTTATTAATAATTATCATGATTAAGTTGCATTTCAACAAGATATTTTAAACTTCCAGTCATTCATCTGAATCTGTCAAAGTGCTCTGTTATGACTCACAGTCGTTTATCAAATCATATAGTTTTTGATTATTTCCTAGATGGTTTCAAACTATCTAGAAATCGTGAAATAAAGGACTTAGGTGTAGTTTTTGATGATAAGCTCAGCTTTGAGTCACATGTTTCTTATATTGTTTCAAAGTCTAATTCCATGCTAGGTTTTCTAAAACGAAATTCCACAGATTTTAAAGATCCGTTTACTTTGAAAGCTATTTTTTGTTCTATTGTTCGACCATTATTGGAGTATTGTTCCATTATTTGGAATCCTAATATTAAAAAACTTATACTAAGAATTGAGAATATTCAAAGAAATTTTTTAAGATTTGCTTTAAGAAATTTCGCAATAAATGATACTATAAGTCTTAATTACAATAGTAGATGCTTATTGTTAGGAATGCAAACTCTTGAAGCAAGACGTAGAATGTACAGTGTCATGTTTGTTCGAGATATTCTTTCAAATGATATTGATTGTGAGTTTTTGCTCTCTTCGATAAATATTTATGCGCCAAGTCGACCTTTGAGAATGAGACAACTCATTTTTGAAATTTCTCATTCTACTAACTATGGACAGCGTGAGCCTATTTCTCATTGTTGTAAATTTTTTAATTTGTATTATAATGATCTCGATGTATATTTATCTAGATATCAATTTAAAGCTTCTTTATTTTTATTATTATTACAAAATAATCATTCTTAAATCATATTTTACATACTTACCTATTAATATTACCTTTTAACATGTATAAATTTAGAATTAAGAAAATCTGTTGATGTAATTATCGTATATTGAATAAATAAATAAATTTGATTCTTTTGGGAATGATAACTTTTATCCCGAATAGGGCTAAAAGCTTCAGACCCAAAGAGAAATCATGGTTTGATGCGAGCTGTTAAGAGGTTATTAGGGTCAAAGAGGTTAGCTTCCGATGTTTTAGAGCCAACCCAACTGAGGAAAATCGGAATAAGTTCAAACAAGCCAGGAAGGCTTGCAACGCCCATATTCGAAGGACCAAATTTTTGCATGACCAAAAATTAAGGCAAAAAATACTACAATGTCCCACAGGTAGTCACAATTTTTGGTCATTTGTAAAAAACATAAGGAACAAAACATCTTCCTCAGTCCCAACACTTGTTGTCAATGACACTTCCCTCGTTAGCTCTCTCGAGAAGGCTAACTTATTCGTTAGGCAGTTCGCCGCCAACTCTACGCTGTCTGATAGTGTCATGACTCCCCCAGTTTTTGAGCGCGTAAATTATTCTATGGGACAAATCTTCTTTCGTACTCGTACTGTGGCGAGAGTCCTAAAAGATCTCAACATTCATAAATCCGCTGGTCCAGATGATATCCCCGCCATTGTTCTGAAGAGGTGCTCTTCCACGCTGGCAAAACCCCTGCGTAAGCTTTTCCATCTATCCTATTCTTCTGGGCTTGTTCCGAGCAGTTGAAAAACAGCATTTGTTCAGCCTATCCCAAAAAAAGGCGAATCTTCTTCACCCTGTAATTACCGACCAATTGCATTTACGTCCCTTCTATCCAAGGTCATGGAAACGCTAATAAATTATCAGTTCAACAAATATCTTGAAGATCGAAAGCTTCTTAATGACCAGCAATACGGCTTTCGCAGCAATAGATCCGCTGGTGACTTGATGGTTTATCTCACCGACCAGTGGAACAAATCTTTACATCGTTTTGGAGAGAGTAAGATTATTGCACTTGATATTTCTAAAGCATTTGATAAAGTTTGGCATCCTGCTCTTTTATCGAAAATGCGTGCTTTTGGTATCGATGAAACCCTTCTTCGTTGGATTAGTAACCTTCTTTCGAATCGCTCTATACAAGTAGTATTAGACGGATTCAATTCTGAAACCCAAAAAATAAATGCTGGTGTGCCACAGGGTTCCGTTTTGTTTCCGACCCTCTTTCTCATTTTCATTAATGATCTCCTGTCTGTAACTCTAATCCATTAAATTGTTTCGCTGACGATATCACTCTTAGCTTTTCATATTCGTTTCCAGATTCACATCCCTGCTCTTCGGACGTGGAACTGAAACGGCTAAATATTATAGGTACATTAAATTCTGATCTAAACAGCATTGTACAATGGGGATTAAGAAATCGCGTAGAATTTAATGCTTCGAAAACACAATGCTGCCTTCTGTCGTTAAAGCGAGATGTACCCCCCTTGCCATTATCTATGAATGGTATCGAAGAAACTAATCAGCTTACGATTTTAGGTATGTGTATCACAAAACATCTTATGTAGAATGATCACATACTTAACGTCGCCAAAAATGCCGCAAGATTTTTGGGTTTCCTTTGAAGATGCAAGAAATTCTTTTCCCCTTCTGATCTGGCTATTGGCTATAAAAGTTATATACGTCCAAGGCTTGAGTATAACTCCAATCTCTGGGCTGGTGCGGCAGCAACTTACTTAAGTCTCTTGGACAGTATACAAAGACGAGCCTTCAGAATGATCGGAGACAGGAACATCATCGATACTTTTACGTCACTCGAACACCGGCGTAACGTTTCCTGTATCTCACTCTTTTATCGTTACTTTTACGGTAAGTGCTCCAATGAAATAGCCAGTTGCATTCCTTCCCTTAAACAATTTAAGCGTAATACTCGCGCTTCCAGGAATGCTCATCAGTTTATTTTTGAACCCAACTTCGGTCGTACAGTTAAGTACAGGGATTCGTTCTTTAGCCGTACTACGCGAATGTGGAATACCCTTCCACGCTCTGTCTTGCCCTCTCATTGTGATATACTGAAATTCAAGATTAATGTTCACCGACATCGCCTTTTAAATCCTCTCCTACTTACCTAAAGCTCGCACTGTGTTTCTGACATAATAAAGGGTACATAAAATCCCCTTGTGTGCGTGTTGATTACAAAAAAAAAAGATATTCAATAATCCACAGTTATGTTCACCCACTCGCGCTTCTTCAAAATTTATTGCCTTATTGCAAATAGCCTGATTTTGGCGTTGTTCAATTGCTTTGAAGTTAAATTTGCCAAACGATGCTCTTCTAACTCTTGCAAAATAAGACCATTAGCGGCACGATAATCTTCCAATTGTTGGTACATAAGTCCGTTAATATATCGTTGCTGTGATGTGTTATGGGCAGTATGATGTGTAGCTAATTGTTCTGGCAGCATTTGCTCAACTTCAGAAGCAGCTATTGCAGCATGAAGAGCTTTAAGTTGTTGTGGTGTAAATCCTTCAATATGTCGTTGCTGTGATGTGTTATGTGCAGTACAATGTGCAGTCAGTTGTTCTGGCAGCATTCCTTCGATGCGATGTTGTTCACAGGCAACTTTGGCAGCTTGAAGAGCTTCCACTTGTTGCGGCGTAAGTCCGTCAATATATCGTTGCTGTGATGTGTTATTTGTAGTACGATGTGCAGTCAGTTGTTCTGGCAGCATTCCTTCGATGCGATGTTGTTCAAAGGCAACTTTGGCAGCTTGAAGAGCTTCCATTTGTTGCGGCGTTAGTCCGTCAATATTTTTATTTATTTATTTATTTATTTATTCCATCTACAAGCTTAGCTTAACAGATTACAATAAGGATTAATAAGAAAAATTTACTTATAAACAATTTTTACTACAGTAGGTAGATTTAATTTAAGATTTCGTTCAATAAATTAATATAAAGAATTAAATAAAATGTTTTTGAAGGAATCCCGTGAAATGTTAAGGTCAAAATTTCGACTTACTTCATTGAAAGATTTTATAGATCTTGAAATTGGTTCGTTTAGACCGTAATTAGTTCTATGCAAGGGTTGAAAAAGAAAATGATGTTCCCTGAGTGGTCTAACAGGAGCATTAATAGGAACTTGAGATAGAAGATAGGGACTCTTAATATGATTACACAGCAGATCTCTTATGAACATAGATTCATGTACGTATCTTCTAGATTTCAGCGAATATATCCCAAGAAGTTTGCATCTTTCTTCATATGATGGGGAAAAATTCCAGTTCATTTTTCTAAAGATGTATTTCGTAAAACTCCTTTGAACTTTTTCAATTCGATTGGAGTGAATTTCATAAGAAGGACTCCAAATAATATCAGAAAACTCGAGAATGGACCTCACTAGGGAGGTGTATAACATTAAAAGCGTATGGGGATCAGTAAAATCTTTTGAATTGCGTTTAATAAAACCAACAATTTGGTTTGCCTTAGCCACAATATAGTCAATGTGATAGTTAAAAGTTAATTTAGTATCAATAACTACACCAAGGTGTTTTATTTTTTCAACTCTTTTTAACAAGTTATGCCCAAGGCAATAATCATACGAAATTATTGAGGAACTTCTAAAAAATGAAATTGCCCTGCACTTATTAATATTTAAATTAAGACAATTTACACTACACCATCTGGATAGTTGATTTATATCTAACTGTACTTTTGCACAGTCATCAATATTTTTTATTTTTAAAATATTTTTAAATCATCTGCGAAAATTAAATAATCACAAAATTTTAAAACAGAAACAATATCATCAATAAACAGTATGAAAAGCAGAGGTCCAAGATGGCTACCTTGTGGGACACCAAGGCTTGAGTATAACTCCAATCTCTGGGCTGGTGCTGCAGCAACTTACTTAAGCCTCTTGGACAGTATACAAAGACGAGCCTTCAGAATGATCGGAGACAGGAACATCATCGATACTTTAACGTCACTCGAACACCGGCGTAACGTTTCCTGTCTCTCACTCTTTTATCGTTACTTTTACGGTAAGTGCTCCAATGAAATAGCCAGTTGCATTCCTTCCCTTAAACAATTTAACCGTAATACTCGCGCTTCCAGGAATGCTCATCAGTTTACTCTTGAACCCAACTTCGGTCGTACAGTTAAGTACAGGGATTCGTTCTTTAGCCGTACTACGCGAATGTGGAATACCCTTCCACGCTCTGTCTTGCCCTCTCATTGTGATATACTGAAATTCAAGATTAATGTTCACCGACATCGCCTTTTAAATCCTCTCCTACTTACCTAAAGCTCGCACTGTGTTTCTGACATAATAAAGGGTACATAAAATCCCCTTGTGTGCGTGTTGATTACAAAAAAAAAAAGATATTCAATAATCCACAGTTATGTTCACCCACTCGCGCTTCTTCAAAATTTATTGCCTTATTGCAAATAGCCTGATTTTGGCGTTGTTCAATTGCTTTGAAGTTAAATTTGCCAAACGATGCTCTTCTAACTCTTGCAAAATAAGACCATTAGCGGCTCGATAATCTTCCAATTGTTGGTACATAAGTCCGTTAATATATCGTTGCTGTGATGTGTTATGGGCAGTATGATGTGTAGCTAATTGTTCTGGCAGCATTTGCTCAACTTCAGAAGCAGCTTTTGCAGCATGAAGAGCTTTAAGTTGTTGTGGTGTAAATCCTTCAATATGTCGTTGCTGTGATGTGTTATGTGCAGTACAATGTGCAGTCAGTTGTTCTGGCAGCATTCCTTCGATGCGATGTTGTTCACAGGCAACTTTGGCAGCTTGAAGAGCTTCCACTTGTTGCGGCGTAAGTCCGTCAATATATCGTTGCTGTGATGTGTTATTTGTAGTACGATGTGCAGTCAGTTGTTCTGGCAGCATTCCTTCGATGCGATGTTGTTCAAAGGCAACTTTGGCAGCTTGAAGAGCTTCCACTTGTTGCGGCGTTAGTCCGTCAATATTTTTATTTATTTATTTATTTATTTATTTATTTATTTATTTATTTATTCCATCTACAAGCTTAGCTTAACAGATTACAATAAGGATTAATAAGAAAAATTTACTTATAAACAATTTTTACTACAGTAGGTAGATTTAATTTAAGATTTCGTTCAATAAATTAATATAAAGAATTAAATAAAATGTTTTTGAAGGAATCCCGTGAAATGTTAAGGTCAAAATTTCGACTTACTTCATTGAAAGATTTTATAGATCTTGAAATTGGTTCGTTTAGACCGTAATTAGTTCTATGCAAAGAAAATGATGTTCCCTGAGTGGTCTAACAGGAGCATTAATAGGAACTTGAGATAGAAGATAGGGACTCTTAATATGATTACACAGCAGATCTCTTATGAACATAGATTCATGTACGTATCTTCTAGATTTCAGCGAATATATCCCAAGAAGTTTGCATCTTTCTTCATATGATGGGGAAAAATTACAGTTCATTTTTCTAAAGATGTATTTCGTAAAACTCCTTTGAACTTTTTCAATTCGATTGGAGTGAATTTCATAAGAAGGACTCCAAATAATATCAGAAAACTCGAGAATGGACCTCACTAGGGAGGTGTATAACATTAAAAGCGTATGGGGATCAGTAAAATCTTTTGAATTGCGTTTAATAAAACCAACAATTTGGTTTGCCTTAGCCACAATATAGTCAATGTGATAGTTAAAAGTTAATTTAGTATCAATAACTACACCAAGGTGTTTTATTTTTTCAACTCTTTTTAACAAGTTATGCCCAAGGCAATAATCATACGAAATTATTGAGGAACTTCTAAAAAATGAAATTGCCTGCAATTATTAATATTTAAATTAAGACAATTTACACTACACCATCTGGATAGTTGATTTATATCTAACTGTACTTTTGCACAGTCATCAATATTTTTTATTTTTAAAATATTTTTAAATCATCTGCGAAAATTAAATAATCACAAAATTTTAAAACAGAAACAATATCATCAATAAACAGTATGAAAAGCAGAGGTCCAAGATGGCTACCTTGTGGGACACCAAGGCTTGAGTATAACTCCAATCTCTGGGCTGGTGCTGCAGCAACTTATTTAAGCCTCTTGGACAGTATACAAAGACGAGCCTTCAGAATGATCGGAGACAGGAACATCATCGATACTTTAACGTCACTCGAACACTGGCGTAACGTTTCCTGTCTCTCACTCTTTTATCGTTACTTTTACGGTAAGTGCTCCAATGAAATAGCCAGTTGCATTCCTTCCCTTAAACAATTTAACCGTAATACTCGCGCTTCCAGGAATGCTCATCAGTTTACTCTTGAACCCAACTTCGGTCGTACAGGTAAGTACAGGGATTCGTTCTTTAGCCGTACTACGCGAATGTGG
Organism: Syrphus vitripennis; assembly: GCA_958431115.1. Lineage (NCBI taxonomy): Eukaryota > Metazoa > Arthropoda > Insecta > Diptera > Syrphidae > Syrphus > Syrphus vitripennis. The sequence goes on along the minus strand of OY288110.1, from coordinate 57,717,903 downwards.
AATACCCTTCCACGCTCTGTCTTGCCCTCTCATTGTGATATACTGAAATGCAAGATTAATGTTCACCGACATCTCCTTTTAAATCCTCTCCTACTTACCTAAAGCTCGCACTGTGTTTCTGACATAATAAAGGGTACATAAAATCCCCTTGTGTGCGTGTTGATTATAAAAAAAAAAGATATTATTCAATAATCCACAGTTATGTTCACCCACTCGCGCTTCTTCAAAATTTATTGCCTTATTGCAAATAGCCTGATTTTAGCGTTGTTCAATTGCTTTGAAGTTAAATTTGCCAAACGATGCTCTTCTAACTCTTGCAAAATAAGACCATTAGCGGCACAATAATCTTCCAATTGTTGGTACATAAGTCCGTCAATATATCGTTGCTGTGATGTGTTATGGGCAGTATGATGTGTAGCTAATTGTTCTGGCAGCATTTGCTCAACTTCAGAAGCAGCTTTTGCAGCATGAAGAGCTTTAAGTTGTTGTGGTGTAAATCCTTCAATATGTCGTTGCTGTGATGTGTTATGTGCAGTACGATGTGCAGTCAGTTGTTCTGGCAGCATTCTCTCGATGCAATGTTGTTCACAGGCAACTTTGGCAGCTTGAAGAGCTTCCACTTGTTGCGGCGTAAGTCCGTCAATATATCGTTGCTGTGATGTGTTATTTGCAGTACGATGTGCAGTCAGTTGTTCTGGCAGCATTCCTTCGATGCGATGTTGTTCAAAGGCAACTTTGGCAGCTTGAAGAGCTTCCACTTGTTGCGGCGTTAGTCCGTCAATATTTTTATTTATTTATTTATTTATTTATTTATTCCATCTACAAGCTTAGCTTAACAGATTACAATAAGGATTAATAAGAAAAATTTACTTATAAACAATTTTTACTACAGTAGGTAGATTTAATTTAAGATTTCGTTCAATAAATTAATATACAGAATTAAATAAAATGTTTTTGAAGGAATCCCGTGAAATGTTAAGGTCAAAATTTCGACTTACTTCATTGAAAGATTTTATAGATCTTGAAATTGGTTCGTTTAGACCGTAATTAGTTCTATGCAAGGGTTGAAAAAGAAAATGATGTTCCCTGAGTGGTCTAACAGGAGCATTAATAGGAACTTGAGATAGAAGATAGGGACTCTTAATATGATTACACAGCAGATCTCTTATGAACATAGATTCATATACGTATCTTCTAGATTTCAGCGAATATATCCCAAGAAGTTTGCATCTTTCTTCATATGATGGGGAAAAATTCCAGTTCATTTTTCTAAAGATGTATTTCGTAAAACTCCTTTGAACTTTTTCAATTCGATTGGAGTGAATTTCATAAGAAGGACTCCAAATAATATCAGAAAACTCGAGAATGGACCTCACTAGGGAGGTGTATAACATTTAAAGCGTATGGGGATCAGTAAAATCTTTTGAATTGCGTTTAATAAAACCAACAATTTGGTTTGCCTTAGCCACAATATAGTCAATGTGATAGTTAAAAGTTAATTTAGTATCAATAACTACACCAAGGTGTTTTATTTTTTCAACTCTTTTTAACAAGTTATGCCCAAGGCAATAATCATACGAAATTATTGAGGAACTTCTAAAAAATGAAATTGCCTGCACTTATTAATATTTAAATTAAGACAATTTACACTACACCATCTGGATAGTTGATTTATATCTAACTGTACTTTTGCACAGTCATCAATATTTTTTATTTTTAAAATATTTTTAAATCATCTGCGAAAATTAAATAATCACAAAATTTTAAAACAGAAACAATATCATCAATAAACAGTATGAAAAGCAGAGGTCCAAGATGGCTACCTTGTGGGACACCAAGGCTTGAGTATAACTCCAATCTCTGGGCTGGTGCTGCAGCAACTTATTTAAGCCTCTTGGACAGTATACAAAGACGAGCCTTCAGAATGATCGGAGACAGGAACATCATCGATACTTTTACGTCACTCGAACACCGGCGTAACGTTTCCTGTCTCTCACTCTTTTATCGTTACTTTTACGGTAAGTGCTCCAATGAAATAGCCAGTTGCATTCCTTCCCTTAAACAATTTAACCGTAATACTCGCGCTTCCAGGAATGCTCATCAGTTTACTCTTGAACCCAACTTCGGTCGTACAGTTAAGTACAGGGATTCGTTCTTTAGCCGTACTACGCGAATGTGGAATACCCTTCCACGCTCTGTCTTGCCCTCTCATTGTGATATACTGAAATTCAAGATTAATGTTCACCGGCATCTCCTTTTAAATCCTCTCCTACTTACCTAAAGCTCGCACTGTGTTTCTGACATAATAAAGGGTACATAAAATCCCCTTGTGTGCGTGTTGATTATAAAAAAAAAAAAGATATTATTCAATAATCCCCAGTTATGTTCACCCACTCGCGCTTCTTCAAAATTTATTGCCTTATTGCAAATAGCCTGATTTTAGCGTTGTTCAATTGCTTTGAAGTTAAATTTGCCAAACGATGCTCTTCTAACTCTTGCAAAATAAGACCATTAGCGGCACAATAATCTTCCAATTGTTGGTACATAAGTCCGTCAATATATCGTTGCTGTGATGTGTTATGGGCAGTATGATGTGTAGCTAATTGTTCTGGCAGCATTTGCTCAACTTCAGAAGCAGCTTTTGCAGCATGAAGAGCTTTAAGTTGTTGTGGTGTAAATCCTTCAATATGTCGTTGCTGTGATGTGTTATGTGCAGTACAATGTGCAGTCAGTTGTTCTGGCAGCATTCTCTCGATGCGTTGTTGTTCACAGGCAACTTTGGCAGCTTGAAGAGCTTCCACTTGTTGCGGCGTAAGTCCGTCAATATATCGTTGCTGTGATGTGTTATTTGCAGTACGATGTGCAGTCAGTTGTTCTGGCAGCATTCCTTCGATGCGATGTTGTTCAAAGGCAACTTTGGCAGCTTGAAGAGCTTCCACTTGTTGCGGCGTTAGTCCGTCAATATTTTTATTTATTTATTTATTTATTTATTCCATCTACAAGCTTAGCTTAACAGATTACAATAAGGATTAATAAGAAAAATTTACTTATAAACAATTTTTACTACAGTAGGTAGATTTAATTTAAGATTTCGTTCAATAAATTAATATAAAGAATTAAATAAAATGTTTTTGAAGGAATCCCGTGAAATGTTAAGGTCAAAATTTCGACTTACTTCATTGAAAGATTTTATAGATCTTGAAATTGGTTCGTTTAGACCGTAATTAGTTCTATGCAAGGGTTGAAAAAGAAAATGATGTTCCCTGAGTGGTCTAACAGGAGCATTAATAGGAACTTGAGATAGAAGATAGGGACTCTTAATATGATTACACAGCAGATCTCTTATGAACATAGATTCATGTACGTATCTTCTAGATTTCAGCGAATATATCCCAAGAAGTTTGCATCTTTCTTCATATGATGGGGAAAAATTCCAGTTCATTTTTCTAAAGATGTATTTCGTAAAACTCCTTTGAACTTTTTCAATTCGATTGGAGTGAATTTCATAAGAAGGACTCCAAATAATATCAGAAAACTCGAGAATGGACCTCACTAGGGAGGTGTATAACATTAAAAGCGTATGGGGATCAGTAAAATCTTTTGAATTGCGTTTAATAAAACCAACAATTTGGTTTGCCTTAGCCACAATATAGTCAATGTGATAGTTAAAAGTTAATTTAGTATCAATAACTACACCAAGGTGTTTTATTTTTTCAACTCTTTTTAACAAGTTATGCCCAAGGCAATAATCATACGAAATTATTGAGGAACTTCTAAAAAATGAAATTGCCTGCACTTATTAATATTTAAATTAAGACAATTTACACTACACCATCTGGATAGTTGATTTATATCTAACTGTACTTTTGCACAGTCATCAATATTTTTTTATTTTTAAAATATTTTTAAATCATCTGCGAAAATTAAATAATCACAAAATTTTAAAACAGAAACAATATCATCAATAAACAGTATGAAAAGCAGAGGTCCAAGATGGCTACCTTGTGGGACACCAAGGCTTGAGTATAACTCCAATCTCTGGGCTGGTGCTGCAGCAACTTATTTAAGCCTCTTGGACAGTATACAAAGACGAGCCTTCAGAATGATCGGAGACAGGAACATCATCGATACTTTAACGTCACTCGAACACTGGCGTAACGTTTCCTGTCTCTCACTCTTTTATCGTTACTTTTACGGTAAGTGCTCCAATGAAATAGCCAGTTGCATTCCTTCCCTTAAACAATTTAACCGTAATACTCGCGCTTCCAGGAATGCTCATCAGTTTACTCTTGAACCCAACTTCGGTCGTACAGTTAAGTACAGGGATTCGTTCTTTAGCCGTACTACGCGAATGTGGAATACCCTTCCACGCTCTGTCTTGCCCTCTCATTGTGATATACTGAAATGCAAGATTAATGTTCACCGACATCTCCTTTTAAATCCTCTCCTACTTACCTAAAGCTCGCACTGTGTTTCTGACATAATAAAGGGTACATAAAATCCCCTTGTGTGCGTGTTGATTATAAAAAAAAAAGATATTATTCAATAATCCACAGTTATGTTCACCCACTCGCGCTTCTTCAAAATTTATTGCCTTATTGCAAATAGCCTGATTTTAGCGTTGTTCAATTGCTTTGAAGTTAAATTTGCCAAACGATGCTCTTCTAACTCTTGCAAAATAAGACCATTAGCGACACAATAATCTTCCAATTGTTGGTACATAAGTCCGTCAATATATCGTTGCTGTGATGTGTTATGGGCAGTATGATGTGTAGCTAATTGTTCTGGCAGCATTTGCTCAACTTCAGAAGCAGCTTTTGCAGCATGAAGAGCTTTAAGTTGTTGTGGTGTAAATCCTTCAATATGTCGTTGCTGTGATGTGTTATGTGCAGTACGATGTGCAGTCAGTTGTTCTGGCAGCATTCTCTCGATGCGTTGTTGTTCACAGGCAACTTTGGCAGCTTGAAGAGCTTCCACTTGTTGCGGCGTAAGTCCGTCAATATATCGTTGCTGTGATGTGTTATTTGCAGTACGATGTGCAGTCAGTTGTTCTGGCAGCATTCCTTCGATGTGATGTTGTTCAAAGGCAACTTTGGCAGCTTGAAGAGCTTCCACTTGTTGCGGCGTTAGTCCGTCAATATTTTTATTTATTTATTTATTTATTTATTTATTCCATCAACAAGCTTAGCTTAACAGATTACAATAAGGATTAATAAGAAAAATTTACTTATAAACAATTTTTACTACAGTAGGTAGATTTAATTTAAGATTTCGTTCAATAAATTAATATAAAGAATTAAATAAAATGTTTTTGAAGGAATCCCGTGAAATGTTAAGGTCAAAATTTCGACTTACTTCATTGAAAGATTTTATAGATCTTGAAATTGGTTCGTTTAGACCGTAATTAGTTCTATGCAAGGGTTGAAAAAGAAAATGATGTTCCCTGAGTGGTCTAACAGGAGCATTAATAGGAACTTGAGATAGAAGATAGGGACTCTTAATATGATTACACAGCAGATTTCTTATGAACATAGATTCATGTACGTATCTTCTAGATTTCAGCGAATATATCCCAAGAAGTTTGCATCTTTCTTCATATGATGGGGAAAAATTCCAGTTCATTTTTCTAAAGATGTATTTCGTAAAACTCCTTTGAACTTTTTCAATTCGATTGGAGTGAATTTCATAAGAAGGACTCCAAATAATATCAGAAAACTCGAGAATGGACCTCACTAGGGAGGTGTATAACATTAAAAGCGTATGGGGATCAGTAAAATCTTTTGAATTGCGTTTAATAAAACCAACAATTTGGTTTGCCTTAGCCACAATATAGTCAATGTGATAGTTAAAAGTTAATTTAGTATCAATAACTACACCAAGGTGTTTTATTTTTTCAACTCTTTTTAACAAGTTATGCCCAAGGCAATAATCATACGAAATTATTGAGGAACTTCTAAAAAATGAAATTGCCTGCACTTATTAATATTTAAATTAAGACAATTTACACTACACCATCTGGATAGTTGATTTATATCTAACTGTACTTTTGCACAGTCATCAATATTTTTTTATTTTTAAAATATTTTTAAATCATCTGCGAAAATTAAATAATCACAAAATTTTAAAACAGAAACAATATCATCAATAAACAGTATGAAAAGCAGAGGTCCAAGATGGCTACCTTGTGGGACACCAAGGCTTGAGTATAACTCCAATCTCTGGGCTGGTGCTGCAGCAACTTATTTAAGCCTCTTGGACAGTATACAAAGACGAGCCTTCAGATTGATCGGAGACAGGAACATCATCGATACTTTTACGTCACTCGAACACCGGCGTAACGTTTCCTGTCTCTCACTCTTTTATCGTTACTTTTACGGTAAGTGCTCCAATGAAATAGCCAGTTGCATTCCTTCCCTTAAACAATTTAACCGTAATACTCGCGCTTCCAGGAATGCTCATCAGTTTACTCTTGAACCCAACTTCGGTCGTACAGTTAAGTACAGGGATTCGTTCTTTAGCCGTACTACGCGAATGTGGAATACCCTTCCACGCTCTGTCTTGCCCTCTCATTGTGATATACTGAAATTCAAGATTAATGTTCACCGACATCTCCTTTTAAATCCTCTCCTACTTACCTAAAGCTCGCACTGTGTTTCTGACATAATAAAGGGTACATAAAATCCCCTTGTGTGCGTGTTGATTATAAAAAAAAAAAAGATATTATTCAATAATCCACAGTTATGTTCACCCACTCGCGCTTCTTCAAAATTTATTGCCTTATTGCAAATAGCCTGATTTTGGCGTTGTTCAATTGCTTTGAAGTTAAATTTGCCAAACGATGTTCTTCTAACTCTTGCAAAATAAGACCATTAGCGGCACAATAATCTTCCAATTGTTGGTACATAAGTCCGTCAATATATCGTTGCTGTGATGTGTTATGGGCAGTATGATGTGTAGCTAATTGTTCTGGCAGCATTTGCTCAACTTCAGAAGCAGCTTTTGCAGCATGAAGAGCTTTAAGTTGTTGTGGTGTAAATCCTTCAATATGTCGTTGTTGTGATGTGTTATGTGCAGTACGATGTGCAGTCAGTTGTTCTGGCAGCATTCCCTCGATGCGTTGTTGTTCACAGGCAACTTTGGCAGCTTGAAGAGCTTCCACTTGTTGCGGCGTAAGTCCGTCAATATATCGTTGCTGTGATGTGTTATTTGCAGTACGATGTGCAGTCAGTTGTTCTGGCAGCATTCCTTCGATGCAATGTTGTTCAAAGGCAACTTGAAGAGCTTCCACTTGTTGCGGCGTTAGTCCGTCAATATTTTTATTTATTTATTTATTTATTTATTCCATCTACAAGCTTAGCTTAACAGATTACAATAAAGATTAATAAGAAAAATTTACTTATAAACAATTTTTACTACAGTAGGTAGATTTAATTTAAGATTTCGTTCAATAAATTAATATAAAGAATTAAATAAAATGTTTTTGAAGGAATCCCGTGAAATGTTAAGGTCAAAATTTCGACTTACTTCATTGAAAGATTTTATAGATCTTGAAATTGGTTCGTTTAGACCGTAATTAGTTCTATGCAAGGGTTGAAAAAGAAAATGATGTTCCCTGAGTGGTCTAACAGGAGCATTAATAGGAACTTGAGATAGAAGATAGGGACTCTTAATATGATTACACAGCAGATCTCTTATGAACATAGATTCATATACGTATCTTCTTGATTTCAGCGAATATATCCCAAGAAGTTTGCATCTTTCTTCATATGATGGGGAAAAATTCCAGTTCATTTTCTAAAGATGTATTTCGTAAAACTCCTTTGAACTTTTTCAATTCGATTGGAGTGAATTTCATAAGGACTCCAAATGACTAGGGAGGTGTATAACATTAAAAGCGTATGGGGATCAGTAAAATCTTTTGAATTGCGTTTAATAAAACCAACAATTTGGTTTGCCTTAGCCACAATATAGTCAATGTGATAGTTAAAAGTTAATTTAGTATCAATAACTACACCAAGGTGTTTTATTTTTTCAACTCTTTTTAACAAGTTATGCCCAAGGCAATAATCATACGAAATTATTGAGGAACTTCTAAAAAATGAAATTGCCCTGCACTTATTACCTAATATTTAAATTAAGACAATTTACGCTACACCATCTGGATAGTTGATTATTATCTAACTGTACTTTTGCACAGTCATCAATATTTTTTATTTTTAAAAATATTTTTAAATCATCTGCGAAAATTAAATAATCACAAAATTTTAAAACAGAAACAATATCATCAATAAACAGTATGAAAAGCAGAGGTCCAAGATGGCTACCTTGTGGGACACCAGACGGGCAATTGATAGGCCTTGAAAAATTATTATCGATCACAACTCTTTGGGTTCTAGCAACCAAAAATGAAGAGATCCAATTTAGGATAGAAGAATGAAATCCAAAGTTTTCTAATTTATTAATGAGAACACTATGGTTGACTGAGTCAAAGGCCTTGCTGAAATCAGTATAAATTGCATCTACCTGAAACCCTTTCTCAATTGCGTTAGTAACATATGATGTATAATGTGCAAGGTTTGATTTAGTTGATCGTCCAGCCACAAAACCATGCTGAAATTCAGATATATGTTCTTTTATATGAAATTGAAGTTTAGATTTGACAATGCTTTCGAATACTTTAGGTATTGAAGAGAGCTTGCAAATTCCTCTGTAATTTTCAACCCAATTTTTTGAACCCGATTTAAAGATCGGATTGAGAAAAGACGAATTCCAATCGTCCAGAAAAATGCCAGATAGCAAGGATTCATTAAATATAAGGAAAAGTGGAAAGGATATAGTTTGGAAACATTCTTTCAAAATGATTGCAGGTATACCATCAGTACCCGGTTTGATATTTGGTTTAAGGTTTTGAAGTGCTTTTTCAACTTCATAAAGTCCTAAATGCATGGAACCAATATCGACTCTAGAGTATGAGTTATGTATAATGGGAGTATTAGAGTCAGAACAAGAATACACTGACTCAAAAAATGTAGCAAAAAAATCTAAAGTTTTCTTGATATCATTAGATTCTATGTCATTGAAAAACATAGATTTTGGTAATCCAGTAGATGATTTTTTTTTGTTCACAAAAGACCAGAAAAAATGCGAATCATTTTTAATTTGACTTTCAATTTCTAAAACATAATTCTTGTGAAGGAATTTGCTCAAAACTTGAAAATCTTTTCGATATTTACAAAATGCTGTGTAATCAGATCGTTTTTAGATCTAACATATTTCAAATGAGCTTTATTTTTTAAATTTTTCAAATGAAGGAGCTGCCTGTTATACCATGGTGGTTTAGTCAAAATCTTTTTCACTGAAAACGGAATAAACATATAAAACCCAGTTTTTAGTTTATCGATAAATTTTACATACATATCTCGAATATTAAGACCATTAAATTCAATTTCCCAGTCAAACGAACCAATGTAATCATTTAGACCAAAAAAATTTGATTTTAAAAATTTAAAAGATTTTTCAGAAATAGAATTCGTTTCAGAGTAAATATAACTTTCTAATACGATCATAATTTGTTTGTGATGCATCGAATTATTTAATAAGGAGAATGGTGCTTCAAAAACTTTTGCTTTAACTTCGTTAGAACATATGAAATAGAATTGATTTGATTAAAATTAAGGGAATATAAATGATCAGTAAATTCGATTTCAAAATCTTTTTTCATATTACAAGGAATAAGCATTTTATCATCGTTAGACCAATACCAAGAAACATTCGAAAGATTAAAATCGCCAATAATGCATAAATTGTTTAAATCAGAGCAAATATTATACAAAAAATCAAATACATAGAATAATCGAGTTGCAATTAAAATTCCATCGCCACGTTCATCAGCTGAAGTACACCGATCCATTCGGAAAACATTGTAAAGACTGCTATCAAACAGTTCAGTAGATAAAATTCCATTATGAAGCCAAGATTCTGTAATGAATATAATATTATACTCGATATGGCTTGAGTTGGTAAAAATATTAGCGACTTTAGTCCTTAAGCCACTAGTATTATGGTAAAATATTTTTAGAGATTTATTGCATTCATTTGACAAGTTTAATAGATTATTGTTCTCAGATCGCTGAGAACCAGAGTTTATTAGTTTTTTTGGAATGAAAACAAACGGTCTTATTGTAACTCCATTTGGCCAAAAATCAGCATCATAAATCGAGCTCACATATTCAGTTGGGACACATATTTTAAAATTTATAGTTTTATTGCGTTTATTTTTTTTGTCCTTTGTAAGCAAAAAACAAGAAAAACCTAATGGATTCGTAAAACCACTCAAGTTAGAAATAATATAGTTTATTATATCACCCGTTTTAGTATCAGGATGAAAACTGGAGATGTGAAAGCACTTTAATTTTCTCATTACTTTCAAATTATTACTCTGACCCCTATTTCCAGTAATACCTGTCGGCCTTAGAGTAGGGTTCCTTAAACGATCATTCGATGAATTTTCTTCATTATTCATTGGATAGTTCAGTTGAGAAGGAGCAACAGAAGCACACGAAGTAGATTCTTGAGAGTTTACAGGAATTATTCTATCGTTGCTGTGATGCGTTTTGGGCAACACGATAAGCTGTTAATTGTTCGGCTGTTAGTCAATTAATATGTTTCTGTTGAGAATTAGCATGAGCAACCCGATGTGTTGCTAATTGTTCAGAGGACATTCGTTCGATCCGTTCTTGGTCAGATGCAGCATCTAAAGCACGAACTTTTGCTCGTTATTCCTGATCTTTATTTGCTCGCCACCTTTTCTGTCTTTCATTAGCTAGGCGACGCTTTCTAGAAGTAGGGTCTTCTTCTTTATACATAACTTTGAAAAAAAAATATGTTGAAAATAAAAGAGAGACTATTTAAACACCTGCACATAAATTTTTCAAACAAAGATTAATTCTATAAGAAAAGATCATTTAAGCGAACAATAAAAGCAAATAATGGACATGCGTGATAATGGAATCGTGAGTTCTTAGTCTTAAGGAGCAACTATAATAGATGGATACTGACATAGAAAAGAAACTCTGTATGAATACAGCTATAATTTTTTTCGATGGTTATTGGCATTAGCTTCCGAAAGCATCTTCAGTTAAGCAAACACAAATTTTGTTTGCGTGTCGGGATCAGGATTCACCATAAAGATGGCTGTGAACAAAATTGGAGTGAAGTGCAGGAAAAAGATACGAAATTAAATTTTTTGAACCCGTGTTTTCAGTTCATAATTTTATCTCTACTATTTACTGTGTCGATTTCATTCAGAATAACCACCCCGTTTTGAAATTTTTGTTTTCTTTCACATCTGGGTTTATCTTGAGTTAATTAGATTGAAATCGCTCAAGTTAAATATAACAAACACTAAATTATACTACAGTTTGTTTTGAAATTTAAGTTTGATTGCTTCTTGAGTGGATACTGTCATGAAACTAAGAATCTTCCAGTATTTTATAAGATATAAGATAAAAGATAACAGTATTTTACGGATATAAGATAACAGTATTTTACGGATATAAGATAACAGTATTTTACGGATATAAGATAACACTTGTAATGATGAGATAGGGCTGTTCAAAAATACTTGTTTGTTCCCTTATAAAATTTATTTTGAAAAAATTTGTTTTTAAAAAAAAATATTCATCTGTTTTCCATATATTGAGTTTTCAAAAATAAAAAATTTTAATTTAATTTTTTCAAAAATCCAAAAAATATTTTTTGAAAATTTTGATATGCAATATTATATAAATTATATAGGGCCTCTTTCATAAAAATTTTAATCATAATTGCTCGAACCGTTTGTGAGAAAATCGAAAATCAAAAATCCGGTTCTATGGCAGGTACCGTTAATAACGGTTTTTTGAAAAATATTTGTTGACCAAATAATTTAATTTACTTACAAAACCCTACTCAAAAAATTTCGTCAAAATCATTAGAGTCGTTTTTAAGATTGAAATATTTACCTATTAAGATTAAAACGTTACCTATGACAGGTACCTTTATTTTTGGAACTAAAAATTATTGTAATTTCTCTTCTAGGGAATCACCTAAAAACCTTAAGTTCCAAGTTTGAAGAAAATCGCATCAGTAATTTTGGCTGTAGGTCGCGGTGCAGACAGGTCTGTCTGCAGATCGACAGACAGACAAAATTGCGGTATCCACTTTTTTCGCATTAAAATCTCGAGTTCGATTTCTTGCACGAATCCAAAAATGCCCTATAGTACATGTAGTCCATATTTATATGACCAGGTGCAAACAAAAATATAGATTCGAACCACTCAAGTCAAAACTATACTCACAGAATCATAGAAATATACACACGTAGAATCAATGATGTAAAAAAAAAAACAAAAATAGGTACAGATACTATCCACTAAAGTCAAACGCAAACTTTACTCACAGACAAATATATAGGTACAAATAAACACACAATGATGAACGCGCACTGCTATTTTTTTAAACATGTGTAGGTGTACCTAGGAATCACTCACTTTTTTTTTTGTTCCAGAAACAGTCGCGAGGGAAATGCGAATTTTTTTTTTGGAAAGACACTCGCCAGCAATCCAGCAGTTGTTAACACAGTTATAGTAGTTAAAAATCAGGAATTTATTTTTTGTACTTATTTGAATTTTTTCTTTTTTCATAAATTCTGTTTTCTCACGCACTCCTACAAAATTTCTTTGTGTCCACGATCCACGTATTTTATTTTTTTTCTTGTTTCCACCACCACGTCGACAAAATTTTTTTCGACAATTTTTTTTCAGACATAACTTTTTTTTGACAATTTTTTTTATGACCAAAACTTTTTCTGGCCAATTTTTTTTTCTGATCACAATTTCCACAATTTGAATTTTGCCCGTTTAATTTTCTTGGTTCAATTTTTTTTCTGACAAAAATTATTGACAAATATTTTTTGACGATTTTTTTTGGCAGTGTTTTTGACAATATTGTTTTTTGACACATTTTTTTTTAAGTCGAAAATTTTTTTGAAAACTTTTTTTGAAGATTTTTCCACGAAACTGTTTTTTCAAAATTTATTTTTTACCAAATTTTATGGTCAGAAAAAAATATACAGATATTGTGGAAAAAAATTTTTTTTGAAAAAATATTCGTCATCAAAAAGGTTGGAAAAAAATTAATTAAGAAAAAAAAACCGTCCGAAAAAAAATTGGTCAGAAAAAAAATGT